>MJUT01052302.1:0-33517 GCA_002080005.1 Gigantidas platifrons
CTGGGAAATAATAATTTATTTCACAACTTTCTCCAGTTTTGATGTTTGTTCTATATATTTTATTACTAGTTGGGCCATTGAGCAAATTGGCAGAGGCATATTTTTTTCTGATGAAGACCACAAATATGAAATATTACAATTGTGGCATTAGACAAAAACACAGTAACATTTCAAAAAGGGGGGGTGGGGGGGTATAACAATTTGTGTGGTACTTGTTAGACCAAAGCACAGCAATATTTAAAAAAAAAAAAGGGGGCGGGAGGGGTTATTACAATTTGTGTGGTATTAGATCAAAAATAAATTATTAAAAGATTAAGCTCATTATATTCTTGTCTATTCATATTTAGAAAAAAAATTCTGCTCCACGAAAGTGACTAATGGTCTCAAAATCCTGGCTGAATCCCTGTGACCTAATGACCCCAAAATAAATAGGGTTCTTCCCCTTCCACAGGGGAATCATGTGGCCATGTTTGGTAAAGATCCGATATACAGAACTAAAGTTATTGTGCGGAAACCTGTGTGGACGCAAACCCGCCCGCGGCCCGCCATGCCCAATCACATAATACGACCCGTCTCAAGACGGTCGTAAAAAAAACCATTGATGTAAATTATAGTGGTATAATTCCATATAATCAAATACACTGTATATAGTTTTACATGTATGTGATGTAAGTGTCAACGATTAATCATACATGTATTTGATAAGATTTCTACATTTGTATCTACTTTTTAGCTCACCTTGCCAAAGGAAATGTGAGCTTTTGCCATCACTTGGCATCCGTCGTCCGTTAACTTTTCACATTTTAATCTTCTTCTCTAAACCCCTAACCCAAATGAACTGAAACTTGGTAGGAAGCATCTATGGAGATCCTCTATAAAGTTTGCTCATTTTGTCCCAATCCATTAACAAACATGGCCACCACAGGCAATTCTTGTTTCTGATTGGCTGATTTTTAAAAATCTTCTCCTCTGAAACCACTTGGCCAAATGCACCGAAACTTAGTAGGAAGCATCTATGGAAGGACCTCCATAAAGATTGCTCATTTGGTCCTGATCCGTTAATAAACATTGCCGACACAGACAATTCTTGTTTCTTATTGGTTGATTTCTAAAAAAAAACTTCATCTCTGAAACCGCTTGGCCAAATGAACCAAAACTTGGTAGGAGACATCTATGGATGGTCCTCTATAAAGATTGCTCGTTTTGTCTCGATCCGTTAATAAACATGGCCGCCACAGGCAATTTTTGTTTATGATTAGTTAATGTCTAAAAAAACTTCTCCTCTGAAATCCCTTAGCCAAATGAACTGAAACTTGGTAGGAAGCATCTATGGAAGGTCCTCTATAAAGCTTGCTAATATTGTCCCGATCCATTAACAAATATGGCCACCACAGGCAATTCTTGTTTCTGATTGGCTGATTTTTTTTTATTTCTTCTCTGAAACTGCTTGGCCAAGCTAAGTGAAACGAAACTTGGTAGGAAGTATCTATGGAAGGTCCTCTATAAAGAATGCTCATTTTGTCCTAATCCATTAACAAACATGGAAGCCACAGGCAATTCTTGTTTCTGATTGGTTGATTTCTAAAAAAATCTTCTCCTCTGAAACCGCTTGGCTAAATGAATTGAAACTATGTAGGAAGCATGTATTGAAAGTCCTCTATGGAAATTGCTCATATCGTTTTGATCCGTTAACAAACATGGCCACCACAGGCAATTCTTGTTTCTGATTGGTCGATTTCCAAGAAATCTTCTGCTCTGAAAGTGCTTGGCCAAAATGAACTGAAACGTGGTAGCAAGCATCTATTCTGTATTAAGTTTCCTCAAATCCGAATGAAAGATGAGTGACACAGGCTCAGCCCACTGAGCCTTTAGTTTAAATTTCTCTGTCATTCTGTAAGTGATCCTCAATGTAACAAGAACAAGTTGGAGCTTTTGCTGTCATGTTTTTTTCACCAATGAGCATCCGCATGTTTCTCAAGCCACAGCTAATGTTATTTTCACAAGTTGAAATTAAAATTTTTAATAGCACGACTGACAAATATACTGTTTTATGCTGAAGCTGTGATATTTGAGTGGTCAGAATGCATTGACTGTATAGGTTTTTGCTTTATGCAGTCACTGACAGCATATCACTTTTCTATGAACTTTTGGCGGCTTAATTCTTCAGTCAAGCAATGGTTTTCCTTTTTGTTTCTTACATTCCTGATTGTTGATTTTCAACATATTTTGTCATATAAATCATCTCGATGGTGTAATGGTAAGTATGCTCGCCTTGAAGTTGAGCCTGGTGAATCGTAGGTTCAAGCCCAGGTCGGGTTAAATCAGAGACTGTAAAATTGGTATTTGTTGCTTCTCTGCTAGGTATGCAGCATGATTAAGCAGTAAGAACAAAGACTGGTTGGCTCAGAATCAGCATAATGTTTCTGAGTGAAGCAACATGCATCACACTTAAGTTCTAAAGTTTTACATGTTCCTAAGCCTCGTACAGTAAATACAATATTCCCTATACATGCCAATTTGTGTTGGCTGTTTGTCATTTACTGTTAAGAAATTGTTAATGTCTGAAATAGTTAATATCATGTTTTGAATCATGGAGTTATAATATGTTAACTTACATTTGATTAAAAGATGGAGTTGTTAGTTTGACTACCATCAAAGCTACTCAACATATACATGTACATGTATTTATCAATAGTTTATCGAGTACATAAATATAGTGACTTTGTACATGTAGATGTGTGATATCTGAAATCACCATAAGCTATATATCATCACACCATGATCATATTTGTAATAATCACTGGTATTACCATTAATCCATTGTCACAACTTTTGTAAATTTCATTATTTGATGGTTTGGTTTAGATTTATGGTGTTTAGTGCCACTTTTAACAATATTTCAGTTATATCGTGGTGGTCAGTTTTATTGGGAGAGGAAACCTAAGTACCCGGAGAAAACCACCGACCTGTCGCAAGTCACTGACAAACTTTTATCACATAATGTTGTATCGAGGTGTTCGAACTCACAACTTTAGTGGTGATAGGCACTGATTGCACAGGTAGTTAGAAATCCAACTACCATATGATCACGACCATGACAGCCCCTTCATTATTTGGACTCGCACCCTGAATTTGATACAAACAAATGTGGTATTTTGTAAACATTTGAAAATCTATATAAATGGGGGTTTTTTTTTAAGTGAATAAAAATTCCACAGACACAAGAAAAGATGGAAAAGATCCATATGTTATTTTTCAAACATCATAAAAAAAATATTTTTATTTGGGTTTTTTAAATATTATATTTGTATTTTTGTGTACTTTACTGTTTTACATTTTTATGAATTTTTGTCACAATCAAATTCACTATTAAATATGAATTTATATTATAAAATAAGACACAGTTATGACATTTTCTTAAACATCTCATTCTGTATATCAACCCACAACAAATAACACCCCTTGAGATAAAAATCTAAGGAAAACATTGAGCATGTTGGAGAGTGTTAGATAGATTCAAGGTGTGATATAAAGAAGACCATAAATATTCCTATGTACATGTACATGTATCTAGCTTAATTCCAATATATATACATGTATTGATTTCTACATGTTTTTTCTATCTGGTTATCAGAAAAAATGGAAATTTGATACACCTGTGAAAAAAACTTCAGGTATTTAGCTAACATTATAAAATATTTATATATATGACTTTTATATATCTGCTGTACACAATTTGTATAGTCTAACCCATTGTGATATGGTCCAGAGGTTGTTCCTGTGGAAACCTTGAATGTACATTGCATGTTGTCTTACATGTGCCACACAGTTATAGGGTGTAAACATATATGGTTTTTAAATTTTAAATACATGCAAAAGAGCTTATTGTTATTAATTTCTATGTCACTAATGGGATTATTTTGTAAAAATATTTAACTTTGATATATGTATGATAAATATGGATAGATTTCTCATAATTTGTACATTAAACAACATTTATCTAACATGCATATTTTTTAAATCTATTGTTTGATACAATTCTATTAGGGGCTTTTATGGATGCAATTGTATGGTAGTTGGATTTTTATCTACCTATACAATTAGTGCCTATCACCACTTCTTACCGGTGGCAAGGTGTGCTTATATACCATTTTATGTGATAAAATTTATTAGTAAATTGTAACAAACGAACTTGGATTTTAAACAATCACAACCTCACAACACCTTATATATATATATGTTCAGTATTTGTCTGACTATTAGGTTGGACATATGAATGTTCATTATAGTGGGGTCATACATGTATAACATAATGTACATGTATGTATTCTTATGGTCTAGACATTAAAGGGGAATTTGTGGGCGGAGCTTATCATCGGAAACTCCTGTTGTGATATGAACAGCATATTTATGAAACTATGTCACATACCTCAGAAATTTGAATTCTCGAAGTGATTTTTGTAGATTTTAGACTGATGAAGAATATTATTTTTAATAAGACTGAAAGTTTCGGAGGGAGGAACATTAGTAACCATGCCTGTCAAATATTTTGCTCCAAAAGTTACTGTGAAACTGTGTATCATTGATTTTTTCTCCTCGAGATAACCATGGCCAAAATAATGAAGAATCTGAACGTTTGCTCCGCCCACAGCTATTTATACCCACAGTCCCAGTTTAAGAGTACATGCATTAAACACCAATCAATCAATGAATCGTACATGTATATCATAATGTACATGTTATGATGTATGTACTCTCATGGTCCAGACCTTAAAAGGGCACCGGACATCAAATTATCAAACATCTTTTTCAGATTAATACTGCATCAATATTACTTATAAATTATGTGTATGAACTCTACAGTATCTAATTATACTCATTAAGTGTGATAACAGTGTGTGTACTCTATCCACTGTCGCTACTCGTAGTGACCAGCGGGAGCGTAATATAGCGACTGGATTATTCGGGTTAGTGTAAACACTGATAAATCTGTTTACCGCCGTATGCATATTTTTAGCTTGATAACGAGGCTCACATGCTGTGTACGTCACAGTTGATAATACTCTATCTAACCTATGATGAAAGTAACACTGTATCATAGATAAATATTAAAGTCTATAGCTGTTTCTAATTAAAATAACACGGTTATTGTTTCTTAGGGTATATAATAACTTCATTTGCGAACGTAGTAATAGTAAAACGTTAAAATAATCTTTGGATAAAAATGCCTTATTGTGTTGTCTGGGGTTGCAAAAGTAATTCTTCAACCGACAAAACTGTCTCTTGGTTTAGTTTTCCAAAAGATCAACCGAGGTTTAAAGCATGGGTACATTATTGCAAACGTCAGGATTTCACTCCTTCAAAATACAGTAAAATATGTGGAAAGCATTTCACAAAGAGCCAGTATAGTAGGGATCCAGCAAGACTGGCTGGCCGAGCTTGGATATCCTGGAGCAAGAGCGGCATTGAAGGATGATGCTATTCCTGATATTCCCGTTGTAGTGAATGACAATTCTCCTGCCGCAAAAAACCTAGAATAGCTGTTCAAAAGAGAAGAAAGAACGAGGTATATATGACAAGACATAATAAATTATGATCTCTCGCGCTTTTACAGATTATCAATATTAAATCTTTTGTAAGTTTTAGTCCCCTTCTTTTAATTTGAAAGGATATATTTTTAATATATGGACCAAGATTTTGTTTTCACTCACGCGTATGAACTAATTGACCCATGGCTTGAAAGGTCTAGGACAACACGTCAATTCTGCTTTTTTTTCTTCATTATAACTTATATCTATATGTACCCTGTTTTAATCCCATCGAAAAGATAGAGGAAATACTTCATTTTGAACCCCCCCCTGTTAATAGAATAAGCATAGACATACATTGAAAAAAGGGGGGTCAAAAGGAAATTTTGCCAAGATCGATTATTATCAGTTGTTTGTTATTTGAAACATTTTTTATTTTCGTAAAATTGTTGACAGGTTTTTTTTTGTGCAATGATCTGTTTAAGAAATGAATAATAAACAAAATATTTAAAAAAAAAAACTTCAATAAGTTTGTACTTTGCAAAATTTTTGTTTCCAACTTAGATTTCGAACAAGCGTTTCAATATTTTTGTGCGGACATATAATTTTAGAGGATTATTACAACGTCAATAAGTCTTTGTTCATTGAGAGTTATTCATGACTTAAAAAAATAATAAATATATGTATAAAAATCCTTTTCCGGACACGCTTTATATGTGTCCGATTGAACAAAATGACAATATGTTTTTACGTCTACACGAGGGTAAAGGGGTTACACCTAGTACCAGCCTTTGTTTTATAATTATATTCCAGGTAATTTTATAGATTTATTAATCAATTTATTCAAATTGCATATTACATCCATATGGGTCAAGCAATTACAATACAAAGGCATACAAATATATATATAAAAAAAAAAACACACAAACATAATATATAATAAATGCGTGCATTTGAAGATGATCACGGTAAATATACGTAGACAATTTAAATTTTAGGAACTTCAGGCAGCCCTCGGTAATTTTTAACTACGTGATGAGGGAAGTAGAACTAATGACAAGTACAGAGTAGTATTCTTAAAAATACAACATCAGGCACTGTCCGATGGTAATATTTTCGAGACTTGCCCCCGCCCCCCTTTTTTTCAATTACGATTGATTTTTACATTTGCTTAGGTTACAGAGGGAAAATAATTTGCTCCGGATATGGAGTGGAAACAAATTTGTAAATGTTGAGGATAACATTTCTTTCCATGCTAAATTGTCCAATCTAATATCACGACTTTCTTTTTCCTCGTGATCGGCATCCATGGACATCAAAATGGTCCGAGATTTCTGACATTTCTGTTGCATTGGAGCTCATTTCTGCCATCGGTTCAAACTGATACGATTGAATATTGTCTAGTGAAGGTATACATAAAGTATCTTCATCGTCAATAGTGTCATTTAAATCCATAATGTGTGGTGTTGTTTACAAGTGAAAGCGTGTGTTGTTATAAATAATTAACAACTGTCACGCTAACTTTTATGCACTACCTTATTAATTGTCGGCAGTTTCCGGAGATCATCGGAGATTTATCAAAACGTGTGTGAAATGTACATTCCTACAGTAATTTGGTAGAGATAATTGCTATGCCGTTGTTCTCTTTCATTTAATTCTGACATTAACAAATGAAAAACAAAAAATTATTGTTCATGTCCCGTGTCCTTTAAGGATATAATTCTGACTTGCAATAAATGTACATGCATGTATCTTTATTGCCTTAGACAATTGCTGGAATAAATGGATTCACCTTGGAAAGTAAATTAAGATCAGATGATGTTGTCAAGAAAAGCCAAAAAAGTTAGATAAATTTGGCCCTCATGAAACCTTAATTCATATACATTTGTATTGTTTATTTTTTCCCCCATAATATTGTGTAATCATTGTTTTATATGACAAAGGGTTAAGGTTATGGTGTTTAATGCCATATTCAACAAAATTTTCAGTTATATTGTGGGGGTCAGTTTTATTGATGAAGGAAACCGGAGTACCGAAAAAAAAACACCAACCTGTCACAAGGCACTGACAAACTTTATCACATAATGTTGTATCGAGTACACCTTGCCATGAGCGAGATTCGAACTCACAACTTTAGTGGTGATAGGCACTGATTACATAGGTAGTTGATAGAAAGTTCACATACATTTGTAATTTCCATGTTATTAAGGGGGGGGGGGGGGGTTTCATATGAAATTTCATACATATACAAACATATGATTTTGAATTAATTCAATACCAGTAGATGTACTTAATGAAATCTGTTACTTTTGAAATGGAATGAATTGTTGACAATTAACACTGAAATTATACATTCTTTCCAGAAGTCCTTCTGTTATTTGACACCTCAATTTTCACAAATTAACACAGAAGGCATCCCCTTATAACATTATGACATGTTTTTATTTCATGTATTTGAAACAAATTAGGCAAAAAAATAAATACTCTATACCAATAACTCATTAAAGATGTAAAGCTTGGATAATTAGCAAAACTAATTAATCTGTATTGATCTTTCTGTTTGTGTATCTCCCAAGGGATACTTGGCACTGTACAGTAGGTAATTGATTGTGAAATAAACAACTTTGTTACTGACCCTTGCAATATAGGAGTAATGATGCATGTACATGTAATTACATCAGTTAATCTTAAATTTATCAGTGACTTGCGGCAGGTCTGTGGTTTTCTGTACGTTTTCTTTTGTCCATTGTGTTGTCTGTACTTCTTCGATATACAGATATTGATTACCCCTTTGGTATCTTCAAACTCTTCTTCATCGGGTACACACAAAGTTGAAAGATTGGAAAACCATATGACTTTAATATCTTGTGAGGCAAATAAGCCTAAACAGGGTAGCCAAAAGATTTTACTTAAAAATTTATAATCCTCTAAAATAAGAAAAAGTTTTGTTAATGTGTTTTGATCAATTAAAAGATTTCCAATTAAAAATTTTAATACAAAATGTACTACATTACAAAATTTCAAGAAATTGGAAAATGCAAATTTTGAAAAGAGATATTTTTTTTATTGGAAGATATTTTTTTTAAATTCACTCCCTAGTACAGTCATTATTTTCTATTTTTCACAACATTTGTACAATTGTAAAATTTATGTGTTTTGAAAACAAATTTTAAATTATTGGTACATTTTTGTGAAACTATATATAATTTCTTATTCTTATTCTTATATATATAGCTATGTGACTGATTTCAAAGATAAACTATTTTTATTCAAACTTTTTATGTGTACTGTAGTCAAAAATGAAATAACCCTCTTATACCATAAGTAATATAAATATTTTGTATACACACAGTTTCTGTTACATATCAGCTAGTTTAAGTCAGCTGATGTTAATATAACTCTCGTTTTATTTGTTTTAAAACTTATTACAATTTGAAGTCCTTAAAGGATTTGAAATTTGAGGATTGACTGGGAAATTATTAAACTAAAGTGACCAAGGTATTAGGAGCTACTTGAGCCATGATAATATTAATTTTCAATTTCTAAATCTAGACTTAAGGATCTAAACAAGTATTTTTCCCATGAATATACATGTACATGTAGTCAAGACAATTATACCATATAATACAATGTACATGCCATGATATAGCTGAAAAATTGCTTAGTTGGCATTAAACAACAATCATTTACTCAAGCCCATATATAATACAGATGAAAAAAGTCAGTAATTGATTCACCTGATACTTAATTAATAAATGAATTAGAAGAGACAATTTGTCAGTCGATTTCCACATATTGTAATTATTTGGGAATGCAATTTTTCAACTACATGTACATGTAATGGTATACATGTATATTTTCGCCTCATTTTGATATGAATTTATTAATTTGACCCATTTATTCATTAAGGATTGACCAATTATTGTACTTGTACTTAATACTTTCATGAGTGACCATCAACAGAATATCAACTGAAACCATTATTTTTGTCTTTTAACATTTTACAGATAAGGAGAACTGATCTGATAGAGAACATCTTATATTATTAGATAAAGCTGTCAATAAATAAATATAACCATGGCAACAACAGAAGAAGCCACACCAGCCACAGAAACCATTGCTGTAACCACAGTAACCATCACAGAACCTACAACTACTACTGCATCACCACAGAAAAATAATGTCCTTGTTTATAGAGTCAATAAAAAAATAGGTATGTGTAAATCCTGGATATACCCCCCCCCCCCCACCCCCAATTTTTTTGCTCACCACCTTCATCTACCATCATCAAATTTCAAAATCCAAATTTCCAAAAATCATGTATTTAGTATGTTTATGTCTCCCTCAATATATTGCTTCCTTGACATATCACTAAAATGTAACTTGATCCAAGACGAGTGTGGAATACTGTATTGACTCGCAGGCGCTTGTGTAGAGTCAAAAATATACTCGCTATGTACCTAAAATACCACAAGGCCGGACTCACTCCTACTTCCCATGTCACTTCAACCGCTATTTCCCCTGCCAAAATGTCGATAGGACACAAATCGCCTACTGATTTGCGTTGTGAAATGATTTTTCTTCAAGGAAAATCCGTTTTTTATATTTTCCTACCTTCTACACCCCCATACTGACAGATAATCCTCCGATTTTGTTGACACAGGACAAATCGTGGGCTGCAAAAGCGAAAGTAGGTCGCATGACGTCTTTCGGTCGTTATCGGGTTTTATTATTGCCTTACGAAACATACATGAGAAGTTCATATTTTGGCGCCTTGTAAATTGAATTTGGAATTTCTAGTGTTTAGTATTTATATATGATAAAACCCGAGAACGACCGAAAGGCGGAAAGACGTCACGCTAATAAAACTGACTACCACGATATAACTGAAATATTGTTGAAAGTGGCGTTAAACACTAAAACCATAACTGTAAACCATCCTTTGTTATTATTTCAGATAAAAATGATCCAGACAGATTTAAAGCCGAGGGTATAAGTTTTAATGCTAAGCTCATTGGTTTAGAAGAAGTGCCTGATGCTAGAGGGGACAAGATGTGCCAGGAAAAAATACACAAGTTAAAGGCTGAGGTCAAAGCATCTGGACTTCATAAACAGAGAATTATTGTTAATGTGTCTGAGGAGGGAATCAAAATAGTCGATGTCAGACATGGGGTAATGATGAAAACTACTTCTTTTATAATATGTGCTGAACTTAAATGAGAATTACTTGTCTAGACTCTTCAGAGAGTGCAATATTCTTCAGTTAATAGTTGATTTGCTTCATCAATAAATGATATTGGGATCAAACAAAGCTTATGAATGCATAAAATGAAGTACATTTTCTGTTGAAGTTTTGAAGTTTTGAAAATTTGAAGTCTTAAGTGATTTCCTAGTGCATTTGAAAATGGCTATTTCTGGTAATATTGCAAAAGAAATACATTTGTAGGTGAAAAAACATTTTTATTATCCGTATTATGATTAAGAATTATTTTTTATGATTGCTAAATTATGTTTTTGTATACTATTTACATACATACAGTAGTCACCATCTTTGTAAGGCTACTCCCTCTGCAATGAACAAGTGGTCTTATAAGAGGCTGAACTCTCTTGGGGGGTATAATTTAAAAGTGTGTTTTTCTGTCACAGTTTTTCTTCTATCATGTCTGATAAGAGGTGTGGTCTTTGGTGAGATTGACCTTATAAGAGGCTGAACTCTCTTAAGGGGGACAATTTAAAAGTGTGTTTTTCTGTCACAGTTTATCTTCTATCATGTCTGATAAGAGGTGTGGTCTTTGGTGAGATTGACCTTATAAGAGGCTGAACTCTCTTGAGGGGGACAATTTAAAAGTGTGTTTTTCTGTCACAGTTTATCTTCTATCATGTCTGATAAGAGGTGTGGTCTTTGGTGAGATTGACCTTATAAGAGGCTGAACTCTCTTGAGGGGGATAATTTAAAAGTGTGTTTTTCTGTCACAGTTTATCTTCTATCATGTCTGATAAGAGGTGTGGTCTTTGGTGAGATTGACCTTATAAGAGGGTGGCTACTGTATCAAAAAATAGGATGGTCATATTGAATATGAGGTCTGATGTAAAAAAAAATATGGTTACATAAACCCTTTTCAAATAAATAGACAATATCAATGAAGTGTCTTATATTTTAAGACACTACATTAATATTGTGTTTATCCTGCATATCACATTATTCCATCAACATTTATATTTTGAATTAAATAATAAAATTATACAAGTAACCCTTGATTGTTCCTTTTGATATTTTCTGTCAACAGGAAGTGAACTGAGTTTACAACTAGGTTCTCAAAGCTCAACAGCTAACATATGACAGGGGTACCAGAAAAAGCTATATTTCGTTCTGTGACGGTAACAGGTATATAGTAAAAATGTATGCAGTTAATGCAGTTTTCCTGTTCAGATAGAACCACTGCAGGGTAATAATTTTTATACTGCAATCGTTCTATTTGAGGAGTCAAAATGCGTTGACAGTATATTTACAAGTGATAAACGGTCACTGACCATTTATAACATTTAGAAATCAGTTGGGGCCTCTTGGGGGTAACTAACTTTTTAAATAATTTGAATATTGGTAGTAATATCCATTAATGTCACTAATGATTGCAGTATAAAGACAATAACAGTGCATTGACTTGACATAAAATTTGATATACGTATTCGGCACGAATCTGGGAAAATGCTCGGGAAACCCTAACATTTTCCCCGATTCTAAGCCTCATCCGTATATCGATTTTATGTCAAGTCAATGCATTGTTATTGTCTATATAATAAACCACAGCTGTAGAATTTATTATATTCCTAAGCTTTTTTTTTTTAACATAAGATCTAGTTTATTTCATACTCACTTACATCCACACCCTTTTGTGATAGACAGGTGTACTAATATATCAAACTTTTTTTTAGATTGTTGAACATGCCCATCCTGTACACAAAGTATCCTTTATTTCCCGAGACATGGGTGATTCCAGAGCATTTGGCTATATTTATAGTACGGAAGACAAGAAACATATGTTCTATGCCATCAAAACAGAAAAAGCAGTATGTATAGTAATGTCTCCATACAAGAGCAACAGAAAGGATAAAGAATTAAAGTATAATTTTATTATAATTTGTAGATATTTGAACATTGTAAAAAATCAGAGGATATATTTATAGCAAAAAGAAAATTGACAAGTTGTTATAGCACTACAAGTACATGAAAATTGTGTACAGATTATAAACAAAATAAATGTTATATTTATTGAACATTGCATGAAAAGTAGCCATTTTGCCCATATTAAAGGGAAATAACTCCTGTAAAAACAATTAATTGCCCCCCAATGCTTCGTCTTTTCGACACTTCTTACTAAGGTTATTCTGATTGCCCCTTTGGTATCTTCAA
The DNA here is from genome assembly GCA_002080005.1 of Gigantidas platifrons. Lineage (NCBI taxonomy): Eukaryota > Metazoa > Mollusca > Bivalvia > Mytilida > Modiolidae > Gigantidas > Gigantidas platifrons. The sequence goes on from MJUT01052302.1 coordinate 12,940, forward strand.
ACTCTTCTTATTACAGAATAATTTCAATATTTGAACTCACAAAGTAGCCTTGGCATCAGGAGACCTGTGGCCAACAGCATTTTATTTTAGAATTAATTAGGACCTGTGCAGTTGTTCTTTTGTTTATAAAAAAAGACAGTTCAATAGAAACTGTTATCAGAAACCGGTAGGAAAGAAAATGATTATCAGAGAAGATTGTGCATTATATTTTAAAAAAAATTTTTTAGGATTTGATGATCGTTTAAACCAACATTAAACACTGAGTTAGGTAATATAGATCAGTTTATTTTAAACCAACATTAAACACTGAGTTTGGTAATATAGATCAGTTTATTTTAAACCAACATTAAACACTGAGTTAGGTAATATAGATCAGTTTATTTTAAACCAACATTAAACACTGAGTTTGGTAATATAGATCAGTTTATTTTTTTTCAGGCTGAGGCAGTTGTATTAACATTACGCGACCTTTTTCAAATCATTTTTGAAAGAAAAAAGAAAGAAATGGAAGAAGCCAAAAAACAACAGATAGAAGAACCTACTGAAGAAAAGCCAGACCCATGTGGTAAAATTATCTTACTTGTCTATGTCATACACCATGCTGTTAAAAGTTTTCTCAGGGTACTCCAGTTTCCTCCACCAATAAAACTGACTGCCACAATATAACTGAAATATTGTTGAAAGTGGCATTAAACACCATAACCAAGACCTAATAAAGTCACTATTTTATATAGTTGAACCTGGTTTTGATTATTTACTTCAAGTTATCCCAGAAAACAAAGTATGCATGTTCAAGATTACAAGGTTAGAAGATAGATGAAAAGTTGTATATTTAGTATTGCGAGGTTTTAGAATGAAAATGAAATAATGAATACCAGTAGACTTGTAGATGGATACACAATATTTTTATTTAAAAAAGATTAAAGATAGTAATAGCACATTTGAGAAAACAAATCCAATAAAGTGAACCATGGCAAAATGGAATAAACTTGAACGGTGTTATTTTTTTACATATTTCATTTCTTGTGAGATTTATTCAAAAATGCATTATTAATAAATTGTGGATAATCCTATTATGATCATTGTGTTATAAAATTATTTTAGTTATTAAATTAGATGGTGAATTAAACACAGAATCCAACACAGATGAAGAACCTGTATATTCTGTAAGTAAAATTATGTAAATAAAAAAGACTTCAACCAGGCACTTGTAATACTCATATTGCACATCAATCTTTGTTAGGATTCTGGCTAAGAGTGAAATTGACAATGAGATTGACAAGAAATCTATATATAGAGTAAGGTAATAGGAGAGTAAGACAGGGAAGCTGTATATACAAATGTTATAATGTGAGGTCAGGCAGTCGTAATTACTAGACCAGGAAGTATAAAAATAATGAAATTATATTCAATAACAGGTATTATTTTACTCCATATGTCTTTGTTATTAAGTGTATTTCATCTAAGTTCAACTATTTAATTCATGGGTCTTATTATAGAAGTATCTGATGTAATTATAAAACTCATGTGGAATGCTAACATGGGGATCTATAACTTCTTACATATAACATACATTTGCTCTGACATGCATTCTTCAGTTTTTTTTCATTTTATATAAACACATTTAATAACATAAGTAACACATGTATTTTTGTTATCATTAATTTTTTTTGTATTGTTTTGTTATTAAGCTTTTGTTGTTAATTTACCAATGTGTATGGCATTATCAGTTAATTGGGACTTTTAAACAGCCATTAAAATAATATACAAGGAGACTTACGGAAGATCAATGGTTTTCTTCTTCATCACTGACTCACCTAGATATAATTGATTAAAATGTTGTTAAAAGTGACATTATACACATAATCTATGATATTCAAAGTTCTATAGTACTTTTTTTTTTCTCTTTTTTAAATGAAACTCTATAGGAACTGTATATATATAATAGTTACGATGAAATATCAGAACCAATTTATGAAGTAAGTTTCATGTTGTTGTAATTTAATGGTTCTTGTAAAATGTCTCCTCTTTTTCTAGTTTTACAATTTTATTATAAATTAAAGCTTTTCTATTCATCATTCTTTATAGATTATCAACATATTGTTTTTACTATATCGGTTTGCTTTTGTCTCATCTTCAACGAATTCCAAGACAACAAGATATTAATAATAATTTTTCAATGCAATGGCAAATACATTATAACAATATCAACTTTTTTTCATGAATCAGTACAATTTCTTAATAAAAATACATAATTTCTCTAGCGATATATTTGTACATCATTGAGTGTCTATGGTTGGTGGCCACTTATCATTGGGCTATGAATGAACTCACTTCTTCCCCTCTTTGACAAAAAAGAAAAATATTACAATGTATGTTTAAGCCTTTACTGATCCTGAGATTTAATTAGTAAGAGAAGACAATTAGAATAGTTCTCTACATTATCTTAATGAATGAGCCAATTCAGGAATTTTTCTACATTGTGGATACTAAACAATTTTTGATATGTGATACTCTCAATTTTTGCCATTTGAAGACAAATATTGTTGAAATTTTATACTTAATACACTGATTTACATAGAAAATTAGCTACGGGAAAGACAGGGATAATTAAAAAAAATAACAAATATCATTTTACTCTTACGGCAATTATAGCAGTTACAAGATTTCAGATCATTTGTCGAGACATTTTTTTGCAAGGATGCAGAGATTTTATATGTACACCATTGAGCCATTTTGATGTGAAAAAAGAATTTCTGAATTAGACCATATCTTTCATGTGTTTTATCTGAATATTGAAACAATCAAAAGGGTGTTGTCACTTGGGTGTGTCCAAGAGGATGTTTATCAATTGGGTGCACCTCATGATGACATGTCACTGTTACGGCACGATGGGAGCACATCACATTGACCTTTAAAATTCTATTTTGTTATGTTGTATTATATGGTTATTGCATGAATATTGGTGAATATTGTCCCGAGCAGTATATCATATTGCACGAGTGTGCGAGTGCAATATGATACACTGCGAGGGACAATATTCACCAACATTCACGCAATAACCCTTTTATTATATAGTAATAAATATGTCTTCTTCAGAAGTGTTATTAATACTGTCACGATATGATTTTTTCATATATCATTACTATATTGCACTAGGAAGAATATTTTAATATTTGCACTAGTGCAATATGAATTTTGTTTTATTTCGTGGGGTTCAACAAGTTCCCCTCTATTTAAAAGAAAGGCGATGTCATCCTCCACCATCTTAACTTTCCAGTTTTGTTTTATTTCATGGGGTTCAACGACATTCGCAACACACTGGTATTTTTTCCGGATCTTATAAAGACGATCGAGACCAACAGTAAAATACAAGAATATATTGCACGATTTTTTATTAGAATTAAATAGAGAAATATTTATTACTATATAATAAAATAGTATATTGTCTCGATATATATGTTCTCCAGGTTGATATTTTATCTTCTTTTTTTTCTTTTACAATCTTGTCATCATTGAATATCGAAATTTGAGAAGTGAGGTTAAAATGTATGGATAATCTATTTCCATAGATAAAATGGTATAACTTTTACTTGTTAAATATCAATTAGTCTTTCACTTGATTAGAAAAGTAAAGCTGTTTTTAGAGACTGCTTTTTAGCTCACCTGACCCGAAGGGTCATGTGAGCTATTGCTATCACTGGGCGTCCGTCGTCTGTCGTTAGCTTTTTGCATTTTAATCAACTCCTCTAAAACCACTGGGCCAATTCGAACCAAACTTTGGTGGAATGGTCCTTGGGTGGTCCCCTTTCAGAATTGTGTCTGACAATCCCCCCCGCCTACCAAGATGGCTGCCGTTACTAAAAATAGAAAATTCAGCAAAAAATCACTTAAAAATTATCTTCTCTGAAACTGCTGGGCCAATTGGGTCCAAACTATGGTGGAATGGTCTTCAGATGGTCCTCTTTGAGAATTGTGTCCGACGACCCCGGCCGCCAACCAAGATAGCCACCGTTACTAAAAATATCAAATTTGGCAAAAAAATCACTTAAAAATTATCTCCTATGAAACTACTGGGCCAATTGGGGCCAAACTATGGTGGAATGAACTTTAGGTGGTCATCTTTCAGAATTGTGTTTGACGACCCCGGCCGCCAACCAATATGGCCACCGTTACTAAAAATAGAAAATTCAGCAAAAAATCACTTAAAAATTATCTTCTCTGAAACTGCTGGGCCAATTATTGGAACCAAACTATGGTGGAATGGTCTTTAGGTGATCCCCTTTCAGAATTCTGTCCAGCCAAGATGTCTGCCATTACTAAAAATAGAAAATTTGGCAAAAAATCACTTAAAAATTATCTCCTCTGAAACCACTGGGTCAAATGGGCCCAAACTATGGTGAAATGGTCTTTAGATGGTCTACCTTCACAATTATATCCGACAACCCCGCCCGCCAAAGAAGATGGCGGCCATTGCTAAAAATAGAAGATTCGCCAAAATTCACTTAAAAATTATCTCCTCTGAAACTGCTGGGCCAACTTTGAGCCAGGTGAGCGATTACAGGCTCCTCTAGGAGCCTCTAGTTAATTACATGTGTACATGATTTGAGTGGGTGTTTTCATGTTATAATTAAACATATTTTATATAGACATTTTTTTTTTCTCACAGAAATTGATATAATATGTACATACATGTGTATGTTGTTTGTCTTAATACCAATGGATGGTGTATGCTATATGAACTCTGGGTCGTTCTAATACATATTGATTAATTAATTTTTTTTGGCTGAAAAAATTTTCAAATTTTTTTTTTGCTCTGTTAATGGTTTCATATATTAATCAATTTCATGCTGTAGTTCCTTATATGTTGGCCCCCCTTGTCGAGCAAATATGTTCAATCTATACTAATAATAGCCAATTATCCTATGTATGTTGCATTTTCTTTTATTCCAACCAATATATGTTTATAAACATTGTTTAAAAAGAAGTTTTATTTGTTTATATTCATTGTACATATTTAATCAAACAGGTACCTCAAAATAACCAGCCAGTAAAAGAGAGAGCAGGTAGCTCTTTGGTTGACCTTGAGAGTGAGTTAGAGACTATTGGCCAGGTTAGTATTGTAATACTTCACAGATATCTAAAATAAAATGCAACAAGGTCTTACAAATATCACAGATCATTTTTTTTCTTTCCAAAATTGAAATTGCAAATCCGAAATTGATAAACTTTTCAATTTTTCTAAACCAAGGACTGCTTTATATTGCATTTTGTAGTTAAAAAAGGTCATTATCTCACCTGGCTAAATGCCAAGTCAGTTTTAGTATGACTTGGTGTGCATTGTCTCTATCTCCTGTTAAATCATTCACATTTTAACCTTCTACTTCAAAACTTCTTGACCAAATGGAACCAAACTTGGAAGAGAAGATCCAGACTTGGTCAACTGAAATTGGTCCTCCTTTGGAAGAAGCTAGTAGGGAGGGGGCCTAAAAGGGGAAATAAAGTGTATCTTATGTATACCAATTGAGTGTTAAAGGCTGCTGTGAGCCTCTAGTTTACGAGTTCTGATTAGCAGGCTATTGGGATATGACATCGTGTGTGTAGGTTGTACACTAGGGGGGGGTTATGGTGTTTAATACCACTTTCAACAATATTTCAGTTGTATTGTGACGGAGATTGTACTTTACGATGAGCAGTAGGTAAACAATAGTTACACATGTCTATCATTTGTTTGTAGTAAAACTATTTTGCTTTTATGTAGTATGAAATTATCATTTTATATGTTTTAGGGTATTGAACAAATGAACAAACTTGAAACATTCTTTGAAAGTGAAGACCCACCTACTTCAACAGCAACTAATGATCCCTGGGGAACATCAACATCAACAACAGCCGGTTCAGATCCTCCAACATCATCATCCTCTGACCTACAAGATATTGACTTGTTTGGCACAAAACCTGCTTCTCCAGTAGATAAAAATGCTATTCTTGGTCTGTTTGGTAATCAGCCTACTATGCCAGCAAGTAATCCTGGTATGCTCCATGCTGGTTTTGGTGCCCAACCAGGATTTGGAGCACAACCTCAGCCAGGATTTGGAACACAACCTCAGCCAGGCTTTGGAGCTCAACCTCAGCCAGGATTTGGAGCACAACATCAGTCAGGCTTTGGAGCTCAACCACAACCAGGGTTTGGAGGTCAACCAGGGTTTGGGGCTCAACCTCAGCCAGGGTTTGGAGCCCCTGCAGCAAATCTCTTTGGTGGACAACCTGGAACACCAGCTCCATTTGCACAAAATCCAATGGTAATTTGTTTGTACAATGTATATCTGGTGGTCTGAAACATTCTAGTGACAAACAAATTGCTGATCCATTCCTATACAAATCTACTTGTGCACATCTAACAGTACATGGGTGGTTTGCTACGTCACACGCACGGATAATTGAACACCGCAAACATCGCCTCGAGGTAGGTTTATGCAGTTGTACAATTTAAAGAAAGGAAAACTAACAGAATCAAGTAGTTCACCGAAGGGCCCACATATCAGACTTCATTGTTAGCATACATTCATTGCGCTGAAACCCAGTTAAAATTCCGGGCAAGGATACCGTTCACACAAAACTGATGGGTCTCCACGCAATGAACGTATGCTAACAATGAAGTCTGATATGTTGGCCCTTCGGTGAACTACTTGGTTTTGTTAGTTTTTCTTTTTTTTAAATTGTACAACTGCATAAACCTACCTCGAGGCGATGTTCAAGTATCTGTGCGTGTGACTTTGCAAACCACCTGTGACAGTATGTTTATACAAAGGGAGTGCAGAGCCATTACACTACCATGAATGTCTGTATTCTTCAATATTAAAATATAACAGTATGTTTATACAAAGGGAGTACAGAGCCATTACACTACCATGAATGTCTGTGAGCATTCTTCAACATTAAAATATAACACCTTTACACATTCCCAATTAAATTTTGAAATTTATAAGTTTTTTATAAGGATTACTTCCCTTATGATGGGGAAAATGGTACCCCAGTAGCTCCAATGTTGATTGGTATGTTGTTATGGATGTTTCTAGGAAGCGAATATTTTTTTTTCTTATTTTGCAGGCTTGGGGTCAATTACATGGCAAAGTAATGCATTACATTACAATTACTTTGTTTTTCCTCCATTACAATTACAGTTACAATTACATTTTTTTCATCATGTAATGCAAGTTTGGTCAAGATCCAATATACAGAACTAAAGTTATTGTGCGGAAACGATCCTGTTGTCAAAAATTATATTTATAGTAACGGTGACCTTGACCTTTGACCTAATGATCCCAAAATAAATAAGGTTCTTCCCCTTCCACAGGGGAATCGTGTGGCCAAGTTTGGTAAAGATCCGATATACAGAACTAAAGTTATTGTGTGGAAACCTGTGTGGACAGCCGCTCGCCCGCCATGCCCAATCACATAATACGGCCTGTCTCGAGACGGGCGTATATAAACAAAACTAAATAAAATACAAGAAAGTGTGCTTTGTAGTTGTATATGTACACATTGTCATTAAAGTTAGTGAAAATCATATCAATAAAATTTAGATGGGGAACCATACCTCTTAAGGTCTTTATATTTTTTGTCACTAAAAAAACCTGGAAAAAAGAACTATAAGAGCTGTGATTTCGTAACTATAAATAATCTTACATTTGTATATGCACAAACAAGATAAATCAGTTTACCTTATGCATGTATTGAATAAAATATATATATAATTGAACCTGTTATGGACTCAGGCCTGGGGTCAATTACATGGCAAAGTAATGCATTACATTACAATTACTTTGTTTTTCCTCCATTACAATCACAGTTACAATTACATTTTTTTCATCATGTAATGCATTACATTACAGTTACTTTACTAAAGTAATGCATTACATTACACATTACTTTGTGCTTTGAAAAAAACTGAATTCAATTTTAAACAACAATTTATGTATATTTATACACATTCAATACAACAAAAAGTTAAATACAATATTGATATCACCATCACTGTTCACAATGCTGTTTAAATGTTAAATGATAAAAACAAACTTTTATAATTGTATTCACAAATCTGCATATATATTTTCATTTAGATGAATAAAATGTAGACTCAAATGTATTAACTATTAATTCATATTAAATCATACAGATTAAGATAGGGATTAAAATAATTTAATGTCAATCAAAGTTATGTTTATTTTTACTATTACATAAACGATCAAAGATATTGTTATTTTAACAATAAATATGTCACTTGAAAGATTAAATACATTGCATTGGGGACATAACAGTAATTTGAAAGTAATTAGGTGCAAATTAAGATATTGATCAGCTAGTGTGTGTCATCTAAGTTACACTTTAAAGAATGTTTTCTTTTTTTTTAACCAATCTGTTTTAAGAAGGGGACATGAAATTTATAAACAAATGTATCATGAAATTCAAGTCAAATTTATCTAATATCTGCATAATAATGTGTTTTATTTTCTCATTTATTGATAACCCTACTATTTCTCTGAATACTTTTTAATACCAGTAAATCTGGGACTATTATACTGTATAATAGTCCCAGCAGTAAATATACTAAATCTTATGAGTTCCTGCTCAAATATGTTTGAATATGATTAAGGATAAAAATTTAGGGAATAATGAGAAAAATATTTGAAAAAAAAACAAGAAAAAGTAATTGAAATGTAATGTAAAGTAATGCCCATTATATGACTTTTTATGAAAAGTAATCATTACATTACTGTAATGTGTAATGTAAAAATGCTGCATTACACATGACTTGGCATTACATGGAAAAAATGTAATATTACAATTACATTACAATTACACATTACCATTACCCCACTATAAATTTTATAGTTTATGTAAACTAAGTGAAAATAACCTCCACTTGATAACATTAACGAAGATACATAATACAGTAAATGATAATTCATCAAACTCAAGTGAAATGTTTATAATTTGAAAAATTATATTTTTAAGGAAATCATTTGAATTGCATCATTTCTGTTTATGTGACTGTGATAATCAGCTTATCTATTTTTGTTTATTTTGAAAAGCTAAATATAGATTAATTCCATTTCAAAATTAATTTGGTGAGTAAAACTCCTGCTATGATGACAATTCAAAAAACTGTACATGGTTCCTACTGTAGTATGATTTAATCAAAACAATTTGATCTTCTTTATTGTAAAGATTTTAGGATTTTTTGGAAATCTTAATTTCCGTTATTCATTCAACTGTTCATATTTTTAATGTGTGTCTTTCTTTCTTTTTCTTTTTTTTTTTTTTTGGCTTAGGTGTTTCTGATATACAATGTAGCATAATTGGCTGACAAAATTTATCACATAGTCTTGTAACCGCAACATAGGTTTTGGGAGAAAATGAAAAGCAAGAAAGTACCACACTCACGCTCTCTTTAACAGTTCCAAAATTAGATTGAAAAATCGTAGAAACACAGGTAAAATCGTTGCCCCTATCACACATATGCATGATCACTTACTTTTCTGGCTTGGTATCGCCACTTTAATAAAAGTGAAAGGGTTAAAATTGTTTTATGGGCCCAAACCTCCCCTTTTAGTGAAATAATGCAAATGCCTCCACCTATAAGAAAAATGTCAACCCTCACATTTTACTGAATTATTGAAAAGACCGTTATGTTTTAATCTTTAACTTTATACACACATAATACCAATTAATTATACTCACTGTGCCTAGAAGTTAGAACAATCAAGGTGAAGAGTACAAATACCACTTATCCAGAAGAAAATATACTCACAATTGTGTTGTTGTTTCTATAACAAAGTTGATTCACAGATTATCATATAAAACACTAAATGAGACAACATTTGTAGCATCTCTTAAAATTATTTTGATGTAGCATTTATTACATTGTTTATTTATTGATTTAAGAGATCATAGATAAAATATCTAATTAATTATTATAGGGAGGATTTACTCCAGCAGTTCCACAAAGACCAGGATTTGGACCTACTCCTGCAGCAAATCCATTTGGTGGGGCTACAAGTTCAGCTTTTCCAGCTGTCAGTAATGATCCATTTGGAGAACCTGTTTTAGCACCTGTAAAGATGACCCCAGAACAAGAAGGCAGGGATTCACCAAAGCCACCAGCTGATGCTTTTGGTGATCTCTGTGAGATTGGAACAAAAAGTACTGATAAATCACCAAAACAACTTTTTGCAGAGAAGAACGCCACTCCTAAAAAACCGATAAATCAATTGATAAATCAGAGTAATCCACAAATGGTACAGGCAAGTTCCCATGATCCTTTTGGCACGCTAGACACCTCGTCACTTCCAGACGCTGCCAACTTTAAGACTACAAGTCACGATCCCTTTGATACATCCTTTATAAGTAACCCTTTGAAAGCAATGCAACATGCTTCAGTTCCTGCTTGCAACTCGAATAAACCTAGTCAGCTGCCAGTGAGTGAACTTGATGGAGAAAGTGATAGTGACAATTTTGATCTGCCCTCTCCTGAAGGGCCACCGCCACCATTACCACCTGAAAGGAAAATTGACAAAATAAACAGCATACCTCCTGCACCCCCACCACGCCCAAATTCATCCTCTGCCACCTCATCCCAACACCAACTATCCTGTGATGATCCTCATGCATCACAATTACCACGAAGAAATATACCACCAGAATCTCAAAAGACTAGTATAAAATCAGTTCCGCGACCCCGACCACAAAGCAAGGCTCTGAGTGGACATATTTTGAAAGAATCTCACTCTAGTCCAAGTAACTTAGGTGAAAATACTCAGTCGAAAAGTGAGGAAAATAATAATTTGAAATCTTCTCCCTCAAATGAGGACAAATTGAGCTTGAACTCTTCGCACTCTTCAAATTCGATCAGTCGTTTTGTGATTGAAAACCCATTTGAAAATAATGATCCTTTTGCCGATTGTGATCCTTTCAATTCATCAGAAGGATTTTCTAGTGTGTTTGACAATAGTGATAATGATCCATTTGCACTGACATTTACTAATCAAAATAAAGGACAGAAAAATGGCAATTTTGATACTGCCGACGATCCGTTTGCTGTTTTTGACAAGTCGATTAGTGATCCATTCAGTCTTAAATCAAATGGTGTTAAAAAAAGTATAAAATCAAAAGTAAGTATTTTGTACTGTTATTTTAAAATCAGTAGTTAGTATTTTGTATAATTATTTATAAAAATCATAAAATTGTATATAGCAGTAGAGTGCTGTAGCTCATTATAGTTCCAGTTTATCATTAATATAGTACTGATAAGTTGTAGAGATCAAAATAAGAATATGAGAAGCCTCTTGTTTCTTTATAAATAAACGTTAGAGAAACCGAAGGGGCAATCAAGAGAAACTGGTAACGTTGGCAACAAAATGATAGTGTGAAATTTTCAGGATTAGATTGTAATCGCTGATAAAAAGTTAGCTATCAGTATCACAGATGCAAATTATTATAATTATTCGGTTTAGGTAAATTATCGATACAAGAAGTTACCTGGGATTGGAACAAAAAATATAAAAGTATGCATGTTAGCTATAGAATGATCACGTAGCAGATTTTGAAATGTTTTATAGATTTAGATGCTTTTATCATGTATATATACACAAGCCTACAAATCCTTGCTTCAGCATTAGTCATTCACTGTACATAACCATTTAGCATTTACTATAGCATTTGTAATATTATATTAGTACAGAGGTGTAATTTGTCTTACATCATGTACCATTTTACTTGATATTGAAATGGCAATGAAGTTGTAAGTCTTATAAAACAAAATGGTAACATTTTATATCCTGAAATTTATACTACCATTAGTTATATTGATAGTACTTAGTAATACAAGGAAGATGTGACTGAGAGGTTGATCATGAAAGACAACATTCCTCTCTTCACTGAGTATCAGTACTGATCAAGGTCATTTCAAGCCATGTTGGATTATGCATGCTTTCCCTTACACACTTAAGAAATCTGTTAACTTATGTAGTTTTCCTTGTCAAATGAATATATTACACAGAGCAAATCATCTCATAATTAGGCTGCTTCAGAATATATAAAGAAAAAGACCTTATTACTAATAAATTTGTTCATTAGCTGATACAATACTATTGATTTGCTTAAAGAATATTAAATACATTAAGGTGAGATAAATGTGTGTTATGCTAGTGGCCTACTTTTCTTTAAATGAATTAACAGAGTATTCAAGTCATTGGGGAAAAATTAGGTTGCAATTGCTTATGAATGAACAGCATCGTTACTTTGAGTTAACCAAGACGACATCTTTTATTGGCAGTGTAAAATCCTGACACAATCTGGAGTGTCAACACATGGTCAGTCAATAAAAATGCAGATAATACAAATCTCCCAAAGACACTTGATGCTGAAATGATAACCTCTTACATTATGAATTGGACATGTCATAAAGTCTTATTTTTCTAAGCCAACATGTTCTAGAATACCTAAAAAAAAAACAAAAAAAACATGTACAGGTATTTAAAAAATTACCCATTTTTGTAGCTGGAAATATTATAATGGGATCAGATTTCAGTATACAAAAACAGTAGGGCAAAACAAAAGAATAGGACACCACACACTTCAATAGGTGCTCAGGAACAGTAAGCATCTCTTAACTTCTTAACAACGCTTGTCTAGAGTTCAAATTCTGTAAGCCAGATACATGGTCATCTATATCAAAATGTGGAAGATTTATTAATTCAGCACATTCAATATTTGTTCTATTTTTTTCCTATTTGCTGTAATTTTTCTTTTTCAACAGCCTCCACCTGCCAATGATCCATTTGATACATTCTTCAAATAGGTAAATATTAAAGTACAAATATAATAAGATCAAGATCCAATAATATTGGACATTCAGACTAGCACTCTGTTGTGCCATACAACTTTGTATAAGAGTCTAGGCAAGTGGATAATGTTATAACATTTATGCATTATATATAATTGGTTAGAGAGAAATAAATTTGATTTTATATTTGGACTAATATGTAAAAACTTGCTATCATGTGATTTCTACAGATTTTGTTATTGGCATAATTTAATTAATTCTGAAACAGTTTTTGTGTCAACTGCATAGGATAGGGATCTCTATTCATCATCTTTCGTCTTCGTCCATTTGTTATTACACTTTTCTTAAGCCACTTGATAGAAAACAACCAAACTTACACATAACCTTCTACAGTACATGATTAAGTGATAAATTTTGTCAGTGACTTGCGGTAGGTCGGTGGTTTTCTCTGAGTTTTGGTTTCTTCCACCAATAAAACTGACTGCCACGATATCATGAGAGTGGCATTAAACACCATAACCCTAACCCTTCTACAGTACATGAAGCTGTTTTCTTGCTATGTTTTTATCGTCACATTGATTTCTGGGGTTTCTCAGAGCCAGACAACGATTTTCAGTGTGGTTGAGAGAAGGAGTGAGTATCAGCATAGACCACCTAACCTAATTTGCACATTGTCTTATACAGTAACTGAAGGTATGCACCTGCTATTTTATTTTCTCAATTAAGCATGCCATTGAATGAATACAGATGGAACATGACACACAACGTCCATCCATGGATGGTTTATGGTTATGGTGATGGTGTTTAATCCCACTTTCAACAATATTTCAGTTATATTGTGGCTGTCAGTTTTATTGATGAAGGAAACCGGAGTACTGGAGAAAACCACCAACCTGTCGCAAGTCAGTGTCAAACTTTATCACATAATGTTGTATCGAGTACACCTTGCCATGAACGGGGTTCAAACTCACAACTTTAGTGGCGATAGTTACTGATTGCACAGGTAGTTGTAGATCTAACTACCATGCGATCATGACCAACCTTCCATCACATTGTCTTTTTCTTTTCTTGACTCTCTTATTTTATATTTCAGTGGGAAGATAAATGATAAAGATGATAATAGCTTTATGAGATGATAAAACTTGTGTTCAGAGGTCACACATACATGTACCTGTGTATAAAAACCATTAGTATATATCATTGCATGCAATATAACACTATATCAAATAAAGTTTATTCTCTGCTATGCAACCGAAGAGTCTTTTTTAAACCAGTAGTTAAAATGTAATAAATGTATTTTTTATGGTCTTATTTATTTTGTAATACTTTAATGTGTTATCTTGTGATGTTTAAATGCTTAAAATTGTGATATACGTTGCCATAGATTTATGCAAGTAGAAAATAGTTAAAATTGATAAAGTCCATACTTCATAATGAATTAAAAATTGATTAATATTTTGTTTTCCCTTTGTTTTACGTTTTAGGAACTTTTTATAGAATTGAAAAAGCATTTAAAAGTGCAAATGTAGTATACTTGGAAAGGGATTTAATTTTCTTTATTTAAAATATATAGAATAATAATGGTTTCATTTAATATTTTAAATTATTGTTTCATGTTTTTCACAGATTTCTGCATACCAGTATTTGTTTTAGCATTATTAATTACTAGTAAAGTCTCAATATTAAAGTGTATATTTTATTTTCCTTTGATTGAGAGAGTGGATTCTTGTTTTTGTTGTTAACATTTTATTTTAAACATTTAGAAATTATAGAAATAAGTTTTAATAGTGATATTTTCATGTTTAAAACATGTATAATATTTGATGTGAAACCAAAAGCTTTAAAATCAATGAAAACATGAACTATGCAATTCGTAGACTGATGAGTTATCTACCCTGATTTTTGTTAATTATGGGGACAGATAAAGACTGATCTAACATTAGCAGACGTTCCTGCTGAAATCTGACATCACAGTGGAATGGCCTCATTTTGAAAGCCAACCAAACTTTGTTAGATTGGTATTTCTCTGTTTTAAATCGATAATTAATTCAGATTGAGACACGTCTAGCGGTCTTTACAATTCAAGTGATTAAATTTTAATTATGTTCTTTAAAAAGTGCATAACATACAGTTATTTCAGTTATAAAAGTGCCTTCTACTTCTACTAAATACAAGATAAAGATTGTGTCAGCAAATTGAAGATTATGTCAGCTAGTTGAAAATTATGTCAGCAAGTTGAAAATTATGTCAGCAAGTTGAAGATTGTGTCAGCTAATTGAAGATTATGTAAGCTCAACTGAATATTGACAGTTCTGTTTTTATAATAGTTTTTATTTATAGAATGTGGAAATATACATCACATATGAGGTTTCATGCTTCATTGGTTACATATACAATGTATATAATATTGCTATTGATATTCAATTTTATATAATTAATTTTCGGTCAATACTCCCTATACACAATAATTTTACATATATTGATAAAATTCATATTTGTATTGTTCAATTTACATAAGAAAAAAATATTTATAGTTGCCAATACTATTAGCAGATTTTTTTTTTGCTGTTACAAAATGTATATATATACTATTTTCTACATTTCCTCTCTGTTTTGATCTTTTCTCTTCAGACAATTGTGCAATATAAATTTTATTTTTTCAGAATATTTTTTCTCTTGTTATGTACTGGTATTTATAAAATGCAGAAAGCACATTTAATACATAAGGTTATTGTTCTTTTTGCTAATGCCTTTATTCTTGTTTTACTATTATCCATGCCAAATCATATTTTATAGTGCTACTCAGAGGAAATGACAAATCATGCTATTCATTTAAGTCTGTTTACAGGAGATGATATTTGTTTTTTTCTTGAAATGAGTACAAATAAAGTGAAATCTGTCTAATTTGAACACTGAATAAAGCGGAATCCTGTATAAACCGAAATTTAAATAAAAACTCAATTTGAGAAATCTTTGTTAATTTAACCTGTATAAACTCAACACCTGTCTATTCTGAACACAAAGGTTGGTCCTAAGGAGGTTCGGTTTAGACAGGTTTCACTTAATAGAGATTTGTCAACTTTATTGATGGTGTTAATTAGAGTAATCAGGTAATTATTTAAGGAGGAGGTCTCTGTCTTTTTTCCAGTCTTCAGTCATCATTTAATCAATTACTTGAAAGGTGTTTTTAATGTTATATGAACTGAGTAACACAATGTAGAATAATTACTAGTTAAGGTCCAAATTTGGTAAGAACACATACATACATTTAATAGAAATATTTATTATCTATATATTATTCTTCCAATAGACCTCACCATTTGCACATTTTCGACTTTGGTTCTAAAATTATACGTTTTACTGGAGTTATTTCCCTTTAAAAGTGGGCAAAGGAATCTCTTTTCATGCAAAGTTCAATGAAAATAACATTTTCCCATAATCTGTTCAAAATTTTTATGTTGTAACATCTTGTGAATTTTCTATTTGCTTATAGAATTATCCTCAAATATTTTACAAATATCTACAAGTTTGAAGTAAATTATACTCAAGTTCGTTGTCCTTTCCATTGCTCTTGCTAGATCAGATGCAATTTTGCCAGTTGTAAGGGAAATAACTCTTATTACAAAGATATAAAAATATATAATTTTAGAATCAAGTCAGGAATGTGCAAAAGGTCTATCTAAAAAAAAATGCTAGTGCCTTGATGTTACTTAAGGAAATGTTCATGAAGTTGTTATAAGCTAGTTTTATATTGAACAACAACAATAAATATATACACTGTACATTAAACTTTTATTTGTAACCAAATGGAAGAAAATCTTGATCCTTTTAGTTCAACCATTTTATTGCAGAAATGTGAATTGAATTTTTCTGTTGAATTAATTCTTTTGTTTTGAGTTTATTTTGAACTCGTGAGGTATTGTCATCACTTTGCATCAGCTGTCATCATCTGTGTCTCTGAAATCACTGCAGCAAATTGGAACAAAACATGGCAGAAATGTGACTTGGGTGACCTTCAATATTTTATATGACTTTTGTTTCATTTGGAAATTCACCACAGTTGCTAGGCTAATTTCTAATTGTCTGAATTTTCAAAACATCTTCTCAAAAACCACATGCATGATGGGATTCTTATATGGAAGGAATATTTCTTTTATGACCCTCTAAAACGTTTGTTTATTCTTCTCTGAAACCACTGGTTTATTCTTCTCTGAAACCACTGAATCAATTGAAAGCAAACTGAGCTGCAATGTTCCTTAGATCTATGGCCTATGCAAAATATCTTTTTTTTGTTTGCAATCAGATATCCAAGATGGACACCCCTGCATGACTTTTATTTTACCATGAACCCACTTAACTATTAGACAGCAACGTTGGCTGAAATGTTCCTTGGATGTGATCTACCAAATGTCTGTTTTTGTGTGTTGCCTTCCTTTGCAAAATGTGTTTTAAGATGACTGCCACCTCAGCAGATTGTTTTAACATTGAACCATTAGAGAAAATGAACAAGGTAAACTTTTTTCAGAACCATAAAGATTGAACCCGCACTGTACATGAATAATCATATGAAACCCGAGATGGCTTCCACCTTAGGATAACATAGGACACTAATGAATAAATGTTTTAATATTATTCATAGCTGAAATTTCTAAACCATTTGACAGCAAACTTAGCTGGAATGTTCCTTAGATTGTCATTAAACAAATGTATCTATTTTGGGGTCGATCAGAAATCCAAGATGGTGGCCACCATCAGTTAAAGTTATAAGAAAAGAGTTAATCAGAAGCCGTAAATAGCAAGACAGACAAAACAATGGCCAAAACGAAAATAGAAGATAATGCAAACAATTGTCAACAAAACATTAGATTGAGCAACTGGAAACCTAATAAGAAACGGGTGTGAACTCGGGTGCTTCCATTAGTGGCACTTTTTGTGTTACTATTTATACCTAAATGAATACCAAAAAGATAAATATAACATGAACCCCCTCAAAACAAATGGGAGTCAAAACGAACCTAACATTTTACGTGAATATCAGAACACGGGACTAAAAACAGGAAGACATGTAGTTGGACATAATGAAAATCATGAACACCACTAAAAACAAGTGTGGAAGTGCAAGCAGTTCCTGCTACACTAGTAGCACCTGTCATGTTAACAAGCCATGAACAAGGACAGGGCGGATTTTACTGCAACAAAAGGAACACATCTGTGGTCTTCAGTTGCACAGCCATTCCATAACGGATAACCAATTCATGATAGGATCGTAAAACTTTTTAGCATACAGTGACTGGTGCCTGGCCATATTACAGTATGCAATCGATTTTACGCTATATATTTCATATAAAACCACATTTAAAAAAAAATAATAATATTAAAGCTATCTCTGGGCAGATTTTTATGAAATGTATGTCAAGACACGCAGAATTCTTTGAATTTTATTTGTTTATCTGATAGTAATTTTTGTTTGCATGGTTTATGTTTTCTGGTGATTTAAACACAAATGTTGATTTTTCCGATTTTATTTTGGTTAAATATATAGCAAATTTGACGTCAGAAAACAAAAAAAAGTTGTCTTTAAATCATAATAGAATAAAGGCAATCTGACGGAAAATTGTGCTAAAATAAGCAAATGATCTTTATATATTTCTGCTTCTTCTGGTGCAAAAATGATCAAAATCCGTTTAGAAATGACTTCACAATAAAAAAAAAATTAATATGGTTTTATATGAAATATATAGCGTAAAATCGATTGCGTACTGTAATATGGCCAGGCACTGTGTATTACTTAAGTTTACCGCTATGAACCCCTGTTTTTGTATCGTCCTTGTTAGCGACAATCTTCTATCAAGGAAATCCTGATAGGAATCACAAACCCTTGAATATCTATCATCTGAGATGTATACACCATATGAAGGTGCTGATGGAAAGTTGTTAATGAATAGTTCATAGTGGTAAAACTGAAATCCTCTTTCTTGTAAAGGTTTTGTTCTCAAATGCCCTCACTGTCAATTTATATGTGTATGAACCTAGGAGAAACTGAACAAAATATTCTTAAATACTATAGAATACATTTGAATGTCATTTTCATATTTTGTGTGGTCCCCAAAGTTGGTCAACAAAGACATTGTTTTAATTATGGAAGCATAAGTAAAAACAAATGAAAACTAGAAAATTGATTGCCCCCGTCTCAACCCCCACCCCAATTTATTACCTTAACTTTTGGTTTGGTTCTGAGGAATGTGTAGGGGTATAATGCAAAGAAAGCGTCTTGAAGAGCCAAAATGGATTTTCAATATAACTTAATTTCAAGGAATGGTATATTATTCATCGGGTATGATGTAGAAAACTTATGTATAGACTTTAAAAGGTGTTTGTGTCTGTAAGACATATACAATGCCCCCGCGGTTATAATTGCAAAAGGTCAGTGGCTAAGTTCATATATGCATAATTTTGTAAAAAAAAATATTTGAAAATCAAAATCCATATAATATGCACACCTTCAGTGTTGGTACTAACTGTCTACAAAATATAAAAGGTCTAGCTCAAAAACTGTAGGAGGAGTTAGCCGGACAAACCATATATCCTATATGGATTTAGCAAAATCTGTCTAAGTTCATGCATTCATAATTTTGTAAATAAAAATTGTTGAAAGTCAAATCCATAAAATATGCACACCTTCAGTGTTGGTACTAACTGTCTACAAAATATAAAGGGTCTAGCTCAAAAACTAGGAGGAGTTAGCCGGAAAAACTATGCATACTAAGTGTGACGAACGGACGAACACATGGACGCACGGACAGGGGTAAAACAGTATGCCCCCCCCCCCCCGACCAATAGTCGCGGGGGCATAACTAGATTGAACTCATGCAGTGCATGGATAACCAGGTGAGCCCATAGTTGACTATTGGGAAATGTACAAACGTTATATAAAAAAGCTGGTGGAAAATAAACAGTGGATGATAAAATAGCTTTAACACTATGAACAAATCGTAACAGTAATGATTGGTCATCATAATTATTATTAAAATGCACTACACCCTTCTACTTCTACAATATAAGATACCGCCTTCAACTAACTGAAGATTTCACCAATTACGTTGGATACTGCGCTTCGCGCTCTAAAAAAAATTACAATTTTACTTTAGAATGAAATTTAATGAGTTTTTTTTTCTTACTTTTGATTTTAAAATAAAACTATATACAAGAGTTTTTGATGAACTATATATATATATATAGCTAGTGGTTAATGAGTGAGACAGCTGATTTGAATGACTCAAGATAGTCAATCTTCACAGTGTTCAGGGGGAGACTGTTCCAGTTTCGTATAGTTCACGGAAAGAAATATTGCTGTCTGAGTTGTAAGCGTGTTGGTGGTATGTCGTATGAGAGTGAGTGCATGTACCGGGAGAATCTAAATGGTGGTATGTCGTATGAGAGTGAGTACATGTACCGGGAGAATCTAAATGGTGGTATGTCGTATGAGAGTGAGTGCATGTACCGGGAGAATCTAAATGGTGGTATGTCGTATGAGAGTGAGTGCATGTACCGGGAGAATCTAAATGGTGGTATGTCGTATGAGAGTGAGTGCATGTACCCGGGAGAATCTAAATGGTGGTATGTCGTATGAGAGTGAATGCATGTACCGGGAGAATCTAAATGGTGGTATGTCGTATGAGAGTGAGTGCATGTACCGGGAGAATCTAAATGGTGGTATGTCGTATGTGACTG
>MJUT01052302.1:33632-55458 GCA_002080005.1 Gigantidas platifrons
GTATGAGAGTGAGTGCATGTACCGGGAGAATCTAAATGGTGGTATGTCGTATGAGAGTGAGTGCATGTACCGGGAGAATCTAAATGGTGGTATGAATTTGTCTGGTTTTTTGGGGATAGCTATTAGTTCATGCGATATCTTATACGTTATATAACATGACTAGGCGTACATCTGATCTTCGATCTGCTAGGCTTCGCCAATTTAGATGTTCTATCATGTTACTAAATTACTCATGCTAGAGGTGTTATGATAGCGGTTAGTAACATATCTAGCAGCCCTGCGCTGTACCTGTTCAAGTTGAATCATGTTTTCTTTGGTGTATGGGTCCCATACATAACAGACATATTCAAGTGATGGTCGAACTAGAAATTTGCATGCCTGTTCTTTGACTGTGGTGGAACTGATGTTAATGGTCCTACGGGGGAACCCAAGTGTCTTGTTTGCCTTTGTTGTAATATTGTTTATATGGCTATTCCATTTAAGATCCGATTGTATGGTGACACCCAGATATGTCTTGTGATCGTTAAACTGGACAAAGACCAAGTTAAACTTACAAATACATTTTTTTCATTCAAAGCAGAGGTTGTCGCATTCAAAGTTTTAATCACTTTAATTACAATGTTCTAAGCATGTAAGAAAATGACCATTGTACTCGCTTCACTCGTGTTCAATTATGAAAAATGGATTATCATGTTCTTACGTAAGGATTATGTCACATTCTAACTTGTTCAAATATAAATGCTATAAAATGAAGCAGACGTTTCTGGTGATTGCTACATGACATGATGTAAATTGGCTACTGGCAGAGTTCATCACTCTATATTGCTGGTCTGAAACTAGTTGCGAGACCGTAAATTGCTTATGGTCTTTTTGTGAACATATAGTCACAAAAACATAAAGTTACAGTTCCACAGCTAATCTGAGTGAAACATAACTTTTATATGCATTCGTTAAATAAAACGTTCACACTTTTATTTACATGTATCATTGCTCTTTGTGAATTTCGCTTCAACATTAAAGGTATTGTGCTGTTTATTGGGTAAATGGCTCACCATTTCTGTCTTTTTCTTACCTTATAGCTCACCTGCCCATAGACCAAGACAGCTTTTCGTATTACTTGGCGTCCGTCGTCGTTATTTTTTCATACTTTAATCTTCTAGAGGTGCTGTAAAACTGCTTTACCGAATGGAACCAAATTTGGATAGGCATGGGTACAAAGTATAGTGGGTCCCAATTAACCTATATACTAGAAAGACAATACCATGAAACTTACGTGGTATCTGTAACACAAGCTAGATATATAGATTAACATCGGAATACAACGTTTACACTTGTAAAAGATTTTGCACAGAAACCGGCCAGGTAAACAATGTCAGGAATATGTGAGTAACAAATGGATTAAACCCCCGTGGCTGTTTTTTTTATCGTTTAGGTTACTGAGAAAGAAATGTCCCTTATGTCTACTCTGTGGACCAAGTATTCATCTTCGATTGAATAATTGGTCGTTGTTGACCTTCAAGTGAACAGTATATACCCGTTATATTCATGACGAAAGACAAGTTTAAAAATAATATATCAAGTACATTTAGTAGCCAAAAGACATTTTTCGTCAACAGGTCAAGAACGACGACTCCTTATCTTATAAACTTCTGCTATTAGAGTCCCATTAGCAGCTGAAACAAGTTGTTGTATTATGTGCAAGGGCCATTGCATTCTACAAACACGAGACACTGATGACCTACGTACGTGATGAAAAAAAATGTACTGATATCGCGAACTTCAATCCTTTACGTCGCCTTTTTAATAATCACAGTATTTGACGAATCAGAGAGATTATTCCAATAATCAGCTAGTTCATAACGACGTGATAACCAGGTGAATCTCCTATTTTTAATAGTACTCCACAGAGGCAAGTGACCATTAATTTCATATTTCATTTACACCTGGATCTGTTTCTGTTCATGTATATTATATTTTTATTATGTATTTGTAATAAAAAAAAATGAATTATATTTTTACGCTTGTTGTCATAGATACTAAGGTAATTGAATTTGTACTGGCACAATAATATCGTTGATGAAATATAATCCAGAAAATCGTCTTTAGATTGTAATTTCATGGGGAAAAAAAGTCGATCAATACACAACCTAAAAACCACCACACCCAGTACATTGTATTAGTTTGATTCCACGGTTATATATACAAGGTATGTAAAGTGGGTTTTTTTTTTTAGTAATTGAATGAATTTTTTTGTTAAATCTCGGGACATAATCAAACGGTAAAAGGGTAGAATTAAGGTATTTTCCCTGCAGGGGGAAGACGCTTTTTTTTCATTTTGCATTTGTTCTAATTTTTCAGTTAAAATTTGTCTATCAAGACGAAGACCTCCATATGGAATATATGTGATTGTTATATATATTTAATGCAAAATGAAATTTTGGATGAGCTAATGATGATGTCCGCCTTGTTCTAGACGAACACGCTTAGTTGGATTTGTATAGTGCTAGCTCACTGACAAAACAATCAGCGAATTGACATGTCACTCGGAAGTTACTCCACTCTGGCATATTATCCCAATTCCGTGTCAACCAGTCTTTGTTCTGACTTCTTAATGTTAAGGGTTAGCGGAGCAGCAACACTATTTTATAGTCTTTGACCCGATCGAGGCTTAAACACATATTACTGGGTTTTATCTGAATTTCTTCTTAATTTATTTTAACATGCATTTGCACTGTCGCTTGGTGCACTCTGTAATTGAGCAATAACATGATGACATATTTCCTCCAACTAGTTCTCCTGCTCTAAACACGAGGTGACACATCCGAATGAATAATAATAATAATAGATACAAATGTATAATAATTAACTTTTTTTGTTTAATTTATATATAATAAGTATTTAATATTATATATAATTATTTACTATATAATTGTGAGAAAATGCAATTAATAGACGAAGTATGTCAGAAGCACCTTCACTTGGGTCCCTCTAAAACAAGAAACGAAACGAAACGAAACGAAACCGGGCGAAACGAAACGAAACGGAACCGGGCGAAACGAAACGAAGCGAAACGAAACGAAAAAGTGAATCGAAACGAAACGAAATGGAAATCGAAACGAAACGAAACAAAACTGAGAAACAAAACCGAAACGTCAAAAAGGATAATGTTTCGAAACATATCTAATACATTCCCATAGTTTAAAATTTGGCAAAGCTCCGTTGATGCCTGTCACTAGTATTAACGGTTATGTGAACTGTGGACAGGGGAGTTCTTCATATCAAAACAACAAGCCAAAGGGATAATCCAGAAAATCCTAGGTCCAAAACAAAATGGCGATACAGAGATTACACAAATAGAGACGATAACATAACATAACTTTATTGTTCCAATCAAGGGCCCACAAAAGGCGAAGACATATTATAGCGATCATGATTAGTGTGGGTGTATTACCACTGGTTGCAATACTTGGAAAGACACCAGGGGATGGTGTTTCCCCGTGTCAGATCCAGAACTGCAAGCAATGTAAAGTTAACAATAAAATGAAATACTGACATGCATCATTTATAATTTCTCTGGATAAACTGACTTCTTATTTTCTATACAGTTGTGTTTTTTACAAGTCATTAACCAAATAAATTGTTCTTGTGAATTCACGTTTAAAAGGTTAGGACAACTTTGAATTATGAGTTTATTTAGATTTGGTCTGTCCTCCCTCCGTGTGTTGATTACAAAATGATAGAAAATGACTTTCTTCTCCCACCTCACCCATATTACACTGCTGAAACAACAAGGACAAAACAAATAAACAGATTTGAAAACGAACGCCATAAAAAAATAAAAGCACTAGCAATCTGAACCCTCACACAAAAACCGGGAGTATCACCAGGTGCATCGGAAGGGTTTGCATGATCTACTCTGCGCGAGGCACGTGATTAACTTATCGTATAAATATATTGATATATGTTGCACGTTTTTTCATGAAATTGACACGAAATGTACGCGTGAAGGGACATTCTCTCGGCAGTCATATTAAACAGTCTTTTTTATAACACACAATTTGAGAATTATTGCAGATATTTTTTTTAGGCCAAAGTGAAAACAAAACTGCCTCAAAGCGAAAAAAAAAAGGTCATTTTAATTACGATTTTCTTGCCGTTTTGTGATTCAATTGATTCCCGCTTATTGATATTAGAATGATTGCATAAAAATAGGGAATGTAAAGAAACAACAGTGTGATGAAAACCCAACGGACATGTCAAAACATAACATGATCACATTGCCCGTGAAGGGTATGACGAGCATCCATAAAAGTAGAAATTATACCCTCCCCCCGAAAAAAAATCTGATAGAAAATGGAATAAGAGGTGAAAAAGGCAATATAATCAAGATTCTCCGAAAGTTTCATGGACCAGTTAAATAGTTTAGAATGAGTTGGGAGTGCACATTTGGTAACGGATGGACGGACGTATAGACTAAACCCATCACTTTATACTGACCGTTTTTAAAAAAGCCAACGGACTGACATATGGGTTCAAATAAATTAGCCAACTATTTTCCCATAAGCCAGGTTTCGTTTCGTTTCGTTTCAATTTCGTTTCGTTTCGTTTCGTTTCAATTTCGTTTCGTTTCGTTTCGTTTCAATTTCGTTTCGTTTCGTTTTCGCCAAGCTCCGTTTCGTTTCGTTGTGTTTCGTTTCTTGTTTCAGAGGGACCCCCTTCACTTGGTGTTTTTAGCAGGTTTGCCGCTTGTTAAGGAATATGCAACATATTGTAAAGTTTCACACTGGATGTGAGATACAGGGGACAAACCAGAACATGATCCACTAACTAATTATACTAGTATTTATATCTTTAGAAATATAAAAACCCCAAACTATGTCCTTTTTCTTTTGTGTGTATGTCTCATTTATCAATCATGAATGTTTGTATTGTTAATGATGCCTCATGTGGGCCCTATGATTAGGCAATAAAATGTATTATATTCTATTCATGCGATCTTCAGCACTCGAGCAAGTTGTTTATTTTGCTTT
Source organism: Gigantidas platifrons (assembly GCA_002080005.1). Taxonomy (NCBI): domain Eukaryota; kingdom Metazoa; phylum Mollusca; class Bivalvia; order Mytilida; family Modiolidae; genus Gigantidas; species Gigantidas platifrons. Next base: position 38,663 of record MJUT01052302.1, read on the forward strand.
TTCATTTTTGAACCATTACACCACAGACGTGGTTCATATGAGATATATATGGAGATAACCATAAAACATGTACAGGTGTTGGTTATATGAATTATTAGTGCAGACCCGACCTAATCCATATAAACACGAGGTGGATTATCATTGTATTCTGTAAGTTTCCTAGTATATCTCCAACGAACATTTATTTCCTAATGTTAGATGTTATAAAGACAAGACTTCATATGTGTACCGTTGGTGGTTGTCTGGTCTTATAGATTAATAGCATGGTGCAGTCTGACATTTTCTGCTATCTCACAACCATTTTATTACATTGTACAATGAAGGTAGAGTCTATGTATAGGAAAAGGTCAGAAAGTGACGATTGATTGTAGGGCCAACTACAATCTCATAAATATGTATACTATAGAACACACTATAACCCAAGCCACCATACGCTTAATTCTTAAATCGGAACATTGAATATTTAGTGTCAGTCTGTCCGAAACAATTCTAGGAGTCTAAAGAGTCGATAACTCAGCCCAAATTTTGAGATTGTGATTAATCGTCAAACCTGGAAAAACGTAAGTCGTTGATGCCCAAGTTTCTCACCAAACAACATCATATCATGTTACTTATAAAATGGTCTACATTTCAAATGGTACGAGTGGCAGGGTTAAACTAGTTTCATAGGCCTAAGCTTCCCCTCTTAGTGAAATTATGCAGTCATGCAAGCGTTTTCCACATGTGAGTAAAATGCCAACTATCACATATAACAGTCATTCTCAATTAAGACCGCCAATTCCGGAAAACATGTGTCGCTAATAGTTTTTGTAAAGATGGGTGATATTTAGGACTCCATTGTCTCCTGAAAGACCATATATATACTTCTCGATAAAATCGTATACAACTGTTTGTATCCACATTGGTATTTAAAATTGTATACTCCGACAAATGAATCCAAAATATAAAAAATATACATGTCGCCAGTCTACATCACAAACTAAATGCGAGTAAAATGCCAACCATCACATATAACCGGCCGAACAGTGTTATTACCTTAAATATATTTTATTGTTCAGTAATAAACAGGGGCACGGGTGGCTCAATGAGTTAGGTCGCTGGATCTAACAACTCATACAAGCCCATCACCAATATCGCGCCCGGCTTTGTTAACTACAAAAAAGGGTGCACTCGACTCGCAGCCGCAAGTGATAAAGTTTACCAGTTGCTTGCCCATGGTCGGTGGTTCTCTCCGGCTTCCTCCACCACTAAAACTGGTCGCCATGATATAGCTCAAATATTGTTGAAAGTGGCGTTAAAACATCAAAAAATCAAATCAATAATAAACAATCGGATAGGACACAAGTTTCACAACTTAGAAACGTCTTCTCCAATACATACATGAATTAATACAAAATGAACTTATATGATATTATGTACACATATTCCATATTCAGTGAAGACATGGAAAAAAAAGTGTCATGCAAATGGATTATCCAAGTATACTTAATCAAATACTCCTTTCTATCTTAATGAAACGAATACACCGAACATTCATTTTTGATTTAACTTTCTAATGGATTTATATCTAACGTAGGTGCTTAATTATGGTAGTTAATATTTGTGAACATATATGGAGGAATCATTCTACCTTTCACTTTCGGTATATATATATTGATTTTGTTTACTTTTTTCGTTAAAAACTGTTATTCCAGGGGAGAATGTACGTCATAATTGGAAGCCATTTACTGCCGCTTGAATGTAAGTTTTCACTTATAGCACTAGTTATTGTAAGGATAACATTAAATGTGATAGTGCTAACTAATAAAATAATTTGTTAATGACGACGGACAACGAACTGTAGATGCAAGGTGATGACAATAGCTCACATGACCATTTGTGTCAGGCGATGTAAAAACACTGAAAAATTGCAAGTCATAGACACCCATTGGTCATCACTTGGCAATGACAAGAACGTTTTTCATTGGTTTAGCACTTCTTTGAGTATTATTAATTAACTGTCATCTTTTTCCAATCATAACTCAAACACACCGGACTATCTAAAAATATCCTGCACTGACCGAGAGTTTTTGCGGTAACAACACATGTCTTAAGCAGCGCATTGAAGATCATTTATCTATACAATTATCGCAGTAACAGACGATATATCTATAAAATTATTGGTTTTCATTTTTTCCCCATTAATGTAATATGCATCATCCGACAGTGATATATTTCTTGTTTTAGTTTTACATTTTAGTGTACATATTACCCTTTTTATTCGTCAAATACATCTCAAATTCTAACAATGAATTTGACAGCATCGCCATCGTTCGTGTAATGGATTTCGTGCTCGTCTCGAGTGCAGTCGATCGCGGGCTCGGACACCAGATCAGGTCAAACTAAAGATTAAAATTGGCATTTGTTGCTTCTCCTCTACGCATGCAGCATTAAGTAGAAAGAGCAAAGACTGGTTGGATCGGAATAGGGATAATGTGTCCGAGTGGGGCGACATGTCTGTCCGAGGACTGTTGTTTCAGTGAGGTCGCACAATGAAAAAAAATCCAACTAAGCATGTTGGTCTAGTACAAAGCTGACCTCATCATCACCTCATTGAATATAGCTGAAAATTTGCTGAATTGGTGTTAAACAATAATCACTAACATGAATTCTGGGTTATTTTGTAGACAGATCGACACAATGTGCTACGATACTACCAGATATGGTGGCTTATACGAGTTTTGCTCTGGTGGTTGTTGTGATAAAACAACTGATAATTTTTGCTGTTACTATATGGGACCAGTTCTCGGGATTACTATGGCAGGAGCAGTCATCATTTCAATTATTGTTATTACAATTTGTTGCTATAGACGACAAAAAGGAGCACCGGGAGTAGTTCTCTCTCAGGAAAACATTTACCCTGAAGCTGTTATAGAACCATGTAAGTGTATATTTGTGTGTGGTTTGTTGTTGGCAGTGTCTATTCTTACAATTTTTAACAAATTGTTGTAAGAATAGCCGTGAATCTCGTTGTTGTTTCTCTGTTCTAATAGGTAATGAAGTTATTTCAATAAGAACTGACCAGTGGTCTGAACTAACATTATAGAAAGACGCTTAATAAAGAACTCAAAGGGCCTCAAGGTCCCAGACTGTAATACAGAACAATCTAAACGTTCTTTCTTCGTGGAAACAATTGTCCACTGGAACCAACTGCCAGACAAAGTCGTGCGTGCAGATTCCGTAGAGGCATTCAAGACCGCCCTACAGGAATACAGCCCATAAAACCGGCGCTCTCTCTTGCCGTGTATAAAAGCCTTTTTGGTATTCTACACGTATCAGAAACAGAAACACTTGTGTCTTCAGCGAATGTTACACAGAATTTGAATATTGCATAAATTATACCAAAATATACAGTTAAAATATTTAACCAATCAAAACAAACAATATGGCATTTCATTAATATATATATATATTATATATTATATTTATAGTCATCAACTGAACTGAATTAAAACCATAAGACAAACAAAAGTGAAATTCTAAATCCCCACCCCTGGTGATATTATACTTTCTTGAATGAAATGCAGGATAAAAGACAAATGATATACTTCAACTCAAAAGATTAATCAAGCTTATTTCATACAAATGTTCAAAACATGTCCTATATAATCACAGTCTAGGAACCTGTACGCCTGAAATCTCTTATTGACGTGCTCTTCTGTAAGCTGCGTTACGGTTTCGGTGGAATTCGACATCTTACACTTTCACGGCAGATAAGTTTTTCTATGTTTTCATTAAATTCTAATAACCTGTATTCCAAAAACTTGACAGAATGCGTATGATTGATTGATGCAAGGGCTGCATCTGTTCTTTTTTAATGTATTAGCCGTATAGCGTCATAGTTACCATTTTAACAGGTTCTTTTGAACAAGGATAAAATAAAATTGTCCCGTTTTACTCTTTATCCTTGAATAATATTCCCGATACTTGTGTTGGTAATGCCAATAGATATGAACACAGTTTATGCAAAATTACGGATATGAATACCTCAGCATTGCTAAATAAATAGACATTTTAAAATACAAATTTAGCACGTCAATCAGGGTACAGACAGTTTTCAAACGCCACGTCAAACAGACATACACAACTACACGACTACAGCAAACAGCACATTCATTTTTTCAATCCAATTTTTTAGTAGGAAAAATTATGTTTTCTCACCCCTTGGATAATGTAGTCCGTTAATTTAGGTGAAAAAGATTTTTCTATCTTACCCCGGCTCCAGGGTAAGACAAGCTACACGCCGTTTTTCCCGCAAAATTGTTTTCCATTGTTGAATTAAATTGCCGATTTATAGTGTTTTGGCAATATTTTAAATGTATTTCAAAATTTTATAAATATATTATAAATGCTACTACAAAAGCGATAAATGTCGGTAAACAAGTTGTTTGACGTTGGNCAAAGGGAGGTAATATTTTTTATTTACCATTAAAATCGTGAAAAGAGAGCGTAATCGTCTCTACAAAAAAGTTGTCATATTTTGATCGCTTCGATTCAACTTCTTTTTCCGCTTCGGCTTCAACATGGCCAGAGAATGGTTATTACGCAAGGTTTAACTATTCATAATTATGAAAATGTCATTTCGGGTGTTTGGAAAACAATGTATTCTTCAAAAAAGCCCGTAACAGATACCCACCTGCTGTAATTTTTTTTTTCACAAATCACGAAAATTTCTTGACATTTCGCGGCATACCAAACAGGATTATCTGCCCTTACCGTTACCGTCCCTACCTATATTTCTTTATCGCTTATTTGTAAAAAGAATGCTTCTCACATCCAAAACTATCCATGCAAATACAGTCTAAGTTGGAAGCCACTTAGGCATAAAAAATGGAATTTTTACCTTTTCTGGTAGTAAAGACAAACGTTTGATACTCCATTCTGAATTTGTTGCGTTATTTTATCCAAAGAAACTTTAGCGTCCGTTAGAGTAATGAATCATGTACATTCTGTAAATTCCGAAAAACTTGCCTACCTTGAAAGCGTGGGCAGTCGATTTCCACCGAAACTGTAATGCAGTTTACAGAAGAGCACTCAATAAGAGATTTCAGGCGTACGGGTTCCTAGACTTTGATAATGGTTGCAATAAAAAAATATCATGGAAAAGATTTTAAGTTGCAATATTTTCCATTTCATTGGAATGTTTTAGACTTACAGTATGATAATATCAGTTGCCATGATATATTCTAAATGAAATGTTGGACTTTCAAGATCCAGAATGAACATAAAACTGTTGATTAATCCAGTTGTCTTGTGAATATTCAGATAACAGGTATAATTTTGGTATTGATTGGATGATTGTCTTGTGAATATTCAGGTAACAGGTATAATTTTGGTAATAATTGGATGGTACCTCAGTGCAATGATTGCCAAAAATTAGCAAAAACAATTTGCCATATAAATTACATTTTCTATGGATTTTTTTGTATGTTTTAATAATAGTTTATTTTTTATCACAGACAGCAATGAAACATGTTCAGTAAAAGTAGACTCAGATCAACACTGTACAGATGTGTCAGTTGTTCCTCCATCGTATGATTCCGTTAACTATGGTTATCTTGGGGAAGAAGAGATGAGAGTTGGAAATCACCATGAACTTACATTTGACACTCCACCTCCATATCATATATAGATTTAAAAAAAGAACATTAGTAGAGGCGGGAAGACATCTTCCATATCATGTACATGTGTATAGATTTAGAACAAGTACATTAGTAGAGGCAGGAAAAACATCTTTTTATTTGTATTGTCATGCTTTATATATTAAGTCAAAGTCTTGAATGGGATGATTTATTTGGTTTTGTTAATAAAAGTCAGGAAACAACCAAAGCATTCATGACAAACATGGTACACTGATCCATGGCACATCCTGACTCCTCCAGGGGAATTAATTGCATGTGTGGCATGATCTGCATTTTTCAAAAGTCTTACATTGTAATCTATATTACTGTTGAATTTCTATATTAATTGTGTTTGCATTGTTATTCTGCTAGTGAAACCTGTCTAAAGTGAACCACCTTGGGACCAGCTTTTGTGTTCGTAATAGACAGGTTTTGTTTATATAGGTTAGATAAACAAAGATTTCATACATTGGGGCTTTTTTATTTTATTTAAAGTTCAGTTTATTCAGTATTCCTGTTTATTCAGGGTTCGGCTTTGACAGATATTATCAACATTGTATTTTATTTTAATTAATTACATACAGACATTTTGATGACAAAGATGAACAGCGGATGTGGTCGAGTGGTCTAGGGCACTAGACTTAAGACTAAGCGATTGGTGCTGCAGTGTATCAATGGTGTGAGTTCAAATCCTGTCGAGGGAAGAACAAAAATTTGACAGCTCAAAAATTGAATTCTAACACTGTTTGGTTTAATTTTCAGACGTATATATATATACAGTCAAACCTGTATTAAGAGGTCACTTTTGGGACCAATAAAAAGTGGCCTTATAAGACAGGTAACCCCTTAAAAGAGGTTCAATTCATATAAAATTTTCTATGACAGGACAAGAAAAAGGGTGACCTTTTAAGACAGGTGACTGCTTAAATAGAGGTGACCGCATGGGCAGGTTCGACTGTATATATATATATATATAAGGGAATTTACCAACCAGAGAACTTAATGAGTAACGGATCGTCGAGACATGACGATGCAGCACAAACAAAATAAATTATATATATAATACTTCTTGCTTTAAATTAAGTAAAAATATAAATATTAGTTCAATAATAGTGCAATGAGAATTTCACATCGAACCTATGCTGCAATGAAGACTGCTTGTTTGTAATTTTAAAATAAAATTATGTTTTCAATTGACTTTTGGTGTTGAACTGAGTAGCTACACAACTTTACCTGTGGTAAATACTCTGTACAGTGAAACCTGCCATAACCAAACTTCATCTGGGAGTAATGTAATCGATTACATTTACAAAGTAATTATAATTTAATCAATTACATTTGTAAATTGATGTAATCGTAATGTAATGTAATGTAATCATGAAAATTGCAAAGTAAAAAATTGTAATGTACCCGGTAATCGATTACATCTGAAAGTAATTGACCCCAAGTCTGTGACTGAGACTCATTTTTTTGTTCAGAATAGACAGGTGTTCTGTTTATACAGGTTAGATCAATAAAGATTTCTTACAATTGGACTTTATTTCAACAGGCTTCTGATTTATTCAAGGTTTAGACAGGTCTCATTGTAGTAAAAACAATCAGTATTATTTCAATTGGTAATAGGACAAACTAGACATTGTATATTAAAGATTCAGATTTGTACCTTTGAACCAACTGTGAAGTGTTACCTGAAAACATACTGCTCGTGCATTTATGCCTTAACTGATTTGAATAGCAGTGATCTTTTGAAACAAATAAAATCTTTCTTTTTTTTTTGTGGTTTAGAAAATCTTTATTCCGACAAAAACAATTGATATAATAATATCTGCATAGAATATAAAATTCAATGATCTCCAATTAAATCAATAATACAGTTAATTCATTAAAATAAAAATCTTTGAAATCACATTAATCATATTATTTCTTCTAAGAATAAAACTCTGTACCTTTAATATTGTGAACATGGTCTTGGGATAAGTTATTACTGCAATACTAATCTGATCAAATCACATTAGTTTATTATATATCTAGAGTACTCCACTTCTTTTAAGGTTACTCACACTTATAAGGTCAGAGGTCAAGTGTGTTAGTGGTTGAATGTTGTTTAATGCCAAATTAGCAATTTTTCAGCTACAACATGGCGACAAAAGTTACATTCAATGTGATGATGTGAACTTTGTACTGGAAAAACATGCTTAGTTGGATTTTTATAGTGCTACCTCACTGAAACAACAATCCGTGGGTAGACATTTCGCTTCACTCTTGACACATTATCCTGATCCTGATCCTGAGCCTACCAGTCTTTGCTCTTACTCCTTAATGTTGCATGCTTAGCATGAGAAGCAACAAGTAATTTTATAGTCTTTGGTTTGACCAAAACTTGTGAAATACCGCACCCAAGACAGGCACGCTAACCATTACACCACCAATGCAGGTACATATGTAGGTCAAATTAAGATAGTAAAATACAATTCAAATGTACCCTCAAGAGAGGCAATCCTTTTAATGCCTATTGCTCATGGCAGAAATTTTGGACTTAGAAGAGAGGGACTATTGTATACATATAACAGACTTAAAGAGAGCAAAAAAAAGTTTAGTTGACTAGTATGACGAAATTTTAAGCAATGTATTGTAACGTTAAACGTTTTACAAAAACTTTTGATTTGCAATTTCAGAAACTAGTGCATCCTGGTACTACCATACACCAAAATAAGATCTCTATACAAAAATAGATTTAAAATTACCCATGATACATCAGTTCCTAAATTAGTAAACCGGGAATTACTTTGATTAATATCACATTAGATTAAACTCCTGATTGGATTATCACATGAATGAACTATTTCAACACATTTTTCTCTTGTCATCTATCTATAAATGTAAAAGTTGCTGGCTTGTCTGGCACCATTAAAAGTTGATATTTCTGAGTCATTTCTTCCCCGTGCCATTCTATTTTGAAGTTTTGTAACATGCGTGCCAGTAATACATACATCTCTTGTTCTGCGAATCTCCTCCCTGAAATGAATGTATGCTGTCATTAATCATACATTATGTAAATACTTAAAATGAAGATTCAACTTTGTCAAGTTGAGTAAACCAGTAATTAATACTAACCAAAGCTGATGAATCATATTTTTAATGCTGTTTTTCATCTTACAGTCAAAGTAAGTCAATGATATTTCTAATTGCTCTGTTAATTATGAAAAAAAAACAATGACCATTACTGACCTGCACACATCCGTGGCCCAAGTCCAAATGGAGTTAAAAGATAGGGATGTATATTATGAGCTGAACCATCTCTTAGCCATCTCTCTGGAAGAAATTCTTCAGGATCTATAAAGTGGTCTGGTGATTTAAACAACACAAAATTACAAAATTCTACAATAGTCTGAAAAAGAAATTAACCAAGTAAATTTTTTTTAAATCTCAATATATTAAATCATAAAGAAATACATGTATTTAAGGAATGTTTGAAATTATTGAACAGGTTATACGATATAACCTGGTTTGGGCCAGTTTACGCTTAATAAACCACGAAGCGGTTTATGAAAAGCGTAAACTGACCCAAACCAGGTTATGCAAGTATAACCTGTTCAACAATTTCAAATATTCCTTATAATTTAATTTTCACAACAAAATTTAATGATTCCTCGATTTTAATTACGATTATTTCATGTGACTATTTGAATTTGTCGTTGGCGGATGAACACGTTGGGGACGTCACAATACCAACCCAGGTTATCGAGTATAACCAATATTTTCTCCAGGCCTATTAGCCAATCAGATTGAAATATTCAAATCAAATTAAATTGTATTCATTTTAAAATGCTGTCAATCATGTTGTGATATGGGAATAGTCCTTCTCACACTTTATACATAGGAATTTTAAATTTATGTTGGATCAAGAAAAGTTTGAAGGCACCTAAGGGGTAATCAGAGGCCATAAGTGAAGGACAGACAATACAATGACTAAAAGAAACAGTCAACAGTAGAAAAATACTACACAGAAGACTAAAATTTAGCAACACAAATCCCACAAAGCCATGGGTGTGAAACCCAACTGCTTCAGAAGTGTAAGTGGTCAAGTTTGGTATGTATCATAACATGCATTTATTTCTTCTCTGGATGATTTTTTGCATATATATATATATATATAGTGGAACTATTTTACATCTAAAACTGTCCACGTAGTTTCTTCGTTTATTTTTTTTTCTTGCTAAAATTGACAAAATATGTACCAGAAAGGGTTTTTTTTTTTTTTATTATATTATAAACTTCCTGTAATATCTGGTCCTATTTGATCCTGTCAGATTGAGTGATTGCTGTGTAATATCAATAGAACAATTTTTCATCTGTATAATTTTGAGAACAAGTTACTTTTTGATTAGATGATGGAGATGCAAATTCTGTACAACTACAAGTAGACAACACACTGAGCTGTATTTTGTAGAGCTGGTAGACAAATTTCTCCATTCAGACAAACTATCCATACTAGGAGCCAATCAGTCTCTGCTCTTACTCCTTATTATAGCTGTGTGCTACTTGCAGAAGCAACACATATCAATATAAAGTCTTTAGTCTGAAAGCATTTTGGATCAAACCAACTCATAGCAAGCACACAAAACATTACTCCAACAAGCTTAATGCTGTTTGATCTTGTTGGTAATATATTTAAACAGCAACTATACCAATTAATGATGTCCTTAGATTTAAACATACAGTCAATCTTTGGTAAACTGAACACCATGGATCACTTGAACTGTATTTTTTAAGTCATGTCAATTTTGCTGTTATTTCTTTGTTAAATAAACCCTGATGTCTTGATCACCAATTTCTGGTTCTGTCAAACTACTTTTATGGTCACATAATAATAAATCCGTGCAATTTATCTGTTCAAACTCAAACTCTTTAAAAATGCATCCGGAAGTATCAAGTCTTTTTAAGTAATTACTGTACCCAGATCCATATAGTACATAATTGTTTACATAACAACCAGGGTCATTTACCGGTGAAATGATTTTCTTAAACGATCTGTTAATTACAAGTAATCAATAATAATTATTGTTTCAAGCTGAGCATAATTACATAATCGATAGCAATTTTATTATGATTGTAAACATTACATCATGTGACTGTTTCAAGTCACATGATCTAATGTTTACAATTATAATAAAGGGTATTAAAACAATATTAGAATTATTACATACTATCATTTAGAGTGTATTTTTTATATTTGACTAGTACAGTTAAATAATATTAAACTGAGAAACCGCATTGACTTAAGGTTCATCTCAGAAACTCAGAAAAACAGCCTCAACAGTGATAAAACATGGAGTCCTTGTCTAAGACAGGATACAAATGTGATTGGCTTATTGTAATTAATGGGATCTCTAATTGCCATTAATATACACAAACAATAATAAAAACTTGCAGATTCATTTGAAAAGAAAATATCTATATAATGGTAAAATCAGTTAGTTATAAGGATCAATTACCATAGTCATAATCATCAAATGAAAGTGAAATCAATGGTCTTCATGAGATACCTGACTTTAAAAAAAGTCATCAATTCAAAATCTAAGGAATACAATTTTTACCCATGTTAAATTTAATACCAACAAATATATCATCGATATGAACATTATTCCCCAATTTAGCAAACAATCAAATCTAAAAATCTGTTCCCCAAACAACCAAACCAAATAAAACATACCGGAGTACACAATACAGATATTAAAAACACAATCTTTATAAACATGTCTAGAAAATAAAAGTAATTACCCCAGCAGGTATTTGGTATCCATTGATAACTAATTCTTTTTGTGGTATTCTTTTTATTTCAAGACCAATAGGCATAAATCTGTAAATGGAAAAGCAAACAAAACATTTTTGATTATATAATAAAATTACAATTCACATAACATTTACAACAAAACTTAAAGATCTAATGAATCTAAAATACTGTAAACGTATTAATTTTCCAGGTGTCTATTTTTCGCGGTTTCATTTACAATAATAACTTCGCGGGTATCTTATATTTCGCGGTTATGACTTCTTAAATTCGACGACGGATTCATACTTTCATTGATTTTTCCCCTTTTTATCTGGATTTATCTGGAAACAATGAATTTAAAACGAAAGTACGAGAATCATTCGTTACATTGTACAGCGATGAAATTAACCGGGAAATGAATCTTGGGAAGTCGATGAAAGACATAAAAATTGACTTAAAACTATCTTATCTGAAGCCGAAAAATGCAGCGTGGATAGTATCAGCGTTTCAACAAATAAAACTGGAAACCTTAATTAGAGGTTGGTCAAAGGCAGGCATCAAAGAATCCGTTTTAAAATGTTGTAATTAAACTTTGACATGTGATTTGAATAATGTACACACTGACACGGATTATAACTGTAATCAATTAATTATAAAGTTAACCGTTATGACATAATTTACATTGTGTGTGAATGTGGTCAGTGACACGTGATTTGATACTAGTAGTTTTGATTGCAATTTTCTCACCTGTTTGATTATAGTGTTTTGATACATAAATTTGATTTATAACAATTATTTTGTTTTTAATTAAAATTCAAATACCAAGGAAATAATGTAGTTATAAAGTTACATAGAGTTACCAGTACACTGTAAAACATATCCATTTGTATACTTTTATTGTAAGTACTTGAATCTCGACTGTTCTTCCGATATCCGATAATTTTAAGTAAATTACTAGTAATATGATTATTTACACAAAATAATTCCATTATACTTCATACATTTAATGACTGAAACCGTCAAGAAAATAAATTACACGTATCACATATAATACACACGTTAAACAATCAATCAATACAATACAAACAGGAAGTTCGTTCTCCGAGATCTTTCAAATACAGGTGACAGGTTTTTCGGTCTGGTTCAGCAGTTTGGTTAATTGTACAGATTTTCGAGGGTATTATTGTTCGCGCTTTTGAAGGCACCGCGAAGATAGCGAAAATTAGTACACCTCGAAAATTAATATGTTTACAGTACCTCTTTTTGGTTTTTATGGTGATTAACGCCACTTTCAACAATATTTAAGCTATATTGTGGTGGTCAGTTTTATTGGTGGAGGAAACTGGAGTACCCAGAGAAAACCACCGACCTGTCACAAGTAACTAACAAACTTTGTCTCATAATGTTGTAGCGAGTATACCTCGCCTGAGTAGGGTTCGAACTCACAACTTTAGTGGTGATAGGCACTGATTGCACAGGATGAGGCAGTTGTAAATCCAACTACCATACGATCACGGCCATGACAGCCCCTTGAAGTAGACATCTGAATTAGACATAGACATGTGAATCTCTATTTGTATTGAAAATTACTTCAGCCAAGATAATTGTGCAAAATGGTGACAAGTTAAGATACTGGTACAATATAGTCCTTCTCTTATAAGGTTACCCTTTCTCAAATGAACTAGAGGCTCAGCCCACTGAGCCTGTATCGCTCACCTGACAATAGAATGATACTGAAACAAATTTCAAAGGGAGATACATGTAATCATTACCTTAACTGTTTTCTATATTTATGCATAAAAGATAATGTCTTTGGGCCAGGTGAGCTAAAAAATTATGAAAAAAGGGCAATAACTCCTAGACGGGTAATAAGATTTACTTCAAAATTGCAGGGCATGTAGATCTTGACAAGCTGAACATGTTTTCAGTTTACACTTAACATCTATCTCTTATAGTTTTTGAAATATAAGACGAAAAGTATTCAAATTTTAAAAATTTTATGAAAAAAGGGCAATAACTTCAAAATGGGTAATGGGATATACTTCACAATTACAGGGTAGGTAGATCGTGACATGCTGCACATTTTTGCAATTTAAACTTAACATTTATCTCTTATAGTTTTTGAAATATAAGACGAAAAGTATTAAAAATTTTAAAATTTGATGAAAAAAGGGCAATAACTCCAAAATGGGTAATGGCATTTACTTCAAAATTGCATTGTAGGTAGATCTTGACATGCTGCACATTTTTGCAATTTAAACTTAATATCTCTCTCTTATAGTTTTTGAAATATAAGACGAACAGTATTAAAATTTTTTAAATTTGATGAAAAAAGGGCAAAAACTCCAAAATGGGTAATGGGATATACTTTAAAATTACAGGGTAGGTAGATCTTGCCATGCTGAACATGTTTGCAGTTTAAACTTAACATCTATCTCTTAAATAGTTTTTGAAATAAAGGACGAAAAGTATTAACATTTTGAAAACTTGATGAAAAAAGGGAAATAACTCCAAAATGGGTAATGGGATTTACTTCAAAATTGCAGGGTAGATAGATCGTGACATGCTGCACATATTTGCAATTTAAACTTAATATCTCTCTCTTATAGTTTTTGAAATATAAGATGAAAAGTAATAAAATTTTAAAAATTTGATGAAAAAAGGGCAATAACTCCAAAATGGGTAAAGGCATTTACTTAAAATTTGCAAGGTATGTAGATCTTGATATGCTGCACATTTTTGCAATTTAAACTTAATATCTATCTCTTATAGTTTTAGAAATAAAGGACGAAAAGTATTAAAATTTTAAAAGTTTGATTAAAAAAGGCCAATAACTCCAAATGGGTAATGGCATTTACTTAACAATTGCAGTGTAGGTAGATCTTGACATGATGCACATTTTTGCAATTTAAACTTAACATCTATCTCTTATAGTTTTTGAAATAAAGGACGAAAAATATTAAAATTTTAAAAATTTGATGAAAAAAGGGCAATAACTCCAAGATGGGTAATCAGATTTACTTCAAAATTGCAAGGTAGGTAGATCTTGCTCTGCTGATCATTTTTACCCCATGTCAAATTTTTGATATTATTAACGGTTTTTACCCAAAAACCTGCAATTTTACCATATGTTCTATTTTTAGTAACTGCGGCCATGTTTGTTGGCCGAATGGAAAAAAATGAAGAAATTTTATAGAGGATCTTACATAGATGCTTCCTGCCAAGTTTGGCTCCATTTGGCCAAGCAGTTTCAGAGGAGAAGATTTTTTTTAACATTAGCCAATCAGAAACAAGAATTGCCCTTGGCGGCCATATTTGTTGGCGGAATGGGACAAAATGAAGAAACTTTATAGAGGACCTTATATAGATGTTTTCTGCCACGTTTGGTTCCATTTGGCCCAGTTGTTTCAGAGGAGTAGATTAAAATATGAAAAAGTTAACGGACGGACGACGGACGCCAAGTGATGGCAATACCTCACATGACCCTTTGGGTCAGGTGAGCTAAAAAGTGGCCTTATAAGAGGTGAGGCCTTTCTTGAAGGGGACAATTTAGTAGTATTTAACTATTCCAGTGCACCTGAAATCTGGCATGAGAAGGGGAGTGACCTTTTAAGACAGGATTACTGAACAAATGTTAACAAAAATATTATAAATTAAATACTTTGTTATCTTAACGTCTGTGGAAAGTAAATGAATCAGAGGGTCTCCATTCTCTATAATTAGTCACCACATTAACAGTTTCACTTAACGTTAGCTTAGTTTCAAAAATCTTTTTTAATATAAATTGTCATAGTAATATGCAACTACAGATCAAATTGAACAAAGGTTTGGTTTAAACACATGCATCAGATGTAATAAAGTTAGTATTTCTATTATAAATTATTACTATAATACCTTGCTGCTTCCTTTACACAAGCTTTTAGAAATGTTAGTTTGTTTACAATTTCAGCAGTTATCTCCCCCTTTGTAGGTATGACCTCACATACTTCTTGGAATGCTTTCTCTTGGGCACGAGGACATTTAGCCAAACAATACATGGTAAAAAGTAAACTTGGCACAGTCTAAAATCACAAGAAGGTAAAAAAAAATTGTTCAATACAAATATTGGAAATCATCCATCTGTCATTTGTTTTCAATAAGCTATTCTAATATGATAGAGTCTTATCTTTAAAATTATAATATATCCTGCCATGATGGCCATCTCAGATTTCCAATTGGCACAAAAAACAAAACCATGATAGAGGCTCATCTAAGGAACATTCTTTCCATATTTGGCTGCAACTGTTTCAGGGAAAAAGAATTTGAAGACATTTTCATATAAACATGATATTGATGGGGCTTGAATTTAATTATGCTCTACAGTGGGAGCCATCTTGGATTTCTCAAAATCATCCAAAGATTATTCATATTCAGTTTAGTTACTTCTAAGAAAAAGCCATTTTACATACATTTTTCAATATGTTCTCTCAATATCTAGTGGCAGTAAAAAACTCCTTAACCCAAGATTTCATGTAAATAACTATTATATTGTTTAACTTACTGTGTTCAATCCGTCTCCAAACAATGACAGAGTGATAATGCTGACATCTTTATAACTTAGTTCTGGTCTGGATATTAAATATGACAGGAAATTGTAATCTCCATCTTGAAGTTTACCACATTTCTCAAGTTCTTGTATCTTTTTAATACTTTGATCTACTAGTTTTTGTCCATTCCTAAATAATTAAGAAAAACTGTATCATTGAAAGTGAAAGTATGTTTAACTTGCTACAATTAACAGTTGAAGTGTATCATTAAATAGTGTCCACCGTGAAATACTGTCCTCTTTTACAATTGACTCCTATGATAAAGTCCGAGGACGGAATAAGGCACAGTGATGACTTCTATCGGTCCATTTAAGGTTTTTCATTTGAAATATAGCACAAAAGGACACAATTTCATAGGACACTATTTTGCCTTACAGAAGTATTAATCATATCAAATCATAATAAAATAACACTGTCATTTTGTTAATACACATATCATATGTAAAAAAATCGAGAAAGCATGAGAGATGCAACAGCCGAGTTGCAAGTCAAAATCATTTGGTCTTGTGATCATAAATATATATGGTTTAGGGGTGGGGATCTCAACCATTAAAATGTTCACTTCAGGTAGGGGATGGGGTATGACCCCCCTGGGGCCTGAGCTATAAGGCATTTAATTTGCCTAGTCACCCTGATCATAAATATATATGGTTTAAGAGTGGGGATCTCAACCATTAAAAAGTTCACTTCAGGTAGGGGGTGGGGTATGACCCTGGGGCCTGAGCTATAATGCATTTAATTTGCCTAGTCACCCTGATCATAAATATATATGGTTTA
>MJUT01052302.1:55996-71111 GCA_002080005.1 Gigantidas platifrons
TAATTCTCAAAATATGTACTTTTTCTATAAAAAACCATGATTTTACAAGAAAAAAACAATAGATTAATCTGAATTTCGAACTCGCTCTAAATAATAGTGTAATAATGCTTCCTACCAAAAATTATGTTGATCGGCCAAAAACTAAGAGCGCTATCGCGTTAACGAAGATATCCATACGCCCGCCCGCCCGCCTTTCGCCAAAACATAAGCCGACTGCAACTTCGTTGCAACTCGGCTAAAAAAGTATGGAGAGTTGGGTAAGGACAAAAAATGTAGTCTTTTGTAGTGGACACAATGCGCCTACTTATTTTCAAAATCAACAAAAGAGGTCTTTGAAGTGCAGGGAGCGTGGCATTCTCCAAACATATTACCCTCTATGGTCCACTATCTGGCTTTCCATATTATTACCTGACAACCCCCCATTAGAGAGAGTTTCCCCTATCTGCCATCTTAACCCAACATCAAGAAGCTACATTTTGAAAGCGCGTAGAAAAATGTTATTATAAAAATTTGGCTTATATCAAGTAGCAGTAAATGTACACGTATTCAGCAAAGGAGGAGTATGCAATCAAGTATAGCATCAATTGTAGTTGCTGAAAAAAATGTGTAAATGCTGGATAGATAGAGATACGTATATCAGTATATCACTGGAAGGAGTGGAGTAATAAAAATCATATGAATTAAACCTTGCCTAAAGTCAATGTACTAGCACATCTATATCTCACACACTTTTGCAGGCACTTTTAATATACCGGGTATATATATATTCGAACTCTTAAATCCTATCAAAATATTCTTTGACAATACACGTACCCAAAGAAATAATCCTCAGCAAAGACTAATTTTTTCCATAATGGTGTTGAAAATAATTTACGGAATGGCATGCTAACTTGTATTCTGGTTGATAGAGCAAATATTTCATTATTATAATGTATCATATTCAGCAGGTGTTCTTCAGGGTTTGGTGATAGACACCCTAATCTTGTTTCAAAGCAGGTCATTCCAGAAGCTGAAACAGAGTAAAAACAATAATGAATATATTTAAAGAAAACAATAAACAGTCAAACCTATATGAAGAGGTCATCTTTGGGACAAAGAAAATGTGGCCTTATAAGACAGGTGACCTCTTAAAAGAGGGTCAATTCATATAAAAATTTCTATCACAGGATAAAAATAATGTGACCTTTTAATACAGGTGGCTGCTTAATAGAGGTGACCACATGGGTAGGTTTGACTGTACATTCAAATTTAAAACAAGCACCAACAATAAGAAAATTTATATACAAAAGGTCTTGAAAATATAATCTCTGATAATAAATAAACTCAGTGAAGAACAAATACATTGACTAACATTTATACTGTTCCATTATTCAAACTGAGTTAGTAAGTGATTGCTGTTTAATGCCAAGTGAGAAATTCTTCAGCTATTTCATGGTGAGAACAAGTTACATTACCTTTTGTACTAGACCAACATGCTTAGCTGGATATGTATCATGCTAACTCAGTGAAACAACAGTCCATAGGTAGACATGTCAGTCCACTCATTATCCTAACTCAGTGAAACAACAGTCCATAGGTAGACATGTCAGTCCACTCATTATCCTAACTCAGTGAAACAACAGTCCATAGGTAGACATGTCAGTCCACTCACCCTGTTTCAAACCATTCTTAAAATTACTCTTTAATGCTGCATGCTTACCAGAAAAGCAGCATATATAAATTTATATAGTCATTGGTTTTACCTGACCTTAATTTAAATTTAAACAATAATTATTTCGAAAATAATCAGACAATACATCAAAACATAGTAATTACATACAGGATTCAGAAACAAGCAATTATGCTTTTATAAATCTGTCTCCTAAGTCTCCTTACCTGACCTTAGAATTGAACTTATACTGTACAACATTAGAGTCGTACGACTAACCATTACACTACAGAGGTGCCTACAAGACATTGAATAATATTGCTGATATGTACAGCTGTAATGCTGTAGACTTTAAAATCTCTGGATAGATAGTACCTGATAATATTATATATTGTGACAAAAATAGATATAGGATACCAATGGTCTGAAGCATCCAGAAAATAACAGACATCCAAAAATTGACATTAATTAACTATACAAAGTACTGTGATACCATAAAAAAAACTTACACTCTAAATTCCATTTTGCAGCCTCTAATCTGAAGTTATGAATTTCGCCTCTTGTATTTTTGATAGTATTAATATGTTCAATGAAATCATTTACAACTTGTTCAACTGAGGGGAGATAAACTGTAACTTCTTTTGGTCTCATCATCATTTGTTGTACTGCACTTCTTAGTCTGTACCATTCTTCTCCATTCCTATCAGATAAAATACAATTCATTAAAAAGTTGATTCAAAAACCAGAAAGTCCAATATTTTATAATAAAGGAAATGTATACTCAGTGTGGGAAACGACCGCTCGCCAACTCGCCAAAGGCGAGTGGAAACTTCGGGTGGCGAGTACAATCCACTTTATACTCGCCGGTCTGGCGAGTAACAGTTGTAAGGCGAGTAGGAACTTGAATACGCTCGCCACGATAACTGGTATACAGCTTTAAAATACCATAGCTCCCAAACAGTTAAATTTTCTGTTAACTGTCATTTATTTAACATTTTATTAATCGTTGCTCGATAAGAAAACATTCCGTCATGTATCTGTATCTCTCTTTACCTCCAACGTTGGAGATCATGACACTTTCTGTCTACAGAAAAATTAAGTATACAATCCCGACCCTCATAATTTTGCCACGGTCGATTTCACGATTAAATGAAATATTGTTTCATTGCAAATAGATGTGATGACTTTTAAAATTAATGCAAATACAATAATTTGGTTTTGAAATATTTAAAACGAATTCGTAAACTAACTATTTTTCATACTTTTATTCTTAGTAATTTTAACTTTTGCCCTTTGGCATGGCACTTCTGTACTGAGAAAAATTCAAAAAAACTAGAAAAGGTGCAGGAAAGAGCACTCCGGTTTGTTTATGAGGATTACAACAGCTCCTACGAGGAGCTCCTACATAAAGCTATGGTGCCTTCCTTGCAGATCAGACGGAAAAGAACAATGGCTCTAGAAACTTTTAAAATTGTGAACAAAATAGCTCCTGTGTGCTTACAAAATTTAGTCAGTGTAAAAAATTCTAAATATTCTTTCAGGTATGTAAATGTTCTGGACGTGCCACAGGTAAAGTCAACTCATTACGGTAAAAAATCTTTCAAGTTTGCTGCCGCAACATTATGGAACAAACAGCCTTCCGAACCATTTCAGGACTGAAAATAGTTTTTCACATTTTAAAAGTCTGATCCAGTCCTGGAGTGGTTCAAAATGTCGCTGTTCTGCTTGCAGATAACACATTTGTTTTAGCTGTTTTTCATTTACTTTTGCTTTTTGTTGCTCTTGGACTGTTATTGCTGTATTTTTATGTTTGATTTCTGCATGAATCTTTTTTTTTAAATTACATTTTTTTTTTTTGCACATCATTCCAGAAATTGGGTAATCAATACAGGTTGATATTATTTTATTCTTCTCGAAATTTTTATTATCTTAAATTATATGCTATAGTTTTAAGAAATTTTAATTCAAATTTTTTGCCAAATTTTTACTGTTTGCACATCTTTCCAGTAATTGGGTAACCAATAAAGGTTGATATTATTTTATTCTTTACAAAATTTTATAATCTTAAATATATGCTATAGTTTTAAGGAATTTTAATTCATTCAAATTTTGTTGCCAAATTTTTACTGTTTGCACATCTTTCCAGTAATTGGGTAATCAATACAGGTTGATATAATTTTGTTCTTTCCAAAATTTTTATAATCTTAAGCATATGCTATAGTTTTAAGTTTTAATTCATTCTAATTTGTTGCCAAATTTGTACTGCATGCTATAGTTGATCTATGTATGTTTTAAATTAGTAATGTATGTTGTTATCTTGTGTTGTTCTTATGTTATGTATATGTTTTTATATTCGGTCAAAAGCTCTTCAGAGCTTGTGTTGTATGTTTGATTTTATGCCGAATCAAAATCAATTTTTCTTATCTTATCTTAATTCGTAGCGAAAACCTACGCGAAAACAAAAAGTTAAATATGTGTCGGAACCAGATTTGACATACATGTTTTATACAGCGTATTAAAACTTAAAAGTCTGTGCTTCCGTACTTGATGAAGACGAAGACAACGAAATTGAGGAATAAGAGATCAACGCAGCTCTTAAGAGTGTTGATCCTTTTTGACCAAGTTAATGACTTGTCAAAATTTGCAAAATAAATTGTTGAACATTACTGTATTGTTTATTTGGTATTTGTTGGCGAGTTTAAAAAAATGTCACTTGCCAAACATGGCGAGCTCTATTTCATTTTGGCGAGTACTTGTTTCAGTCCACAAAAAAATGGTTTCCCACACTGTATGCATGTATCTACAATAATAATACTAATAATAAAAAAATATACGTAGGAAACAAAAGTGTTTTTTTTTTTTTAATTAATGGAATCAATCACTAATGTTTAGATTTTTAAAATGTGTGAAAAAAAGATCAACAAATTGATTTGCAATAGATATTAGTCTCTTAATTATTTTAGACAGATGGAAGCAGTAACTGCATAACCACAGAAATTATTCATAATTCTAACATGACCTCCTTCTTTTGCTTTGTTAACGAACGAGCGAGTTATCCATTCAGTATAATCTCATTAGCACATGTGCCTGTGAATGTGACTGACTTTTCCATTGGCAGCATAAATTGTAACTGGAATAATGCCGATAGAAGGTGCAGAATTATTCGAGTTACATAAATTGTGTGTGACATTTTCCGCAAGCGTGAATATAAATTACCATCTTCCAATCAAAGTATACTACCGTATTTGTACTCTTAGACATATCAGAATCGAAATAAATCATGGAAGCCAGAATGTGTTTTGAGTTTTAACATGGATTGGCGGATATTAGTAAATTTTATCCCTCGCTTCTGGCTTGGGATAAAATACTAAAATCCGCCAATCCATGTTAAAACTCCCAACACATTCTGGCTTCCATGATTTATTTCTTAAATATAGACATGGATGGTGACTGACAAACATGACTATATTTCCTCCTGGGATAAAATCATTGATACATTTGTTTACTTACGTATTACCAAGCCCTGGTGACATATCCCGCTGTTCTCTGTACTGCTTGGTTGTATCTAACAATGGGGCTACATATGGTATTTTTCCTTCATGTTGATACACAGTTCTAACAAAGTCTGGATCAAAAAGTCTTACTGCAGTAACTCCTGCAATTGTTTCTTTCATAATAGGACCATACTCTTTATATCTAGACATCAGGGCATCTTGAAACTTATCGACGTTAAATCTGTTGAAGGGTCCTGAAAATATAAATATACATATTAAAGTCATTTACAGTTTATTTGGTAGTGATCGTGGTTCAATAGTGGAGGATGGAACTAACATAAAATTGACTTATTTAAAATCACTTAAAAACTCTACCATTTGATTTGTTATTTAAACTTACTTATTTAAAACTCTACCTAAATCACTCAGTAAAAACTCTACCATTTGATTTGTTATTTAAACTTATTTATTTAAAACTCTATCATTTGATTTCATTGCAATGCAAAGCCAAAACTAAAAGTAGAAACAGGTAAACATAACTAGAAGCTCACATGAGCCTATAGCACTCACTTGGAAAAGAAGATTTATTGAACTATTGTATATCTTAGCATTTGTTAAATTTTAATCTTCAAGGACCTGAGCCTAATATAGACCCTAGATAGTTTATTGGAACAAAATTGAATCTTCACAGCACAATGTTGCTCTATGCCAAATACAAATGTATTTTCATTCCTGGTTATTAAAAGTATTTTTTATTGAAACCCATTTCATACTTTATACCACAAAGGCTCAGAAACTATACATCCCAGGGTCTAATTTTGTGCAAACTAGAATCTTCATGTCACAATAATGTTTCAATCCATTTTTGACATTTTCTATTATTGCAGTCTATGTTAATCTTTGGACCCCAGGCTCGTGATATCATAAACCCTCAGGTTTTCATTTGTACCAGACTATATCAGACATATGTTTTTTTAACAGCTTGGTTCAAATTGGCCCAGTGAAGTCAGAAGAGAAGATTTTGTAATAAGCTTACAGACGATGACAGATGCCAGAAATTCACACAACTCTTTGGATCAGGTAAGCTAAAAACATTGACAATACTTTCTTTATGTCAAAGTTTAAACAAAACAACAAGGATAGATAAGCCAGAAATGACAGAAAGGAAAAAGGAAGATAAAGAGTAAATTATAGAAACAAGACGCGGTCTAGCAAAATAGAAGAAGAGGTGGATATAGTGGTGTCAAGCCAGCGTCCACAATCGAACCTAACCTAACCTAAGACCTTTTAATTAAATTCTGAAAAGAAACAATTCTAAAAGAGAAAACTTCCAGAGAAGAAGCTGAAAATGTTCCGGCCAATAATTTGTTGAGACCACCGGTATTAGATGAATATCCCTACAAGACATACGATTATATTTAATAAAATATCAATTTATATCATTGGTTTGGTTTATAATTATGGTGTTTAATGCAACTTTCCGCATTTCCCATCAATGCGTATCTACCTTTTTTGTATTCAAATAGAGTTCCGATATAAGGGAGACCTTTAGGCCCAGGTATCTCTTCAAATGGCTTCGCATTACCACATCCTTTCGCTAATTCGTTGTTCTCTAGTGTTACTGTGCTGCTGCGACATCGAATTTGTTCCCAATTTGATTTGCTGCAAATATTTCTAGCGACGGTTGTGACATGTTTTGACATTATTGTGGAATGTCACAAATATTTATTATTACACTTTCTTACTTTACTGAGTACCATATGTTAAATAAATTTCACAAAATTCATATTTTTACTCTCCACATTCGAAATGTCATTCTCTATCCAGAGTTGTCGTTCCTTCTACGCTACACAAAGGCTAAGTTCGGTTGGAACCCGATAGGAATCCTGGTGTTGGGTTGGGTGACGTCATACTACTATTAATTGGATGCGCGCGCAACTTTCCATTTGGACGCTGTTGTGCGATCTAGAGTAACTCCCAGCATTAATCTAACATTAATCATTGACCACGAACAGGGGGAGAAAATCTGAACATTATATATCAATATGCTTCTGCTTACTCGATTCAAATCGTGTATGATTTTCTGCTTGTTTAAGACAATTAAAAGTTTGAAAAGTCTCTCCCGTGTAGAAACGTAAACACATGTACCATGGTACATACAATGTATTTGGCCCATAAGACGATGATTTTCCATTTCTCATCCGAGATTGACACAGCAATCAAAAGCAAAATCATAAAAAAGTATTGAAATAAACAAAAACATGTGATCAATATTAAATTTGACAATTCAAGTCTAAAATGATCAAAATACAAACTTACAATTCTGCATCGTTTCCCCCTGACGCCATCTTGGATCTCGAATAACCCTGGGTCGACGCTGGGTTAGAAGAGTAACAAGGTCAAAAGTTCAATTGCGTCATTGTTTCTATTTTTAACACTTTCCCGGGTGGTTCATATGGAACCCGAGTAACGCGAGTTCGATCCCGGGTCCCATTCGAACTTGGCCAAAATGTTGTGTAGCGTAGTAGGAACGACAACTCTGGATAGAGAATGTCGAAATGTAGCAGACCAATTTTGTCTTATCTCCCTTGACAAGAATGAAGACTACATTTAGAATGCCATCCGGAAAGGAATTCGACTTTTGTGTAAATTTTATTGAGCAGACCAAGTGACATAAATTTCATGTCATTGACATTGATTTGATTAATTAGATCATATATGCGAGGGTTTTTCATCGTTTATTTAGATATGTATTACAATTAAAAACTTACCAGCTGATTTTGTTAAATTAAGAAAATGTAAATTCACTCAATTATTGAATTCAAGTTTACGAAAATCATATTTGAAAATTTGGGAAAAGAACTTTAAGACAGTCATGGAAGGCAAATTAAGAACTTACTGCAAAATAAAAACTTCCTTTAGGTCTGAGAAATATCTACATATTAATAACTTTACATTAAGAGCCATAACTAAGTTGAGAATATCTTCTCATCAAATAAAAATTGAAACTGGTAGATATTTAAAATTAGAAGTTAACGAAAGATTACTAGTATGTAATAAATGTGATCTTAATAAAAATAGAGGACGAAATTCATTTTTACTAGAATGTCCTTCAACATTTACAGATCGACAAGTCTTAATTGATATGATAAATAAGAAAAGAGTTTGAAGATGCCAAAGGGGCAATCAGAATCCGCTTATCGAAGAACAGACAACACAATGGCCAAAAGAAAAAGTATAAAACAACTATATATGTCTACAAAACATACATAAAAAAACTAATGATCGAGTAACACGAATCCCACTAAAAACCGGGTGTGAACTCGGGTAAGCAGTTCCTGCTCCACTATAGTGGCACCCGTCGTGTTAATCTAGTTACAAACTCGGTAATAATCGTGAATGAGGAAAGGACCGGGAATTGTTTACGACAAGTGGAACATATCCGTGGTAATTTGTGACACAGATATTCCATAAAATTGATGACTTCAACTTTACCACAGGCAATTCTTGTTTCTGATTGGTTGATTTCTAAAGAATCTTCTCCTCTATAACCGCTTGGCCAAATGAATCGAAATTTGGTAGGAAGCATCCTTGGAAGGTCCTCAATACATATTGCTAATTTATTTCCGACCCTTTAACAAACATTGCCGCCACAGGCAATTCTTGTTTCTGATTGGTTGATTTCTAAAAAAAAAATCGTCTCCTCTGAAACCGCTTGGCCAAATGAATCAAAACTTGGTAGTCTTGTGAAGCATCTATGAAAGGTCCTCTATAAAGATTGCTGATTTAGTTCCAATCCATTAACAAACATGGCCGCCACAGGCAATTCTTGTTTCTGATTGGTTGAGTTCTAAAAATTCTTCTTCTCTGAAACCGCTTTGCCAAATGAATCAAAACTTGGTAAGAAGAATCCTTGGAAGGTCATCTATAAAGATTGCGCATTTAGTTCCCATCCGTTACTAAACATGGCCACCACATGTCATTTTCGTTTATGATTGGTCGATTTCTAAAAATCTTCTTCTATGTAACTGCTTAGCCAAATGAACCGAAACTTGGTGGGAAGCATCTATGGAAGGTTCTGTATTAAGTTTCCTAAAAGCAGAATGAAAGGTGAGCGACACAGGCTCAGCCCACTGAGCCTCTAGTTTGTTGA
This sequence comes from Gigantidas platifrons, assembly GCA_002080005.1. Lineage (NCBI taxonomy): Eukaryota > Metazoa > Mollusca > Bivalvia > Mytilida > Modiolidae > Gigantidas > Gigantidas platifrons. The sequence goes on from MJUT01052302.1 coordinate 65,292, forward strand.
TATTCATGGAATTGTTGATCATCAATATTTAAACTTTCTTTTTCATATAAAATACATGAATACAATGAAGGTTATGCACATCTCATATTTATTATTCATTACAAAATTAATTTCATAGAACATTGTAATGCGAGTGTCTGACATGTGTTTTTTATTTTAACTTGACCTCCTTCTTTCGCGTTGTTAACAAACGAGCGAATTATCCAGTCGGTATAATCTCATTAACACATGCGCCGGTGAATGTGACTGACTGACCTTTCCATTGGCAGCATAAATTGTGTGCGACATTTTCCGCAAGCGTAAAATAAATTACCGCCTTCCAATCAAAGTTTACTACCGTATCTGTACTCTTAGACATGTCAGAATCGAAATAAATCATGGAAGCCAGAATGTGTTTTGAGTTTTAACATGGATTGGCGGATATTAGTATACAGTTATTTAATGGGACTGCAGGCAATAGATCAAAATATTTTGCCCGATGTATTGATAGAACATTTTGGTCTTTCCCAACACCGAGGGAAAAATTTTTGATCTATTGCCTGCAGCTCCCATTAAATAACTGTTGTATTACCTAATTATAATTTTTTTCAGACAGATTAAAAAAACAACTGTTTTCAATATCTAAATATTGTTTAAAAATTTTAACAAATAACACAAATTATCTTTTTCATAATAAACATGAAGATTCTTAATTTTTTTAATCTGCGCTTGTTTTTAGACTGCGCGAGATATATGTCCCTGGTTGATAGACTGCGCTAGGGACATATACATTGTACTCCCCTGGGAAAGAAATGTACGTTTATTTCTTTAAGAATAAGTTACGCAAATACGTTATAATTAGATTGCACAATTTGAAGTTAGATACAGATATTGTACATTTATATAGAACCTCTTAAAAATTAAAAAGAAACGGTAAGTAACGTCACATTGCTGTTAAAATGGCGTCATGAAATAAATTACGTCACTCAGTGCTGAAAGAGCCATAACGTATTTTACAGCACACGAAGTAGCGATTATGCATGAAACGTCGCAGTCAAAGGATTATATCGTGTTAGATTACGACACTTTCCGATGATACGCTGTAATCCGGTTTAGACTAGACAAGATTTCGTATGAGTAATAAATATTCATGAGATTGTTTTGACCAATCACAGTAAAGGTCAAAGGTAGCCAGGCAAAAGAACGCCAGGCAAAAGAACGCCAGGCAATAGAACACCAGCCAATAGAACACTAGAAAGTAAAAACCCCTAAAATAATTGAAAATAAAAAATACTTTATAAAACATGTAGAACTTTACAATTAGGTAGTAATAAATTTTATCACTCGCTTCTGGTTCGGTATAAAATACTAATATCCGCCAATCCATGTTAAAATTCCCAACACATTCTGGCTTCCATAATTTATTTCTTAATTATCAAAAAAAAAAACACTGAATATTTTTTCCATTCCGTCATTTGTGTTTTCATTTATGCTCGCCTTTTCATCTGTTTAAAATTTACCGTATTTTCGCAAATGACACAAAATTATGTTTGAAATAATGTTGTTAATTAAATACTAAACTTTTGAATATCGGACAGTTGTCATAAAGTTAAATATTCAGAAATGATTTGACTCATACACATTCGAAAACAACAGCAAGTACCATAAACATTTTATCACGTGACCAAATATTAAATTTCTGCAAACAATATGATCAAAAGAATCCAAATAATGCGATGCCCTGGAGCGTAAACACTTCAGTGCAGCTAGATGTATACAAAAGACCACGTGTCGTAATGCTGTTAAACGCTAATTACTGTTGTTAAAATATTATTGAGTGAAAAAACAAATTAACAACCTAAGCTGACAGTTCAATTAGTTTTCGATCCAAAATGGCGGGTCGTAATGTACGCCTTCGGCATCAGGAGCCTGGTCCTGGGCTTTATGATACACCTGAAAAGTTGCAGTCGAATACTTTGAAGGTACCATTAAACTGACATTTGTTTCTAATGTCATTCATCAAAATATCGTTCACTGTCGTCAATAATAAACGACGTCTACAGGGTTTTTGTTAAACCTAAAAATGTTACAGACAATTGTCCTTAAAGTGATATTTCCGATCGGTCATTCCCTATTTACTTAACTAAGAGTTTGTCCTAAAAATCTTCAAAGTTTAGGTAATTTTCAAAATCTTGAGGCCGATGGCCTAGAAAATGGATCAAACTGAAACCCTGGTCTACACAAAATATTGTAAAATAATAATAGTAAGATTTTGTGGGGTACATTCTTTGGTACCCTGTACTTATGTGCTATTTCAACCAATATTCGCTTCCATTTTTGTTAATTAACTACCACGGTACCATAGAACCTGATATAAACCAAATTTGTGTCTTGTCTAGAAATTATTGTGTGTCATCTAGAAGTAGCCAAGCTATAATCTTTACTAACCCCCTTGGCCTTTTAACATTGATTGTATAGAGACATTGAACATCATTTATGATTGCCATGGCATTATCGAAAGAATCGTGAACAAAAGATGCTTGATTAAATTTCTAATATGAAATGTGCAATTGTTTCTGTGTAGAAAGGTGTCATTTTAATTTGTACTTAGTCAACTGAAGACTAAATATAAAGGGATGTATTTCACTTTCTTATGATTCTAATTTATACAAGATGGTTAAGCAGCTGGTGCGAAAAAATTATATTGTGGACAATGTTGAAAAAGATTCCTAAACTTTGAACATAATTCTTTTTTTGCATGATTACATTATGGAATACATGAGTAACTTGTCTCAAAAGTTGTCTGAGTTTTCTCAATCCGAGTTGTCCTGTTGCCCCACATTATGTAATTCATCAGTCGATCAATCAATGATTTGCATTTGTTAAATGCATGAAATGTTAGCCACACAAAATCCTCGGGATTCTACGTATACTGTAATGTTAACTTACATTTTGTAATTATTATCAACAGAAGTTAAATATAGTACTAAAATGTAATTAAATTCACATCTAGTTGGTCACCAAATGCATTTGAACAAAATGCACACAATGCATTATGAATTTGGTTAAAACAGATTAAATTGCATTCTGCAAATTGTATGTTTTTTACGAAGACCAATTTTTAACTTGGAAAATTGAGACCTATTAGTCATTGGAAGCAGTTGTAAATCAGATGAACAACCAATTCTATTGTAAGTTCTCAGGAGTTAAAAATAAAAATTGATTGCTCACTACAATTTGGAAAGAAACATGAGAAACAGACATTTGATTATAATTGGCCTGGCTTACCATATAAGAATTGGATCACTTCGCTGATCTTTCTTACTGCATTTCCATCATTCATTTTCTACATTATTTTAAGAAATTTAGATCTCTTACACAAAAAATTGTTAGAACAGACCATCATGTCTCTAACTATAAATTGTTTATTTGAGATATGATTTATGGCTCGCACACACTGACAATGTTTTTTTCCATGAGTGTGGTCCTTACTAACATTGCTATTTCGAGGCTTGCATCATGATATTGAAGAAGCAAATCAATTTATCGAAATATTTATTGTTCTTAAGTATATATTTTTTGCATTTTTAATTCCATTTTTAGAGGTGTTGTACAATTTTAAGCATTATACAGTTGAATCTTGTTATGTCAAACTTGGTTTACTCAAAATTTCAGTTAAGGCTAAATTTTTCTGGAGTCCCTTTTTAAACTTGGTGTATTTCAAATTAATTTGTGTCGAAATTTTGGTTTACTTTTCAGTCTCTAATATACATGTACAAATCCATTCAAATTATGTTCATTATTTCGAAACTGTCAATTAACAAACCTATCAAGGTGTCAACTGCATGGCCTCCCATGTTTACTGCATCGGGTGAGATTTATTTTGATAACTGTTACTTATCATTTGTAAAGAAAACAAATGGATTTCTTAGTTGAAGCATTGGAGTGATAATCATTTGAATGAAATGTTAGTTAATCTATTACAGATTTCAAAGTGCTTGATCAATGATGTCATGACACCTTGAGTGTAGCAAAAAATCCAAAGTCATTAAACAGCCCGCTGTGAACAGTGATGTCACTCTTTTTTTTTATGAAATAATATTCATTTAAATGTAGTACATACTGTTCAGAATAGCAGATCAGCTTTTACAACAAAATTATATACAAATGATAGATTTTTTTTTTATTAGTGTTCAATTACGAGGTATTTATAGATTTCTATGAAAGTTTGTTTTGTTTACAGTTTCGTAATTTTTAAATGCATGATTGTGTATTGCTGTAACCTATTGTAATCAAATGCCTGTTTCTTTTTTTCTTGAAGTTTCCTGACAATTATTTAATCTATGCTTGGTAAAATTCAGATAATAGCGCATTATCAGAGAAAGTTTTGATTATTTTTTTTCAAAACATGAAAATAGAAAAAAATTATACTTACACATGTGTTAAAATATGTACACAATACATACAAACAATGATCAGTATCTTGGAAATGACCCACAACAATAGTTTGTATCCACATTTGTCAAACTAACATTGTACCTGACAGAGTTGCCTGTCTTACTTAATTCCTTACATTTTGTAAGTTGATTTTCGGAAAACTTTTTTGCAACGGTCCGATGAACTTCGAGATTACGAGATTCAACTGTACATGTATAATTCTATCTTTTATATACTTTTTTTTTCAGAGACATCCAAAGATGGACTTGAGTAAAACAGATTTGCTAAAACTCCTCAGCTATTTAGAAGGGGAACTTCAAGCCAGGGATGTTGTAATAGCAACACTTAGAGTAAGGCAACTATAGATTTGCAGAACTGCATGTTTATTCACTTCAAACAATCAATTTATATATACCCAATTTAATCAAATGTAAGGTTATACTATGATTTTGAGTTCTAAAGTAAATGACGGGTCAAAAATATTTTGAATTTCTTTTCTTTTTACTTCTTCTATCAAATCTTAATTTTACTTCTGTTGAAAATTGTCAACACTTTTAACTTTATACAAAAAATGTATCTGATTTAATGGATTATGTGAGCTGTAATCAATTTTCAGGTGTCGTCTATGAAACAACAGAATCGACCTTGACAGTATGTTTCTCTACAAATTTGCTTTTTAATGCTGAATTTAACATGCTTACCAGAGCGGCCACTTCTACTAATTTTATGACATATTGCAAATATTCCTAGAATAAAAAAAATACAACATAATAGATTGTACTTGCTGTGTTAAACACCCATGCTCTCGTAAGTTCCCACTTATTCTAAATTGGAGTTAAAATTTTATCGGTCACGGTGTGGGTCACCTTTTCTACATTTTAATTTATTCATGTTTACTTTTCATGGAGAATAATTGTAGTCCCTCAATTCAGAAATCCTTGTAGACGTTCTTTTTGATGAGTCCGAATCCAAAGATGAGTCCAAGTAGTACATACTCAGCGATTCAGCCAGGATTTTGAGACCATTAGTCACTTTTGCGGAGCAGAATTTTTTTTTCTAAATATGAATAGACAAGAATAGAATGAGCTTAATCTTATAATAATTTACTTTTGATCTAATACCACACAAGTTGTAATACCCCCCCCCCTTTTTTTTAATATTACTGTGCTTTGGTCTAATAAGTACCACACAAATTGTAATAACCCCCTCCCCCACCCTTTTTGAAATGTTACTGTGCTTTGGTCAAATACCACAATTGTAATAACTCATATTTGTGGTCTTCAGCAGAAAAAAATATGCCTCTGCCAATTTGCCCAATGGTCCAACTAGTAATAAAATATATAGAACAAACGTCAAAAACTGGACTGGAGAAAGTTGTAAGATAAATTATGATTTCTCAGACCT
>MJUT01052302.1:74318-107479 GCA_002080005.1 Gigantidas platifrons
CCATAGACGAACAAAGTTTAACATAGAAGCCTACAAGACCCAATGGGAATTTGTACTGAGTTGTTCTTCTCAGAAAGTACCAAGCCAGTTGACTTGATTTGTTCTATGCTGCTCCTATCTGCAAACAGAAAGACTTGAAAAATATGCTTGTTGATAACCTTCTTCAAGAATTAAAACTTAAGCAGTCTAATATACTTACCATGGGAGATTTTAATTTTGACTTTAGGTTTTCAGAATTTATGGAGCACACATTCAATAGTAAGCAAATTGTGTCTTAAGTCGCAAGAAAATATGAATCTTTGTTAGACTTCACGTTCCTAAGGATTTACCCTGCCAATTATTACCAGGTGAGCGATGACAGGCTCTCCAGAGCCTCTAGTTTTGTTTTCACCATAGGCATAGTATACATTTTTTAGTTGTATATTTATTTATATATTTTAGTCTGAAAAAGCCAAGCAACTGATTTATCAAGCCAAATATGGTAAAGTAAATACAACTGACCCATTCCTAGCATTACAACGTGACTCTGACAGTTTGAAAGATAACAGCTTTGACGAAGGAGCCATAAAGTCTATGTATGATAATCAACTTGCACAGTTGGAGAACTTGATTGCCACACAGAGGAAGGCACAGATGAAAATGAGGGAGCAGTTATCTGTGGCAGAAAAAAGATACCATAAGGTTTTAAGCAATACCACTTGAGTAAAAATACATATTGTACACTGACCAGTCACTTCTGCTTACAAATAAGCTCTCAAACAAAATGTACAAAAATTGTTTCTTTCTTTGTTTTTCCATGTTAAATGCTAAAAATCTTAATATATGGGGAACCACTGCCCAAATTTTTCTAAACAAAACTGAAAACAAATTCTATGGAACTTGGTTACAGACAGATTCACCACCTTTGCGTTCCTTGAGTGCTTTGATTCAAATGTTACTCTAAAACAGTTAATGGATAAATCGTCAAGACTGTTTAGACATCTGCAATTAAGTAATCTATGAAAATGTCACATCCTTTAATCAGCACTATAATATATGTAAAGAGATGCATCAAAGGTACCATTTATCAACAGGGTCTTTGATGCCTGCTTTCTTGGCCCCTTATTAATGCTTTATTATGTTGGAAGGAAGATACCATTCGTGTTGTATGTTTGTGATTGCACAAAGAACGCTGTAGTATGGTATATACCATTGGTACAACCGTCGTCTCTAAAACTGTGATTAATAATTGTAAAACTTTATACCCAAGATTTTATTCTCTTGTCAAATTGACAGAACAATAATAGGAAATTGATTGATTGGTGTTTAATGCCAACTTTAGCAGTCTTTCAGCTATATTGTGGCAATTGGAAATTTTAATGTAGCTATAACTAATACATTTACAGTACCTGCAATGCATTTTTTTTATTTTACCCAATCCTGATTTTCATTTCATGGTTCATTGATTATCTGGTATTCAAATCATATGTACATGATTACATGATTACACAGTGTTTGTTTGCTGTATCTATACATTTTTTAATACAATACAAATTGGAAGTTTTACTGTTTTAATGAAGTTTAGTTATTTTTAATTGTATGTTTAGAATGAGAAATACTCTTTTTTTATTGACTGTTTATTTCTGAATTGGTACAATATTCAGGTATGTCAAGAATTAGAAGATGAGAAACGTAAGCATGCACAAGATACAGCACAAGGTGATGATGTTACTTATATGTTAGAAAAGGAAAGAGAAAGATTAAAACAAGAGGTAAGTAAGACTGGTAGATGATGAGTCAATAAGTCTGATTGATGTGCATTTTTTTTTCTCTTGAATTCCTCAGGAAAATTCCTGTATGCATTATTCCAACAGATTTGTTATCCATCTTACCATTTAATTAGAATTAGATCTCCTCTCTTGCTCCATCTCTCTGTGTAGCAGATATAACAACATCCCATATCCCAATCATGTTGCCACTGCTCATTGCGACTATACTTTACCTTTTGCCAGTACAGAACTAACGTGCCACATCCATAATGAAAACACTGCAGAAATACATACTTGCATTGAACCGAATAATTGTAACCAGTGACACATTTATACTTTGGAGTAAAACATCACTAAATTGCTCAGGTCTAACTTAATCTAAAAGGTCATCTGAACGTGACTCCTTATGGGATGTTGATAGATCTCCAATACAGTGTCCCGTTCATGGTGAGGTGTACTCGAAACAACATTATGTGATAAAGTTTGTCAGTTACAAGCAACAGGTCGGTGGTTTTCTCCAGGTACTCCGGTTTCTGCCACTAATAAAACTGACGCCACAATATAACTGAAATATTATTGAATGTGGCATTAAACACCATAAACCAAACCAATATAGTGAGAAAGACAAAAGAGGGGGGGTACAGGTAAGAAGATCTAATTTTAAAAGGGACCATTTCCTAAACTGTTTTAATTTCTCTTTGACCAGGTAAGTCTGATTTTGGTGAGATTAATAGTTAACATAGGATCCTATGTGAAATTGAATAATAAAATTTGTTCCAAAACTAGACATAGTTGAATACAAACTGTGCACGAGTAAGCCTTTTTATACCTTATTTGCATTATATTTGTGCTCTGACAGGTAAATTTGTTAATAACCATACTTTGGTTTACAAATAAATCATAAAACAAACATATCCGACAGTCATTTCACCTGACCATAGCGCATTTGCTACAAGTAATAGTATGTAGTAATTTATCACCTATGAGGCCAAAAAAAAAAATATGTGTGTTTCGTATTACATGGAATTTTAAAACAGGGTAGGTAGGTGGTTTTTTTTTTTTTTTTTTTTTTTTTTTTTTTAANTAAAGGGGGGTTGGTGATTCAATGGGTATTGAACGGTATGATAAACGTGTATAAACAGTTGTGATTACCTTTTCATTTCAGCAATGTTTGCTCCAATCAAAAGATTTATGTCTTTGGATGAAGTCATTGTTTTTTGATTCTATGCTTTTAATATTGAATTCCTGTGCCAATGAACTGAGACTTGTATTAATCATCTTTACTGAGCCTTAAAGTCCAAACAAAATGCAACTGTACAGTAGTGAATTAGATGATGACAAGAGAGTGGATATGCATCAGTCATTAATGTACTAGCATTATCACCAAAGCCAACAGTAGATATATACACATTCAGATGTCCCCACAAGGTCTTCAACATGTGAAACCCACACCAATGGCCCCAACAAGAAATAACTCCATGGTTTAATACAGCAAAGTGAAAATTCATCAAAGTTACTGAAAATTCTAATGACATGACACAACAATGACCAACAAAATTTCAGACTATGGGTTAAACATGATTTTTAGATACCTATTAAAAGCACCCCCTTCCTGTATAATCAAATATGAAACTAAAAGAATGATTAACTTTATCTTAATATAATCACGGGTAGAAAATATGTCAATCGGTTGTCTCCCTTGTCTGACTTGACCTTAAACCTTTGCGGGAGTAACTGTTGAATGTTTATTGTCTGTCATTTACCATGTTTAATACATTGTATACAAATATATATTCATTTTTTTCAATATTATTTTGTTTATCTCAAATCATTGAAATTATTGTAAATACATGTATATGTGATTATACTGCCTGAAAGGACGCCTTTGATTGGCAATAAAAACATTTGTATTTGTACACACTGTAAAAATCAATCCACAATGCATTCAACAGATGTAGAATCTAGGACACAATGCCAAGTCCACTCCATATTGAACTGATAAGACGGGTTAGAAATGTGTCAGAAGACAAATCATACATTTGTACATTGTCAACTACAAAAGCTTACATGTACGTCGTAATAAATAAATGTGACGACAAATGTCTGAACGATGATGGTCAAAGTGGAAAGTCCATTAACAAGTATTAAAGGCAAATTCAAAGGCATATTCCCCCATGAAACAACTAAGGGACAACTGTTAAATAATCCAGACTAGGTACGGACAATTACAAGGTGCTGGCATTTAATTTATTTATCCGTACGGCCAGCAAACTTGTTTAACAAGTGCCCCGCCATTACGATTTTATAATAAGAGGCGGTTATGGAAAAAACACGTAGTTTTCCGGAAATTTTTCCAAAATCGTAAAAAAAAGTTTAGGGTTGGGAATTTGGCAGAAAAAAAATAGGGTGGTCGGGTAACCGGAAACACACATATTTTTTTTTTTGCCCGAGACATGTACAACATCTTCATGTTTTGAAATAAATGTATTAAATTTCTAGTGGTATTCTAAGAAAGTGTGGAATAAAATGTTAAAGACTTCTCAGAAAGCATTTAATGTATTACATGATGTATTAATCTTCATGTGATGCCTCAGAGACCCATCAGTTGAGTGATTTTCTTGAGAGCCTGTTGGTATAAATTATTAATGTAAGTATTATATGTCTTTTAGATTGAATATGAGAAGAATCAGAATAAAAAGTTGGAAAAAGATCTGAAGAAAACTTTAGCTGGTCTAGAGGAGGAACGTGTAAATTCTGTAAAGCATAAACAGGTTGCTGTTATGCTGATAAAAGAGCAAAAGAAATTGGTTGAAAAACTCATTCTTGATCGAGAAAAACTTAAGAAATATGAGCATGCTTTGAAAGAAGAGAAAAATAAACATGTTAATGTTGTGGAAGGTCTCGTTGAAGAAAGTAAAAAATCTTTGAAAATGGAAGCTGTGATGGAAAAACAATGTAGCGATTTTGATGTAGAAAGAGAACAATTGAAAGGAAAGCTGGCTAAAGAAGAGACCAAAAATCTTGAATTTCAAACGGAAATAGAATCTTTAAAGAAACAGTTAGAAAATCTACAATATCGTCATAAGGACTCTATACAAAGTATTGAAATTAGGTCAACTTCCTCGCCGCGTCAATCGGCTGATGCCTCACTTGCCACAAGTACCCCAAAAATTGTGCCAAAACAAAGCGATATGAATGTGATATCAGACACTGCAAACAGAGTTATGTCCCCTGTATATAGTGAGAATGATATACAAAGAAAGGCTAGATCTATAACATTGTCCCCTGATAGGTCAAGGGAAACATATGCAAGGAAAAATAACTCTGACGTTCGCTTTGCACCAGTAGGGGCTGCATCAAATGAAAAATTGGGTGTTGAAACTAGTCGAAGTGGCACAAGGGTGTCACCTGTGGCATCGACAACAATATCAGCTGGTGGAAAAGTGTTGACAGTAAATGTTAGTGGTCATCCTAATATTAGTCTTTCAGGCGGAAACATGTCTCCAAGGAAGACAGTACCAACAGGGCGGGGCACTCCACCCCCATTACCACCTAACAAACCAGTTCTAACAGCCACATCAACCTCAAAACCAACTCCGCCCCCTAAGGTGGGTATTTCGTTAACCAAAGATGGTGCCGCTAGGTCACCTAAAGCAGTTCATATACCTGTTAGTGTGGTGCACAGCAGTGGGACTGAGTCCTCATCGGTCAGGAAACCCACCACACAGGTTTGTGTGAATGCTAAATGAAGGGACATGCAAAAGTTTGTAAATAGACAATTTATGAATGATTTATCATATGATGGAAAAATTCAGTCGCAAATATAGATTTCAAAAGAATGTTGCATCCTCCACACAAATATAGGGCTTTAAATATAAATGTTATGTTAAATTATATAAATTTTTCCATCGTATGATTTGTTTTCAGCAGTCTCAATATACATTGAACCTACAAATCTACAGAAATCCTTTATTCTTTTTGATAAGTCCCTATTTTACTTCAATTTTTGTGAAATCCAAAGCATTGATTTAAACATAATCTAAATGAGTATGTTATCTGATTTATCTTGTATAAGTAGGTTTAATTATACATGTATATGAGAATGCATCGTTATAATTAACAGATATATGTGCAATATTCTTTTACAATTGATTTTATGTGTGTTTGTTTGTTTGTTTGTTTATGAAATATTTCTATATATATTGTCCTTTCATTCAGTTCTGGCTTGTGCACTTGTGTTTACACTACAAATCTGATTTCCCTTTTGAAAAAACAATTTATTCATGATTGATTTTTTGTGCCCTCAAAAATCAAATTTTTAAGTCTATTTGACGGCATGTAGAGTTGGTTTATTGCTATGATTTTGTTAAATTTATTGCATTCAGGTTCAATGCATTTTTTTATTTTCCATATTACATACATGTACATCACAATTGTCATCCTTGTAATATATAAAGCATTATGATAAATATAAGGGGAGATAATCCTGTAATTATGATAAATATAAGGGAAGATAACACTAATTATGATAAATATAAGGGGAGATAACCCTGTAATTTATGATAAATATAAGGGAAGATAACCCTGTAATTAAAAGTACCGGTACTCATTTATTTGAATCAGTTATATTAATTATTATATTTTGTAATGATGATCATTATCATTTTTTGAAGGAGAAGAATTATTCATATTCAAAGCAAATATCGTGGTTATAGACTTCAACCATTAAAATAAGAAGCCACATTTAAATAACACTTAGTGATTGCTTAAGTTTGTTACGGAGAATGTAAATGTATGCATTTTTTATAGTAAAAATGTTCCCATGTAAAGATAAGTTCTTTCGTGCTTATGCACCTAAGTAGTCTTTTTCATTCTTTAGAATGATAATTGAATAAAAGAAAGCATGGGAAAAGGGAAAAAACAACAAAAGGAAATGAAAATTTAAATTAAATTCTTCCAAACAGGCATCATGACTAGAAATCTTGTTTATTATAGGGTTGTGCAGTAGTTGCTTGAAGGTTGTGTTCACTGCTGTTAGTTTCACTTCCTTGCATTTTTATATCAGTGCAATATTATCCACATTCAGTATTTTTTTTTACATATTTTTTCAAGCATTTTCAATATTTCATAAGGTTGTATTTCATAACACTGTAGTTGTATTTATCAAATTAGGTTGTACAAGAAAGACATATTTTTAAAATGATGCATAAGGCCATATAAAATAAATGTTTTATTTTCAAGCCATTTTAAATTAAAAAAAAAAAAAAAAAAGAACATGAGTATACATGTGATATATATTTTTTATAGCAATAACTGGAAATATTCTTCTAATTTCATATTCTGTATGAAGATATTATTAGATAACAATGGCATCAACAATGAAGTTGACATTGTATATATAAATGTAGTATAGCATATTAGAAGTCATATATTAAATGTTTTTTTGGGTGGAGGGTTGAAAATATAAAAAAAAAGTGAAAAGGGAAGTTTCATTCCAATATTAAGAATATATGATAAGGCAGCATGGAAAAGTCTGGGAAATAAAATGATTTCTTTTGTATGGCCTAATTAAAAAAAAATGTTACATAATAACAGAAGTATTGTTATAGTGTTGATGTTGATGACATACTTTTACTTGTTTATACTAGAAAATGTACTATGAATAAGAAAATGACTACATAACACCTGTGTATGGTATGTTGTATTATATACTTGGTAAATGTTTTCCTAAAACCAACCCATCAAAGTCTTATATGGTAAAATATAGCAGATATACATATATTACTAAAATTATACAATAAAAAATGGGGCATATTAATGATTTTGTGCATGTCTGTCTGTCCAACTTTCAGTCCATCCTTTTCTTACATGTATTATTATGTATGATGAACTCCATGAACCCAAATAATTTTTTTTTTAATAAGGCACTCCATGAACTCAAATACAAATTGCTCAGGCAAGCGAACCCACTATAATCAAATTTACTCAAGAGGTTAATCTCACATCTTTGAATTGACCAATTTATGATTATTTTTATCACTGAATTATTGTTTGAAAATGTTTCAACCAGAAATAGCAAATTCCTCACAAAAATATTTCAAGAAATGAGATTGCTGGTGATTTGATAATGTTAGCAGTATGCTATGACTTTACTAACTTGAAACAAGGTTGTCCAGACATTATTGGGGTTATTGTTCCCCTTGTTCTTCAAATTTTAAATGGATCTTGTTTATTTTTCTTTTAGTGTTGCACAATACTCTTATCATCTATTAAATTTATTACGGGAATGCATTGATACTCCAGACTTTCTAAAATACATTTTTGTATTGTTTTGCTCATCAATTATTTTTATTCATATATAGATACAAGGCTTATGATAAAAGTAGCTATGCTGATGATATCTGGATTAGTTATTGTATTTAATGTTCATTGTTGTTAAATCAACTCTAGATGAGCTCAATATCACATTACATTAATTTGTTTTACAAAAATATGTGAGTTCATGTTCTAAACAGATTTTTTTAAACTATGAAAATTATATATAACAGGTAGAAATAATTATTCTGACCTGAGAAAAAAAATTTAAATACAAAAGTTCTCATCACAAAAGACTAGCCAAAATAATATTTTCAACATTTAAAACTGGCAAAAAGCCATTTGAGATGAGGTAAAAAGACTGTATTGATGAGAACTTTGGTGGGGTTATTTCCATTGTATTATATTGTTTATCAGGGAGATATCAGAAATTTTGAGTCCTTTATGAAAAAACAATGCTAGTTGAATTCATGAAAATGACAATACATGTACATGTGGTTTTTGGCAGTACATTTAACATGGAATAACATACTGTATGCAGTCATGTCAGGAGTCATATTTTTGTAACTGATGATGAGACTTCCAAATCTTGAGGTAATAAAATCTAAGATGTTAGTGCTCATGTATGAATATGTTGGTTTCATGAGTCGTAATCGAAATTACTGAATCTGGATTATTTTTGCGATATATAGCAGTTTCTGTTACAGGCGTCGTTTTGTTTATAGTTGAAGCAAGTATATGCTGAGAGCTGTTGTTCCATTGGTCAGTATTTTTGTAATATCATTCATAAGACTGCACTCTCAAAAGGTAAATAAAAGGTTACCTGACATGACCTTATATGGAATGTTATTTGATGTTAGTGTATCTTCCCCCAAAAAAACATTTAACAAACATCTATAGTGAAAGTCAACTATACTAGCGGAAAAAAGAAATACAAATTTCAGTTCTGGTGATATAATGACGGATTAAGGGCTTTTCTGCAATGGTTTTATTGAGAGATATCCTGGGTGCTGACAGCATTTGTTGCCTACCAGGCCAATATTATAACTGAGATGTGGGGAATAGTCCTCGGACCTCATGTTCTCCCACTTATCCATGCTGTAGCCTTTCTTTGCAGCAAGGTGCCATCATCACTTGTTTCTGAGTTTGTTGGTATTTCTTCAAGCAAAACAATGTCCTACATGTAGTTTTCGATTGGCCATCCTATTGTCCATTTTTGTCACTTGTGCATTTGTGGGATGAGCTGGACAGGGAGGTATGGAAATGCATCAACGTCCTAAACAATATAACTCAATTTACTTAGGCCCTTCTTCATGAGTGGAATTGCATCCCACAGATGACCATAAACAACTATATGGGGTCAATGGTAAGGGAAGTTAAAGCAGCCATTGTTGACCAGAATGGGCACACACTCCAGAAAATGTTGAGTAACCACCTTTCTTGTTTTGAATATCAATTCAAACACAGTCTGTTGTAAGACATCAAAACTCCTCAAAACTTGTTCCATAATGACGAAAAAATGTCAAAATCTCAAACAATGAAATAATTATACAGCAGATATTTTAAATATTTACCGTGACACCGAAAAACAACATGCATTTCTTTTTTTCGCTAGTATAGTACTTATTAATAGTCACAGCTGATATACTAGTATAGGTTGTACCTACTAAGTAAGAATCATTTTCTCAGTATAGTAAACATATCATAGTGTATTTAAGGTTTGTCATTACAGTGTATTACAAATGTATAATGGGTTTAAATGTTATATTTAGTACAAAACTTTGCTATATGCACATGTATGACAATGTTGTGTATTGTTGTCTGTTAATTTACATGATCTTGTTATCTCCCTTGAATAATAGTCATTATGTTATGACACATTATTATATTAACATATAGACCCGTTTTGAGAGTGAAGGTTCTGGTCCTTACTGTATGTGTAATTATGGCCCAACAAAGGGGACGTTTTATTTAGAAGTTTGTTAAAAGTAAGGTTGTAATATGTCTTTGAAAGTGATTATTAAAAAATAACAATGATTTGAGAAAAAGGCAAGGGGTAATTTTCGAAGTTATTTAACCATTGCATTCATGTTTTAATATATAGAGTTTGTATTCGAAGGTAGAAATAAAATGTTGAGGGAGAAAAGTGTGCAAAAAGGTAGCAATATTGAAGTCCTAGCCCTTAATGTTGAGATTGAGAGAAAGTATTGGGTAGTGATTGAAAAGTGCTAGCCTATAAATTATAATGTTTAGAGAGAAAAGATGCCCAGAAAGTCGGATCAAAGAACTTGATTAAAACCAATGGTGAATACCATGATGGTAAGATTATAGTCCCAAGAATCCAATCCAATATTGGGCAATAAGGAGGGAGTCATTTTAAAATTTGCTGAAAAACTTTGTCCTTGTGTCCACTACAGTTCGGAAATGATCCCATTATACTGTCCATGCGATTCTCACTTGACTACTTTGAGGTCAGAAGTGTTAGCAGTTTTGTCATAACTGAACTTTTTGTCTTTTTTCTTAAAATGAAGGTATTCTTAGTTTGACCTATGAACTAAGAGATTTAAATATATGAGTGGTTAATAGTAAATGTGAATACATTGTACAATATATACAGTATATGGTAAAGAGTGAAATTGGAAATAAATGTCTCAATTTATAAGGTCTTAAGGAATGATATAATAGTTGAAAAAATATCAGCTGACTGGGATGGAAAGGATGTATATTCTATAGAATCTTAGATATATGTTCATGTAATTGTCGATATTGATTGGAAAAATCAAGTACAACAGAAATGGTTGACTATCTAGCCAACCAGAACAGCACAACTCTGTTCTCATGCTCACCATAAAATTCAAAACACAAAGAGAAGATGTAACGTTCTCAGGGTCTTTTTTATATGAGTGAAATAATGATATGGTCTTTATATCTGTGTGTTTTCTATTTAAAAAAAAGGTTTGTGATTTTTGTCAATTAAGTTTCTAAAGGAAGGAACTGTCAATTTTGTAACACAATCTATAAATACATTGTACATTGAAAAGTGTTGCTTGATCTGTTCAAGGAATTAAACTGCATTGTGATTATTATTTTTTTCAGTTCTTGCCCTTGACTGGTAAGAATTGATGTGTGTAAACAGGAGAAATGGACCAATGAAAAATACAGTGTCCACAAACATATTATTATACATGTATTAGGCTCTGCATTTAGAGTATCTTCTTTATATATATGCTTTATGTTTCTCAAACAAATCAATTTTGTTATAATTTTTTTTTTATTCCCTTTGTTAAGAACTTTAGTTCACTTTGGTCATATATCTTTAATTTGAATTATTTCATCAAAGGAAAGGTTGTTTAAGTTTCTCTTATTGAAGAAGATATTGTTCTTTCTTTTTTTTTTTTAATAGATGTGTATTACAAACCAAATTAGATATATTATTAGTCTATCAAGCCAAAGTACAAAATAAATAAATGTATGTACATGTTAAAGCCAAATTACAAAAAATAAAGAAATTGTCACAGTATTGATTTAATTTTTTCAAATTTCAGAATGCTACTGAAATATAAAAAATTATTTTAGATTTTATTTCTTGTAAAATTTATTCTTTTGCATTATCTTTCAATGTTCAGAGAAGGCCAGGCAATAAGTCATTGGTTATAGAAATCTTGGATTTTCTGATTGGTTAAAGTTTAACCGTTATTATTCATAGTGTTGGGGTTAATGCTGAGTATTTAAAGCTGATACAAAAATCTGTAAATTTAGCAATGTAAATTTGAACTTTAAGGAATTGATAGGAACAAGTGTAGATATATTTATTGTTCCAAATATTAATTTTTGCCATATATTGAATCTAACTTGACAATGGGACCAATGTTTTGTCCCAGATATTAAAAAGAGGGATTTTGTTTGAATTTACTTAAATTTGACGTGGTATAATAAAAGGGACAGTCATCTGAAACCCCTGGGTCATACATTGTAAAATGCATTTTTTTACTTCCCAAAAGAAAGCTTTATTTTATTGACTTTTTAATTACTTGAGTTAATTTATAGCAGTTATCCAGAGGATTAGTTGCTTGGCATGGCAGTTTTACAAGAACATTGATATTTTTAATTTAGAAGTTAAATGCAGTGCATTTAATAAGGCTGTCAGTTATTATTATTATTATATAAGTGCAATATGTATTATTTTAGAAGTAATTCTTCCTTCTTTTGAGGAAAAAATTCACATTGTATATTTAGTGTATTCAATAAATTTGTATATTTTAATGGTATGCAAATAAATTATGTAGAAAATCCCATTGTCATTTTTCTTTGCCAATAATTTAGAAAGATTAGAAAGATTTTGGAGTGTATCAACATTAGTTAAATTAATTTTTAAATGGAATATAAGTCAGTAATGATTGTCAAACATACACATTCATACTTTAAATAAAATTCATATACACAAACATTGGACAATTAATTAATTTTGTAACCACACAGAAGTTCTTTGTTTTAATAATAATTCATTTTTAGTTTCAAAATATGACAACGAATTTTGTAATGCAGAAGCCTCCTTACACTTCTGCAAAAAAAAAATGGCCATAAGAGAGGAGTGTCATCTCTTGAATGAGATAATTAAGTACAAATGTAGTAATTTATGATCTTAGTGCATATGAAATCTGGCCTGATAAGAGGGATGGCCTTACAAGAGAGGTACTACTGTACCTGTTGAAAACTCCTTGGCGTTCGTTGTCATTATCCGTGACAGTAACAACAATATTCGAACTCCTGTGCATCTCGAATTGTTTAGTTGAAGCAGTGTTACAACCAAATTAGAAAGTCTGACACTTTTTACCAATAATTCCATCTGGAACATCAGCTGTCATTCTCAAGATGCTTCTAGTACCAGTGATACCATAATCATGGAATGTTGATATTGTTTGAGACATATCAAGGAAAGAGGAAGCTGACAGTGCCTGTGACATTCCCTTGTTTTATAGACGTAAACTATAATTTAGTGTTGTAATATTTTTGTATTATTTTCTTTGCTTGTTAATTTTCTATTGCATGAACTGTTGTAAAAACTAACATTATATGATTTTTCTGTAATATTTTCTAGTAATTTTATTAAATTGATTATTTATATCTTGTTTCATTTTAGTTGCAAAATTAAATATTAGTTATCTTTTTATTTTTGAAATGGCATGCTGTTTTTCTTTGTTATGTTACTAATTGTAATATTTGCATCCATTAAGCATGAATTTTAGTGTCATATTTTGTCATATTTATTTTCTTGATATTGTATCTAATGTTAATCATATATTACTTAAGGTATATAGTAAGACAATATCTGTCATTCTTGGGAAGATACATGTTTTATGTATATTAATAATGTACTTTTAGATCAAACTTATGGCATATATAGGATAAAATGTATATAGGTGTTGATTATCATTAGAAAGGGGTTAGTTTTATCAGGACGCATTTCTTTCTGAAGAACTTAGTATTCCCCATCCATATAAAATGTGAATAGGTCATCTTCAGATAAGTTCTGCTAAAAAGATAATAATTGTTACCTTGAATTTGTATTTTATATAATGATAATAAAAGTGTTATAGTGAATTATTCAAGAAAACCAACAACTTCTTTGTTTGTAAGAAACTAAAATAATGACAAGATTTTAGGTAGTCCATTGCACACAATATATATATATATATATATATTTGATTTAGTTCAGATCGATATAGCATAAGAGTATTCCTGAACTTTTTTTACACCTTCATATCAATATATAGATTCAAATTACGTTAAACAGTACTGAGTATATATTTTAAATTGCATATAACTTTATGTATTATACCGTATTTAACAAATTTGCATTGAAAAATATTAACAAAGAAAAACATGGAACCAAAAAAAGCATTTCATTGTTAGAAACATTATCATACATTATACAGTTTAGTTTATCTTAATTTTAATTTTGCATGATTCTGTTGTATTTTTTTTTTTTTTTAAATTTGCTTGAGTATTGTTGCATGTGTGGTTTATTATTTACAGTCGGCCCCTGAGAATGCTGCTTTAGATGTTGATACAATCCTTACTACTAGTACTACTTCCTCTGACCCTCTGGAATTCCTCGGGCCAGAAATGGCTGACCTACAACAACTTCTTACTACTATTATGTCAGGTAATCTACACTTTACACATGTAAATCTGTAATGTCAAAACAACGCTTATTTATATTATTCTTAAAGCAATCACAAAACCACCTTCTGGCACAATGCTTAAATTTTGTTAGATATTAGAATTTTTGAAAATGACATTTGAAAATTCTGACAAATAGTGTTGGAACGTTCGTGAGAAAAAGGTAAGAATGAAATGAATAAAAGTTGTTTTTGGACATTAAATTATTTACATTTCTTGGTACCGGTAATTTAGTCTGGGGTGAATGTACATCATAACGAAGGATGTCAAAACCAGGTGTGTGATGTCATTTTGTTCTGTCTCGATGTAATTTTTACTTCTAGCTTCATTTATTACAAATGTAGCATGGTTTTATATAGTGGATCTAATGATGTGTACTCTCAGTTAAATAACTACATTGTACTAGTATATCCATTATGTTAAACCTTGCAACTAAATTCTCAACACTTGAGACAGTGTTGTTTGAGACAAGTTGTTTCTGTTGTTTCATAGCATTATTGAAGTCTTTGAGAGTTAGGCAGCATAATTTATAATGGTGAATATATTGTTATTCAACATAGAGAACATGTCATTTGTTTTCTAATTCCAATAATTGTAATAATTAAAAGTTACAAGTAAAAATTACCTAAAGACAGTACAAAATGGTGTCAAATTTTGGGTTTTGACATCCTTTGTTATGATGTACATTCATCTTCCTGTTAGTGTTCTATATATAGGTGATGGCATTCTTAATGTAGTTGTGGTACTTTAGTTTTTGACATATCTGGTATTTTGTAGGGAAATATTTATCCAGTTCTAGAGATCGACCAGTATCATCATTTTCCCTTCATCTACTTTGTATTTTTATCTTGCCACGTGGGAATGCATTGCACAGCTACATTGTATGTGGGTTGAGCCATTGGCAGTATACACTACTCAATATTCTATCATCGACTTAAGTTTATATGATTTTGTCCTAAAACATTTTATTTCATGTAATGTTTTGTGATGTTACTCACATGACAAATACTTTACATTATTTTAGTTCAAATTTTAGTAGCAAACTTGTCTGAAACAATGCTTATTTAAATGGAATTTTATACAGAATATCTGACAACAGTGAATTGAAAGTTATTATTGAGAATAATATAAAAATCTTCTCATACAATTTTTTTTATATATAATCTGAAAAGGGGCATTTTAATTTTGATAACGTCAGTATATTTTGAATCTCAAACTAATGCATCTAAGCAACACCGTAAGAGAAATATCATAATGGAGGGCGATTGGAGGCATTACATGTAATGCATTAAAATGTATTTACTTACCCTTTATACAACCAATTGAAACACTAGTTGGACGATAAATTTTGATAACCAATTGTCCAAAGATCATTAGATGATTTAAGCAATTAAACAACATCTTGGATCTTATTAAAGGCTTTGGACAGGGTGGGGGTATGGTTATGGCATTTAAAAATATTTCAATATTTTGGACAGAATTAAATACAAAATACCAGAAATGTTAGAGAAACACCTTTTTCTTCTGGAGTGATTTTCTATCTTTCTATTCTGAAGTAAATGTAGAGAAACTTGCATGCTATATACATGTACCTCTAAATGTATTCTAATTTTAATGGTACAGTGTACTGTAAATAACATGAAAAACCCTAAAAACTAAGGGTAGCACCTATTGTTGATTGGGCACTGTCATGTGAACTAGACATACATTATGAGATTAGTACCAATACATATAAGAACTACAAACATAATTGAACTGTATAGAAATGATCATTAAATGTGCCCTTACAAGGCTGACATTTTTTACGATGATGGAAATCAAAGAAGGCCACCACCGCAGGACAAATATTATTATGGAATGCTATCTAAGAAAAATGTTTTTAAAATCTCATTGAACCTTTTAAAAACATGACTGGAGTGTTTCTTTCTCAGATGGCCCTCTTGAAAATATACATTAATTGTGACGATCTGAAAATCAAGATATATTAAAAAGTGCAAAAGAATAGTGATCATTTTCAAATAATAAACTGCTATTCAAAGCAAAAAATTTTGTAATTTTCAACTGTAGTTAAAATATAGTGTTTGATCACCCACAAACTTGTTACACACAGAAAACAGAAGAAAAAAAATTGAACAAGAAATAACACTGGAAAACACAAAAATTGAAAATGGTATTTATAATGAAAAGTATTGAACCAAACACTCTAAGGAGATATAATTGTCGTAGAGACTTCTGTTCACTGACCACCAAGTTGTCACTTTGGTCCCAAATAACTCGTTGAAAGGTGGATATATCTTGGGTACTATGCCTTCATCCTCCAGTAAAATGATGCAGTTGCATATGTATAATCCTACACCTGAGTATTCCGAAACATCCTGTGACATTCAACAAGATTTCTAGTTCCAAATGTTTCTTTAACACTCTTTGTCACTTCTGTAATCCATTGTTTAACCCTTCATAATCAAGTTCTGTTTTCTGAGTAATGTTCAAGAATAAAGTTACATTTTTTTTTGTACTTGCATTTAAATAAAAATTATTGTTAATAAACACAAAGGATCAACAAAAATAACTTATTTTTAGAGGAAAAATAATCACACATTGCCAATTAAAACTAAACTTAACTTGGCTATAGTTGTTGGGTGGTCCTTTAACACACTGTATGTAACAGATTATCCTTTAACCTTCAGCAGTACTGTATAATCTAAGACAAGTTTGAAGATTCCAAAAAGGTAATCAGAAAATGTAAATCAGACAACAGACGATGGCCAAAAGGAAAAGGATAAAAGGACAAACAATGATCGACAAAATACTACACAGAAAACTAAAGATTGAACAACACAAGCTCAACAAGGGCAACTCAAAGCGTGGCGTATCCCCTCGCCTAAAATTTTGACCTGGTGACTTTGACCTATGACCTTAAAAATCAATAGGGTTCCAGATTCTCTTAAGGACTAAGTATGTACCAAGTTAAGTCAAAATCCATTGAAGGATGTTGATTCTAGAGTGTTCACAAGGATGTTACGGAAGGACGGACAGTAGCGTTACTAAATCCCTTCGCAACTTCGTTAGCGAGGGGATAATTAATAATCGGGAATGAACTCGGGTACTCAGTATAACATTTCTTCAAATTTTCAGAATTCTACATTTTGTTCCAGAATTAACTGATCTTTGTGTGTTGGCTGTAAGAAATGACAATAATAATAAATAATCTCAAAAGACTATACAAAATAAAAAATCTGAAACATTTAGAAGTGAACATTAGGTTTTAAAGTAGAAAATGGAAATGAAATATTTCCAGGACCAAACGTTTGGACAAAAAAAAATAATGACCAGGAAATATACAAAAATGTACTAGGTACAATAGAAATGTGAAACTTGGGTCAGATATCACTCAATTTGTGTTTTCTCTTGTTGTTTGATATTATCCAAAGGCCTCTTCCAAAAGAAACACCCAAAAAATTAATTTTCACTAAATCTCTACACTGTTTTAAGGTATATATTTTTGTTCACATTTGTAATTATTGCACTACATACATGAGTAAACCCTGCTGTAGGTTTAAAAATCTTTTTATGATATAGATAGGTGTGAATTATGGGGAATTATCCGTGAAATAAATTCCGGTATCTCACATGTGAGATATCTGTTTTTTCTGCCGGAACTACTTTTACACAACTATAAATGTGGTGGTTACGTCTGTTGTTGTGTTATGGTGAATACACATACGATTGTAAACTGAAAAAATTCCGCAAAATGTTATTCATGATGTTATTGACTTCATATGAAGATTTCCAGTTTGAAATGTAAATAATAGAAGTTATTTGGCTTCATGTATGCTTCAGTTTTTATCAAATTTAACTAAAATAAGTTTTCAAGCATTTTAATTATTTTTGTGTATTGGTGTATATATGACATGTAGGATTTCACATTTTCAAGATGGCAGATCCTTCCAGCTGAACCCCTTAGTATCATTGCTCTTAGATTCATACAAGTGGAATGAAATACTAGTATGCACATTAATAAAATAATATATAAGAAATTTTGAAAGTCTATATAATAAACAGTATAACTAAATCATACATTTTGAATATCAAAATAAGACCACTCGTGACCAAATATGCATTAATGATTAAACTCGTTGGCGAAACAAGTTCCGCCCTACTTGTTTAATCATTATGCGTACTTTGGTCACTCGTGGTCTTATTTTGATATTCAAAATCTACGATTAGTTCTACTATATATATATTATCTAACAGAATGAGCCACATGGGAGTTACATGTATCCTGAAAAAAAAACTTATTTGTAATGCAACTCCTCATATACTACTTAAACCGGGAGCGTGGGTATAAATAGCTGTGGATGGAGCAAACCTTCAGATTCTTCATTATTTTGGACACGGTTATCTCGAGGAGGTAAAGTCAATGATACATAGTTTCACAATTACTTTTGGAGCAAAATATTTGACAGGCATGGTCAGTAGTGTTCCTCCCTACAAAACTTTTAGTCTTATTAAAAATAATATTCTTCATCAGTCTAAAACCTACAAAAATCAATTCAAATTTCTGAGGTATGTGACACACAGTTTCATAAATATGCTGTTCATATCAACGTAAATTTTGCTGATAAGCTCCACCCACAAATTTTGGCGGTAGGTACTACCGCAAATTCCCAATTAAATCTTGACTCAGTAATTGGCTATTTAAGTATATGTGTATACTTCCTTTATTTCTAAATGTTGATAATAACTCCATGGTCAGGCCATGTGAGAGACCTCTGCCCCAAAAATGGTTGTCATATACTCTTACACCGTTTCCCATATGGACTTCAAATTTGTTGCTGTTCACAATTCAACCATGTAATAAGTTTCACTAGTTTGATATTGTTACAGAAGAACAGTGAAAGCTTTGTTCAACAAAATCTAGTGTTTCGTTCTTTGTCTTGTGTCTAATGTTACTTGTGTCCCTGGATTATCCATTCTAGATTGCCTCTTTGGTTCTTTCTAACGTTTATTTAGACTGGTATATGGAATCACCCAGATTTTTTATTTGTCCATATATAAATACAAACAACTCCTTATGTGTGTTCAGATTGGAAGTTGAAACCTGCCACATAAATTTCAATATATGAGTACTCGTAGGTTTCAGAAATGATATTGCCTAATGTGAAGGACCATACATACTTTGACCATATAGACTATATATATATGATCCGTACTTGGACCATGTTACCTTCAGAGTTATATGTATGATCACAGAAAGTGCTGCAGACAAATAGCTGTTTTCATGGCCCAGACATATGAAGATTGAAACACAAAACATATCACATGTTAAGTGCTTGATTTTGGAGAAAGAATTTGCTGCACAAATGCATTTTATTTTTGCACAATCTGATGGTAAATTTCAGGAGACTTTTAATGGTAGCAGACTAAAGGTAATACACAGCCACGTCACTCATGTTATGGCACTGATGTGTTTCATGTTATTTGCATGTGTTTTGTTACATTTTAATCTCCTTTATAATAAGTATCTTATACTTTTATTTCTAAATTCAAACTGTTTTAGTACACTTTCAATGCATGATGATCATTTTCAGTTCTCTCTCTCTTATTTTCTTTTTTATTTGTATTCATATTGAGCATTCTATCTTTAAGTTCAATTACTCTTTTTTTTTTTCTTTTTTTTTCTTTTTTTTTCTTTTTTTTCTTTTTTTTAGCAAACTCATTTTTGTTCTGTTGAATTTCAAAAGCAATCAATATCTGAGTCTATCATTAATACTACAACAAAGAAATTGACATTATTATTATTCAACTGAAAAATATATAAAGAAAAAATAACACATACATAAATTCAAAATGAAATAATTCCTGTGAAAGAAACTTTTTTTTAGCAAGTAATATAAGAAATTAATTGAAAATTATGGTCTTGTAAAAATTAAAATTATTTATTGATATCAAGTAAAAGTTACCAACTGTTTATCTTTAACTTTAATAGTAATTTTTTATGCACAAATGTTAAAATAAACTAACCATGATTATATTAAGTTCCGTAGAAACAAATATTATTCTGTTCTTCTTTCAGATTCGGATAGTACGACTGAAATAAATTCATCATCATCACGACAGTCATCAATATCACTCCCTTCTTCTTCATCTGTAGCAGAAATAGAAGCTTCTCCTCTCCATAGATTTGCTTTTAATGGAAATTTTGATTCCCTTCGGAAATTGATACTGGAACGTGACGCTGATGTTAACCTTCCACTGAAAGATGGATCAACACCATTACTGAAAGCCGCTGAAGAAGGACATGATGGTATTATTTTATACAATATAGACAAAAATCGTAGACTGGGGTTGAAAATTAGATATTAAAAGATGTGCTGTAAGATAAGAAGGGTAGATATTAATTTTAATTAGTACATGACACAAGTATGAAGTTTTTGTCTTCCCTGTGACCCAAGTATCAGAGGGCAAGCATACCCAATAAAAGTGCTGTTCATTTACTTTAATTTGAGTCTAAGTGTAAAATTAGATAGTCTCGTGTTCATTTACATCCATATCCTTTCTTACTAACTGTAAATCGGAGACATTAGATGTTCAAACATTATAACATCCACATCTTATATCAATATGGTCCATTTGAAATTATTTTTGGTTTCTGATTAGGTCCATTTTATAATAACCACTTCTTGTAGGTCATTGTTACGGGATTCATTCTTACATCATACTGTTTATATGTTGTAACAAGGTGTATAGAGGAATTCTTTAGTTTTCAATGCTCACACATGAATGATATTTGTATACAGTTCAGTCATTTTTATGTGGCCACTTTATTGGTTTGGTTTATGGTGTTTAATGCCACTTTCAACAATATTTCAGTTATATTGTGGTGGTCAGTTTTATTGGTGGAGGAAATTGGAGAAAGCCATCGACCTGTCGCAAGTCACTGACAAACTTTACACTTTATTGGAAAGCATGTAAATATATAGCACACTGAATAAATATTATTGATGTTACAGGTTGTGTAAAGTTACTGTTAGAGTATGGTGCTAATCCTAACATAGCACTCTGAATAAATATTATTGATGTTACAGGTTGTGTAAAGTTACTGTTAGAGTATGGTGCTAATCCTAACATAGCACTCTGAATAAATATTATTGATGTTACAGGTTGTGTAAAGTTACTGTTAGAGTATGGTGCTAATCCTAACTCAGTGAGAGATGATAGATTTAGTCCACTTCATGTTGCTGCCATTCAAGGTCACACAGTGTAAGTCTTTACAATTATAATAATAAAATGAAAAACAAAAAATACCACACCATCAGAACAATTCTAAAAGCCAATTGAAATTTTTTTAGAAACACGGGCAAAATAGATACCACTAAGACACATAACCGCTCACTTTCCTGGCATGATACAGGCACTTCAATAAATAGTGATGGAGTTAGATTTTTATAGTAAGTTTTATGGGAACAAAGCTCCCTTCTTAGTGAATAATAGTGGTGATCAATAATGCAAGTGTTTTAGCAAACATAAAATAAACTGAAAATTATCAAACAATACAGGAAATAGATAGCTATAGGCTCTGAATAGATAACTATATGAACTCCCAAATTTGCTTAGATTTTAAAATGGGTGTATTTAAGGTACATTAAATTTATATCAATCTTTTGGGTTTTTTTTCTTTCTTTTTTTTCATTTCATAATATATAAACATGAATTGTATCAATGTAATCTTCATTATGTCTTTCCCCCTTCTGTCCCTCTGTTACAAAAGTTTGTGTGTGACTCCTATATTTTAAAAGGAAATGCCTTAAAACTTTGCATGCTAGCTTATTGCCATATGGATTGATTGATTGGTTGGTGTTTAACGTCCAGCGAGTAATTTTTCAGCTATATTCAGGACGAGAACATTTAAAAATTTAAACGCCACATGACTCGAAACAAGGAAAGGTGATGGGTAGGGACGGATAATTTAGCCAGTGCAACAGGTCTCTTTTGAACCACTCATGAGCATAATGCTCATAGTGAGCTGTAACACTGGGTTCTTTAACGTGCGAAGAGGGTGGCAATCTCTCAACATGGGACCTCGGTTTTATTTATGTCTCATCCGAAGGACGGGTTGGCTGTGAATTTCTACACCCCGCACAACCGACGGACGCTCCTTCAAGCCGAAAAAGCTCTCTGTCCCATTTCTATACCCCGGGGTTCCCACGGGGATGACCCCTTTTAGAGGACTAGTGCCTCTAGGACGGAGAAACCTGGTGCCTATTCTACCCCGGCACACCCTCTGGGAGAATTGAATATCATTACAGTATTTTGATGTAGCCAATTTTGAAAAAGCTATTGCCCTTTTTTACTTGGAATATTTCATCATAATAGGGAGACATATGCAAAAACTGCCTTTGATTTAATGCACTTTGGAGTTATCACACTTCTGGTGAAATTATATTTATATATTTACTATTTGCAGATGTTTAAAGTTACTACTAGACCATGGAGCCAGTCCTAATCATGGTGATAACAACAGCTGGACAGCATTACATTTAGCTGCCACTGAAGGACATATTGAATGCTGCCATCTTCTACTGGAACATGGGGCAAAACTAAATAGTGTATCTAATGTAAGTGTACTTTTATGTTTTTGTATTTCTTTAAGAACAAGAATTAGTATATGCAGTCAGTCCTTGTTGTGTGGAATGGGCCAATTATTTTGCTTCACCTTGTGTCGAAGGATGTGGTGATTTCACTTTAAAACAGCCTAGTATTGGATTTATCTGTGTTAAAATAATCTACAAACTATTGGGAATTACCAAATATTTATTTAGAGCTATCCAAAGAAACTGCATATCAGAAATCTAAATAACATGGTTTCAACCATACAAATATGAAATATGTTTCATATCAGCAACCATGAAATTACTTTAGTAAAAATTTTGTTCAATCATACTTCCATGTGCATAATTTTTTTTATTGGTTAAAACAGTCTATGGTGAGCTATTGAAGGAGAACTTATTATTTTTATTTAATTTCAGACTACTTGGACTCCCCTTCATAGTGTTGTACATTCCAATCTTCCAGAATGTCTACAATTTTTACTAACATACCACCCAATTTCGGCATCAAGAACTTACAATCTACAGGAAGTAGTTGATTTACCAGACAAAGATGGCTGGACTATTACTCATATAGCTGCTACCCATAGTACACCAGTAAGTAGATAGGAAGTGGATTATTTGGAAGACATATATGGATTGCTTTACTTCATGCTTCTAATCATAATTATCTAATAAACAGAAAGTACATGTAGCTGATTAAAATTGATTGAATTTATAATAGCTGTTTTAACTGCCTTGTAATCTTTAATGGTTGATTTGCTTTTCATGAGTGGCAGATTATGGGTTTAATCCAAGACTGTTTCTCCTTAAGTTGAACGTAGTCATTTTTGTAATTATTGCATCGTCTTTCTGATATTTTGAAAAAGATAATCATTTCCCAAAATTGTATGTAGTCAGTAATGATTAACATATTGTTCATTAATACAGCATTCTTTATAGTAAAATATTATGTACCTACATATATACAACTTTTTACCAAAATGTAACAATTAAAATGTTATCCGTATTGTGCAGCGTCATGTGAACCTCTAGTTCTGTACATTTCAGTGGTTAATCTAAAATAAACTTGATTTTTGTTGATTTAAAATAATAATAAAAATGTCATGCTACAAAAGACATAAAACTTTACCAGTTGAGCAATACAGATACAGTGTGATGTGAGCTTCTAGTTTTGTATCCATATAAAATGTTGTTATAGCAATGTTATATATACATAAATACTATTTATGTGATTCTATTAAATCTGAGTAAAGATGATTTGATAGAGGACCTTCATTTTTATACGCCCGTCTCGAGATGGGCCGTATTATGTGATTGGGTATGGCGGGCGGGCGTCCACACAGGTTTCCACACAATAACTTTAGTTCTGTATATTGGATCTTTACCAAACTTGGCCACATGATTCCCCTGTTAAAGGAGAAGAACCCTATTTATTTTGGGGTCATTACCATTATACTGTTTGATAATTTATATATGGACGGGCGTATTTTGTGATGCACACATTTCTTGTTACTACATAATGTTCTACTTTCAGGACTGTTTAAATGTGATTTTAAATCATTGTAACATAGACTTAGATAAGAAAGACAGGTGGGGTAGAACAGTGTTAGATGTAGCTTCAACACAGTGTAATCAATTTCTTCATCAAACAGGTAAGCTAAAAAAAACATTTCTTTATGTGAAATTATTTAATTCTGCCCCAAAGTTTGTACAGATATTATTGTTTCTCTAGGACCCCCTATTTGAAAATTGATAAAAAAAATAAATTTGTTCTCAGAAATTAGAATTTGATTTAATTCTTAAACAAAGTTTTCATGTTGGTGTCCATCTGAAATCCAAGATGGCCACCACCACAGGACATTTTTTAACATAGGACCCTATGGGAATATGAATAAAATACCTTTTAATGAAAAACTACAAACAGTGCATCAATAACCAAGGGAGTGAATCAGTCTCATGCACCTCTAATTAAATAATAGTCATACTTCATTATATTTATTTTTTTAAAAAGCTGTTTTTTCATAGGTCTCATTTACTTGAACATTAAACATATTACCATGCACATTTCTTTTTAGTGGAAGAAAACTTGATTATGTAGAAAAGTATTGATACTTATCCTTTAGATTTTTATTGATACTCTTCATCATCAAAACTATCCTGTACCTTATTTTGCTTCTCAAATTGTTTTCAGAATCGTCTTCTAGATTTCTTTTCTGTTTATTTCCATAATTGGTACTCCATTGTCAGTTTCCTATGAAGAAAAACAGTAAACAATATCTGGTTATAAATGATCTGATATTAATATTTAAACAAATTAGCAAGACCACTGGTATTTTCTTTTTCTAATCAATGTTGATAAGAATCTATTGATGAAGTGGTCTAAAATTGATGTCTATATTTCAGTGGATACCAAGGATGTTTCGTTGGGTGTTATATTAGAGATTTCGCATGCTTCATCCTCGACCACTGAAATGTTTACTCTGCCTACACAGAAATTTAACATTGGAAATGTACAACTAGCGCCCAATACACCGTGGCTTGTCTTAGAGAACAAGCTACAGTTTGTATTGACTTCCTTCTTGTCACAGTTAGATGTGGGTCTGAAGACAAAGAGAACCAGTCGATTAGATCCTGAAGTTGGCGGGGACAGTATGCAATACTCATTAGGAATCAAGTTTGATGTTTTAAACAAATTTGTTTTAGGTATGCTAGTTTTGTGTTATAAATATGATCTCAAAGGTTTAATACAAGTTAGGCCCTTTGATTTTATTGCTACCAAACACTTAAGTTATTTGGCTTTTCAATATTTCGATATTGAGCATATTTGATGAACTTTATTCCAGAAACGTGTTGTACACACTACATTTGATATCTATGTTTTTATTACAGAAGATAACTGTGTATGAGTCTTAAAATTTGTTTTATTTCAATGCTATTTTCAGCAATATTTCATTTATATCATGGCAGTCAGTTTTATTGGTTGAGAGAATCAGTGTACTTGGAGAAAACCACTGATCTATTTTAACTTACTCACAAATTGTAACATTTAAGGTTTTATTGATAGACTTAACTTTGGATGGGAATCAAATTATGAAACCTTAGTGGTCAGGAATAAAACTTTGTGTGTTTGCCAGTCACAGTAGCTCAGAAATATTTCTTTAGACCCTGCAACTTATGTTGCACATGAAATATTTAAAATTTCAGGCTGCTGTTTACAAAATTTCAGTGGCCCTTGCCAAATATTAGTGGTGTTGGGCTACTGGGCTCCTGTAAAGCTTAATCCCTGGTGGTGATAACCACTGATTGCATTGGTAGATTTAAACTACATTTACAGTCATGAATGCCCTTATAAGTTAAAACAATAATGGTCAACAATATTATAAAATATGTTCATATGGACATTCACTAAGAAAAAGTCATAGTATGAGTTGACTTAATATTCTTTATTGTATTAAATGTTAAACATTATCGCTCTTTTATTTTATCCAACATTTCGACCATCAGAAAACTTTCTCAAGGAAAAGCCATATAAAGAAATCGCATCTATTCTGGTGTCCATATACATAAAAATGTCCATGAATTACAAAATGTTGAATTAATATATTATTTTGTATGACAGGTAAATTTGTATGGAAGAAGGGAGACACCTATAGTGTGCTGCCATATGATATAATGTGCAATAATAAAGCTAGTACTGTCAACATTGTAGTAGAGAGTAAGTAGTTACAACAGTCTTTAGACAAGTAGATGGCTCTGTGTTCCCATCTTATTTGAAGGAGGATAAATTGTCTTCTACTTCAGGGTCTGTACTATCTACTGTTCTGTTGCTTTTAAATATCAATTTACAATAACTAGTAATTTCTAGATGCCGTATTGACCAACAGTAATAATGTTTAAAAAAAATATTGACTAAATAACCATGAAAATTGAAGCTTGAAATTGTTCAACTTATTAGCAATATTAGACTTTTTCAAGATTTTTATAAAGTGGAAGTAAAAAAGAAATACCTTAAGAAAACCTCTGGCATCCTTACCAGCTTTGTAGTTCATCCTTACCAGCTTTGTAGTTCAATTTTTTTGGGATTCATTAGATCCTTTTGTAAGTTATTGTTTACTAATATGACAATCAGTTTCATTGACTGAAAATTTTTAACATGAAGTTTCTTAAAAATATCTGTATTATTATATCAGGATTTCCCGTACCCCATGCCTTCTGTATTTAACCTCCTGCTTTGAAAGGTTTGTCTTTATCATGGCTAGTAATAATAATTTTACCTACGTTTCAGACTTTGAAGAAGTAATTTTATTGTTATTCTTATTATATATTGCCAAGTTGTCATAAGATAATGATATACTGATAACAGTTAATATTTTAATGAACTGGTGAGGGTTCACTTCCCAAATTACATTAGGAAATATAAATGCTATTTTTCAAATCTTGTTGAGGGAGGATTACCTCCCCTGATTCACTGCAAATATATATTGTTTATGATCACTCTGTCCATCTTGTGTGGGAAAGGATTTATATAGGCTTTGCCTTTTGTCCAATCCCTTTGTTTGAATGTATATTTACTATTTAAACAATAAAATATTTTTGAATTGAATTGAATTGTCATAAATTGTGTCAAACACAAAACCCAGACAAATTGACAATGAGTGTTACATTCATTATTGCAGTTTTAATTAAATTGTTAATAAAGTTTGTTTGTTTTTGTTTTTGTTTTTTGTTTGTTAAAGTTATGCAATATTTATGTAGTTTAATTGAGAATATTGAAACATGCATTATATCTCCTCCAGATTTGTCTGGGAAGATAGGATTTTACATTCTTTGTATATTGTGTGCTATTCTTGTCTTAGAATAAAGCATTTAAGATTAACTCGTTCTCACCATGTAATAGCTGAAAAATTGCTGACTTGGCGATAAACAACAATCACTTACTCACTCTTGTCTTAGCAGGCAATATGAATATGTATCCCCTGAGACACCTGAATATTTTATTTGAGTATTTGCTATCTTGTTTTCTTTTTTGTGTTAAATTTCTTCCTCAGTATGCAGCACAAGCTATTTTGCCATTGATGTTGTAAGCAGACAATGAATCTTGATTATGACCCTTACCTCTCAATTGAAGACTAACTTCCAGAATAGATATGGAAATTGTTCCATACCAACAAACAGATTTTAACATTTTATTTAATTTTTGGAATAATAACATGAAACAATGATAAGTCAGCATTTATAAAACACAGAAACTTATCTCATTCCTTGCCATAGAGATACAGGCTTGTATATCCTGATTGATTCATCAAGATGTTTCACTCCAGAATAATTTAGCACAATATTCCATGTCATACAATATTTTTGTATTGACTATACATTGTATAACATTTATAACATCTATATATTACAGATAGTATAGAAGCTTTAGCCTGTGATGTATTGTTTCCTGTGTCTGTCTTACAAAATTATATAAGATTGGTAAGTTATATTAGAATTACAACGATTTTATTTTTTATTTTTAAATATCACTTAATTGGGACCAAATGTACATGTGAGGTATTTTCATCACTTGTTATCCGTTGTCTGTGTCATCTGCCTCCGATTGCTTTTTACATTTCAATCTTACTCTCAGTAATCACTGGACTGAATGGAATCAAGCTTGGCAGAAATGTTACATTGCTTGTGATTTTCCTTTCACTGGATAATTCATTAATATTGTAATTCTTGAAAATGTTTTTAATATTGTATAACAGAAGTGTACTGTTGTTCACTGGTGTAATTGATGTTATATCTTTTCTACTAGTGAATCAGTCAATGTTAATTGGACATTCTGAAAAGTTGGAATGTGAATACCTTTTGATTTTAAGCTGATATGATTAAAATATTGACACTTACAGCAATAATTTTATGTTTCTAACTTTTTCTTGTTCTTATTTTGTAGCTTGAACATTATAAAAGTGTTGTGTTTTATGGGCCAGATTCAACGGGGAAATCTTACCTAGCCAGGAGGTTGGCTAATTTTATTTCGGTAAGTTTTCTATTCATATGATATGATAAATTATGTGTAGTTACAGCTCCCAAAGGGTCGAGTGAGCTTTTGTCATCACTTGGCATCCGTCATGTTTTCAACCTGTCCCTACCAATAAATTTTGTGTTTAATTATCTGATCTAAAATGCATGCAAAATGTGAATTAACTAAACATGGCAGTGTATTGTTCAAGAGACTAAGAAATATGATTTAAATGGAAAAAAAATTTCATTTATATGATGATCAACAACAACAATAAATTCCACTCTTCTAGGTCTACTCAAACTGATGCAGATACAGAATTAAATTCCACATTGACCAAACCCAGCTGAGGCCTTCTATGCCTGAGTTAGATTCCCAAAATGTAATGCCTGTAAGGGCACTTTACGGTTAGGATTATGGTGTTTAAGGCCACTTTTCAACAATATTTCTGTTGTATCTTGACCGTCAGTTTTATTGAGGGAGGAAAACAGAGTACCCGGAGAAAACCACCGGCCTACTACAAGTCACTCTCAAACTTTATCACATAAAGTTGTATCAAGTACACAGAGAAAACCACCGGCCTGCTACAAGTCACTCTCAAACTTTATCACATAAAGTTGTATCAAGTACACCTCATCATGAGCAGGATTCAAATTCACAACTTTAGTAGTGATAGGCACTGATTGCATAGGTAGTTGTAAATCCAACTACCATCACGACCACAACAACCCTTAAAGGGACATTATGTTGCAGAGTTAAACTCTTAAATATAACCACAACTTTCCTCTCTTGATTTCTAGATGAATTAATCAATAATTATCATGTCTTGTTTTTAGAGAAAAGAGGAAGAATGTGGTAAAGTTACAGAAATTCATTATGTTTCTTTGAATGAAAACTTTAATCATGATGATCTAGTCACATTACTGAAAAATACAGGTATGTTTAACACCTACAAAATACACTATCTAAATAAGAAAAAATGCAGCAGTGCTTAATGCCTACAAAATACACTATTTTCTGGTTCTATATGAGCAGTCAAATTGCATTGAGTGGGTAAATTTTTGTTATATACGGTCTCTGACCAAGATATAGCTTTTCTGGTACCTGCTTCGTGTTGAGCAACAGTAAGAAATGGTAACAGTATAAGCACAGACCTCACCAGAGGACACCATCAAAATTGATGAGAACGATGCTTGTTTCTGCTCTTTTTAGATAATTTGGCAATTGTTTTGGGCTTTTTAACATTGTAGAATAAACACAATATTGTCAGAAAATATACAAATTCATTTGCACTCGCCAATGGCTCGCTTTTTTATCTGTTTCTAAAGCTCGTACAAATAAATTTTATATAAAGGTTTAATTACATGTCTTAATCTTTCATAGATTGCTGCTAAACTTGTGAGTTAAACACCATAGCCCTAACTCTTCATAGATTGTTGTGAGTTTGAATTCCGTTCATGATGAGGTGTACTCAATACAACTTTGTGTGATAATGTTTGTCAGTGACTTACGGCAGGTAGATGGTTTTCTTTGGGTACTCCGGTTTCCTCCACCAATAAAACTGACTGCCACGATATAGCTGAAATATTGTTGAAACAAAAACCAAACCATAGATTGTTGTTTTATATTTTCAGGTTGTATGGTAAAAGAAGATAATGAGGAAGCAGACTGTCGAGCCCCTATATTGATTCTAGATAATTTAGACAATGTTAATATAGCCGAGTTATTTGGGTCATTGTTAAATGCAGTTGAACATAGAGGACAGTTTCATTCTTTTACACTCAATGGTAAATAATTGGTTGGTTGCTTTTAAAATGTATGTGATATGGCATCCATTTTGTACACACTAAAAATTTGAAGGCAAATAGTATAGAATTAAATTTTGCCTATCTCAAATATAATTTAAATCAATTAGATCTCCAAATATTCTGCATTTGTTTTCTATTTTTTTGACATGTTTGATTTTTTTTCTTTATTATCTTATTCTGGCGGTTAACAATTATCACCTTGGTCCAGGCTGCCAAGATGATGAAGTTACATAAAAATATAATTCTTTTACAATTAAACATTATTTTAAATTTCACAATAAATCATACAATATTTTTTTTCACACCAATATATCTATCAACATACAACCTGTATAAACATATGTTGTTAAAATACAACATGTATAAATATATTATATAAAAAAAAGAGATCGAACGACCACGAGAGGTTATTTTACCTTCTAATGAATGTGATATATGTATTCCAAAATGTCGAGAGGATCAGTTCTAATGTAATAAGTAAGTTTTTTAATTCAATTTTACAATAATATAATTTATTTCTTTATCAATATTAGGTGAAGTATTAGTATAGTATTTTTGTCTGAGAATGAGATTTTCTTTCAGTTCAACTTTAAATATTCTAATTAATGTCTCTGTTTTACATATTATATATATTCTGGTATTTTATTTTATTTCTTTGCTTCCAAATTGTCCATTTTGCGACATATATAAGTATATTTCCCAAAATATTCCCTTATCGTAACATGTTTGATTTTATATTTTTGCCGAAAAAATATTGGGAGAATACACTAAAGTGAAAGATTGTTGTTTATTCTAACATGACCTCACTCTTTCCCTTTGTTAAAAAAAAATATAATTATTTCTTCGTATTATCACATTAGCACATGCGCCGATGAATGTGACTGACATTTCCATTGACAGCATAAATTGTGACCCGAATAATGCCGATCGAGGGCGCAGTATTATTCGAGTTACCTAAATTGTGTGCAACATTTTCCGCAAGCGTATGTATAAATTACCGTCTTCCAATCAAAGTATACTACCGTATTTGTACTCTTAGACATGTCAGAATCGAAATAAATCATGAAAGCCAGGATGTGTTTTGAGTTTTAACATGGATTGGCAGATATTATTAAATTTTATCCCTCGCTTCTGACTCGGGATAAAATACTAATATCCGCCAATCCATGTTAAAACTCCCAACACATTCTGGTTTCCATGATTTATTTCTATCTACAAAACAAGCAATTTTTCAACTATATCATGGCAAGAATGAATTAGATTTTGATGTGACCATGATGTCAATTTTGTACTAGTGTTAGTTCACTGAAACAACAAAACAGAATAAAAAATATACAAGCATTTAAATAATCACAGAGCTATTATAGAGGTATATATATGTATGAGTGCTTAACAGTTGAAATGGACATAAGATAAAATTAAATGTACATTTGAAACCAAGTTACAACATCTTTAAAAGGTAAATATTGAAGAAATGTATGAAATAAAATATGTTTTCAGTTGAATCTCAGGTGAAAATAAAAAATTATAGATTAGGACTTTTGACATTTTTTTTCAAAACTTGCACATATTTTATTATTTGCATGATATTTTCCTGTTTGTAGGAGGCAGTGATGAACAGTCTGATGATATGTACTTCTTTGTTGATAATCTGTATATTCTTGGGACAATGAACAAATCAAGGTAAATTGATTATACAATGTGGGCAGTTTTTAAATTTTGTAAGTCATAAGGTAACTCCTGGGTATAGAAATAAGATGAAGCTTTTAAGCTGTTTGTTACAACCCCTTTGTCAGGGTGTGTACGGGTTGTGAGGGACAGGTCAAATACACAGCTTGTCCTTAGGACAGGATGCAAGTGAGTACCGCATGGTTGGAGAAAGTATCAGCTTAAAAATTGTTTGCTAAAATGTCGAAACTGTATTACTATACCTATGGGTATTCATTAAATACTGCTGAAAATCAACAATGCCCAAACTATGAAATGTTTGTAAGACAAGTGGATTATACAATGTAAAATACCTCTTAAAAAGGAACATGATCCAAAAAAGTTGTGTTAGAAAAAAATGGTACTTCATGTATGTTTCCAGACTAGAACAGAAATGTTCCTGTCTCTTCAAAAATCCAATATACAAAAATGTATTCAAAAGTAAAGGATAAAAATATTTCCATACATTGAACATATTTATTATTCCTGTTCATAAAATAAGATTGAAATAAAACTGTATAGTGGCTTTTCTAATTAATTATTTGAACACTTTTTTTTTTTGCAGATCTATTGGACTAGATTTTGGTATTCAGCAAAGATTTCGATGGGTTCATTTGCGTATTGATATAGAACCAATACGTAATTTGTTAGCCCGACATTTACTTAGAAGATTTATGCACATAAACAAAGGTCATCTTCCAGCATCAGATACTACGATATTTCGAGCAGTAGAATGGGTGGTATGTGTATGGCAGAGACTAAATGATGGACTGGGAAAACT
>MJUT01052302.1:119545-135311 GCA_002080005.1 Gigantidas platifrons
AATGTTTCTTCCAGAATTTGACCGTGGTCGTCTTTGACTAAGTATACAGGGGGTCTGGTTTCGATACATTTCACTACCGTAAGCAATTCTTCAGTCCAGTTGGGTAAATATCCTTTCTTTAACGTACGCTTGGCTTTGATGAGTCGCACTCTATCTCCGGGAAAAAATTTGCACGATTTTGTGGGTCCCTTTCTTCCATATAGCCTCATGGACATCGTTGTTTGGTTAGCCCACATGACTTCTGCAGGTGGTATGCCTATGGTTCTGTGAACGATGTGGTTATAAGATGTGACCATCTCGGACAGAACGTCTACGTAGGTTAGGGTTTCTCTGTGTGTAAAATACTTCCACATCTTGGTTTTCAATGTTCTGCTAAAACGTTCAACGATACTGGCTTTGGTCTCCTCGTTGTAAGCGGTAAAGAAGTGCACGTCGTGTTCTTTGAGAAACTTTTGAAATACTCGGTTGGTAAATTCAGTTCCTCAGTCTGTCTGTAAACGTATCGGACGCCACCCCGATTTGAAAATGACCTGAAACGCATCTTTTAAAGTCTTCCCCGTCTTGTCTTTCAATGGAACGACCCATGCATATCGGGATAACACGTCCATACATGTCAACAAGTACTTGAATCCTTTGTTGTAAGAAGATAATTTTGCCAGATCCACTAAATCCGCCTGCCACTGGTGGTCAATTCCATAGACTACAACGCGTCTCCTGGGAAATCGTCGTCTAGTTGGTTTATGCAAAGTGTGCGTGTCCTGAGAATGTAACCATTCTCTGACTTGTTTCTTCCTATAACTTTTCGGCTTAAATTTACTCAATCCTCCATAGCTGGCGGGAGCTAAAAGGTTGTAATAGGTCGACTCCATGTTTACAACTGCCCCGTCGTGGTCTCAACCTCCGTTTTAAAAGTCGACCCAGCTCTGGACTTCTTTCTTTCTGTTTCTTGGTGTTTTTGGGGAGTACGGTCTAATAATGGAGGGACTCTGTTGTCGTTTGCGAGATCTGGGTGTTCTTTTGGTCTGAGTGATGTATCTCCAGCGGTCCTCTTGACCAATCAAATCTTGTGGAACATTTGCTTCTCATAAGGTTTCTCCGAATATTTCCGTTCCATGTGGGTTGAAATATTTCCTTTTGCTCAGCACGTCATTTACTAAATCCACCACGTTGCTCCCTTGAACGGTTTCTCCCTTGTATTTCAATTCCCCTATCTCGTTCCAGCTAATGTCGGGACTGCTCTTCATTTTATTCAACAAGAGTTGTGCCTTGGCCTTCATTGTTTTTGGTACGCTTTCCAAAATTTCGTTGTCAATCAGGTCCTGTTTCACGGGTTCAGGTGCGACTGCCACGGGTCTGGGTCTGTAATCGTCGTAGACGTTCAAATATCTAGTGAACGATTGGTCGTATAGCTTGAGACGTTCGTCTGCCGACAGGTCTTCTCTTTCTAGTATGGTTTGCATCTTCTTATCCAAGGTGTCCATGACTTTCACGCGTTGTTCCACTGGAGGGTTTGGGCGCTCTTGAGTCTGGTGGTATCTATTTGTTAAGGTTAATTCCTTCATTGAAATAATGTAGAGAGCAACGGTGCTACTACAGATGCAATCGGTGCTAGTAGGGATCCCAAAAATCCACCTTTCTGTAAGATCGCGTTCTTCTTTTTGAGAGAGACGACTTTTTCGTCAGTGCTCTCGATCCGGCTTTATTTCTCTTGAGTTTTTCTTTCTGCAGTTAAGTTAACGGGACGTTGCCTCTTAAAATATCATCGGCACATTCACACAGACAGTCGACGAGACTATGATCGGCTTTGGTTATGAGGTGTTTACGAATACACGGTTTCGTCTTTTGTAAGTATACTATATCACCGCCGTGCTTTTTCAAGCGCTGAGATACCATGTTATTCCCTCTACGTCTGATGCAAGAGTGACAAGGAACGGGATGTAACATCCTTTTTATGACTCGACATACGCTTTCTGTTCCTCACCGGGAAAGATGAAGGTTCATAATCTCAGGATATCCGGTGTGTTTTGTTTAATATCGATCACCATGTCGCCGTGAGGTCTGGCCGTAGCTCGGGCAAAGGCTTCCAGGAAATATTGCGTTCTCCTGTGATGCATTTGGTGTGCTAGCGCCATGATCTGATATACGTCTGTCGGATTTTTGAATAGAACCATGTAATGGGCATTGAGACGTATGGCTCTATGGTGATTTCCTCGATGAAACAGATTCTGAAAGATGTACATCACGCTGATGTTTCTGTGGTGACTCTTTTTCGAAAACAGTGAAGCCACCCTTTGATCCGTTTCGTCCATGAGATCGTC
The DNA here is from genome assembly GCA_002080005.1 of Gigantidas platifrons. Taxonomy (NCBI): domain Eukaryota; kingdom Metazoa; phylum Mollusca; class Bivalvia; order Mytilida; family Modiolidae; genus Gigantidas; species Gigantidas platifrons. The sequence goes on from MJUT01052302.1 coordinate 121,864, forward strand.
CAAAATTATCTAATGTTTTTCTCTTGGATCTAAATTATCCAGATCCGGTAAACCTTGTTGAAATTCTATCCCTTCTACGGTACCATACAACGTCTGATATTCACCATAACATTATTAGATCTGATCTGGCTTCGGAGTCATCATGTGTTTGATATTGTGAACGAACCGTCGGACAAGCATCGATTTTCCACTGCCTGTAGGTCCGGCAATTACACTGGTAAACGGATGTACCCATGGCATGAAATGATCGGGATCGTATCCGTCTGGAACCCAAAACAAAAACGGATTATTGGTTTCCAAAATATAATAGAATATTGCTGTTGCTGCGGCGACGGCTGCATATATCCCTCTGTCAGCGGCGGCGGCGGCGGTGCATATCCCTCTGTCAGCGGCGGCGGCGGCGTGTACCCCTCGGTCAGCGGCTCTTAGTTTATTTAGTAGAAATACCACAGTGAGAACGCGGACGGGATACAAAACACCATTGGAGTACTACATAACACCTCGAACAAATAAGATGACACTCAAAAAGGAATCCCCCACTTTCGGTCTTATGATGTCACTTCCTGTGACGTCACTTCCCATGCCGTCACTTTCTGTCACGTCACATCCGGTAGCCATGCTACCTCCGGTCATGAGCAATGATACATTTTTACTACTACCATAGTAAGAAATAAGCGTCGGAAAATGACTTCACTAGGTGGGATAATGCACCTCAAGCCCACAGCAGGGTGTTAAAGACCAACATTGATATTTTGATTTGCGGGGGGGTGGGGTGTCCCCATTAATAGGCCATAAACATATAGAAGGACGGCAAAGTTCTTACCCACTTTTGACTTAGACAAAGGTATTGCCGAGATCTTTATCTGACTTAAGTGCCTAGGTGGGATAATGCACCTCATGCCCACATCAGGGTGTTAAAGACCAACTTTGATATTTGGATTTGCGGGGGTACCCCCATTAATAGGCCATAAAAATATCGAAGGACGGCAAAGTTCTTACCCACTTTTGGCTTAGACAAAGGTATTGCCAAGGTCTTTAAATGACTTAAGTGCCTAGGTGGGATAATGCACCTCAAGCCCACAGCAGGGTGTTAAATACCAACATTGATATTTTTATTGGGGGGGGTGCCCCCATTAATAGGCCATAAAAATATAGAAGGACGGCAAAGTTCTTACCCATTTTTGGCTTAGACAAAGGTATTGCCAACGTCTTTAAATGACTTAATTGCCTAGGTGGGATAATGCACCTCAAGCCCACAGCAGGGTGTTAAATGACTTGATGGTATATTCGTGCATCGAAATGCCATGCTTTGGGACATTCCGTGGTCTAAAAATAGCATGGTCATTCCCAGAATGTTCGTATTTGTAGGTCATGCATTAAAAGTTTAAAAAAGGATTCCAATTCAAATAAATGTTGCCAAAATTGGGCTCGATATAATCCTTATATATTTAACTTTAAGTATCAATTTTAATTATTCTCTTCCATTCAACATTATTCACACTACAATAAAGTGAAAGGTACTCTTTTCTTTAAAAGGGACTGCTATATGTTCTAAGCTCTGATTGGTGAATTAAATTAGTGGTTTGGCACAAATAAATACACAATTTAAACATAAATAGATAAAAACTATTAAATAAATGCGACACGCATATGCAGGATTTATATTTTGTTTATTTTTAAAAAACGTATTGCTATATATTTCTATTGTTCTATATTCACATTTTTTTTATATTTATGAGACGTGGGAACAGAGAATCTTAGGACTTTATTTTGTTTTACAAAGTGATGGAAACTCGAAATTATATACCGGTTTTAATGACAGTAAATTATTTGTTTACGCTATGTTTATTTAAAGTTGGCGTGCTGTTTTATAATCCCGTCATCCCAAAATATACGTGTGTCTTTGTTAATATGCTTAGTAAAGAGAAGAAATATTTTATGTTCGAGTGAACATGAGAAATATCACATACAATGTATTGTCTTTTTATTCACATGAGTGTCTACTTCGTATTGTAGAAGTGTGTGGGAGGGTGGGGGTATTCAGAAATATTTCCTGTATGCCCAGATGTCGATTCAATGTGTTGATTGTGCATTTACATAAATATATTTCTTATTGGTCGCTAGAAATATTCTAAGTACATTTCGCTTTTATTTATTTGTTTGGTTTTGAGACATATCGCCTTATTGTTTGCTAGCTTAGTGTTCGCTAGAAATTGTTCGCTAGCTTGAGCTTAGTAGGCATATGTGAGGTTTGTTTGTGAATTAAATATAACAGCGTTGTCTTGCATCGTCTTCTCATGTTACGTCTTCATTATAACTACCGGATCACATGAAGAAGAATTCCAAAGACATCCGACCAAATGCACACAAGTTACACTTTCCATATTTAAACAATGGCGCGAATAAAACCGGTATTTTCAAGCGATTCAAAAGAAGGAGGTGTCAGTGTGGACGTATTGAAACGGCACCAAATTTGATCTTTCAGATGCAAATTAGTTAGACGCAGCACGGTTAGTTGTTTTCATTTCATATATGAACACCTTGAACTTTATTTACTTCATCTTGGTAAAAATTTAATTGATTTACTCCGTTATGGTAAGTATCAACAAAAATATAGACTTGCTCTCTCAAACAGCACATGTAATGAATTTGCTTTATGCTTTGCCAATTTCAAACGGAATCATCTTTGTGTTTTAATTAATGCATGTTCACACAAGATTGTAAACAACAGGGACGATAATAAATTTAGTTCTTAAAGTAAGCATATCTCACAAACCCTGATCGCCAAACACAACACACATACTCACAAAATATGTTTTATCAGGATGTTGCACCGCATGTTTAATAGCAAAAATGAAATTGTAAACTAGTGACCTTTATGATCCGTCAGGATGGGGGAAGGGGTATTTCTCATTATTACAGTTTGACCAATCCAATGCAAACTGGACCGTCCGTATTGTATTGGTGGTTTTCTCAGGGTACTCCGATTTCATCCACCAATAAAACTGACAACCGCGACATAACTGAAATATTGTTGAAAATGGCATTAAACATCATAACCCCTAATTGTATATTTAAAGAACATTTTAATTAAACCCGTCCAAATGGTTATTGGTAGGAGATTTAGATATAATTAAATAAGTGCATTATAATCACTGAAAGTGCTTGATCGGATTAAACAAAGACATGTTTCGCCCGACTGGCCCAATAATCCTACCTCAGCCAAAACAAACATATTAAAACGAAGGAATGGATGTACGCTGGTTAAGAAATTTTATTTGGATTACATATATATCTTTAATTTTAGGTATGTACATTATATTATTATTATTTAGAAATAAAGTAAACTAACAAAATATTACAATGATGTGATCTAGAGGATAACGATCTTTAAATGTACAACAATATATCATTTAGGATAACTAACCTTAATAAAACTGTTTTATTCCTCCTTATTTTCACATTATACTAATTAAAATTTTGCGCGAAATATTTAAAGTTTCGCATTAATATAATATTGCACTGATATTTCCAGTTTCAGTTTATTAAGAAAACACACAGACATGTAATATGAACGTGTAACATGAGGTCAAATAAACAAAATAACATGACGGATTAAACAAATGACAAACGAAACAGTAAATATAAACATGCTCCATAAAAATCATGACAGATATTCTTAATACATGTTATATACAAAAGCATGATATAATACTGCGGGTTGTTTTTTTTATTAATAAACAGAAATACTTGTTTGTACTGTTGACAGTTACAAATTTAGATTTGACCTACAAGTATATATAATATAAGATGGACGGATTCTGTAGTAAGTAGTTTCTTAAGATACAATACTTTAGTTTTAACATAAGAACAGAATATGAAATTCATCTCCGATACCATTTCTATCTGATCAGTATGTCATAATGTACCAACTTTCGAGTTCAATATGATATTCATGTTTTGCGGGTGACGATATTCCTAAATACCAGTATAACAATCCTTTTATTATAATAGTATCAAATATTTCATTCTAATTCTCACAACTCTAGCTAATCCATGCAACAATTTAACCACTAGGAACCCTGTATAGGATAGTTTTCTTGTCAGCAGCAACCATCTATCAAGGAAATCATGGTATGAACCACAAGTTCTGGAATATCGGCTCAACTGAGAGATATATACTTCATTTTCAGGTGCTGCTAGAATATTGCTACATATAAATAGAAATTTCACAATGAGAAATTTGAAATCAACTCTTTTGTCATAAAATTTCGTTCTTAACTGACCATCATTGTCAATTCTGAGGTGTAGACCAAGGTATGAAGCAAACTTAGCTGTATCTGTGGTATCCTTTATTTCAAGCTCAATAGGATAGATGAAATTAAAGGATCGGGCTAGCTTCTTTTCGTTTTTCTCAGAAGCCACTGTGTGACGTATGCTTCGTACGAATGAAGGAAAGGTCAGCGAATTTTGAGTGGGGACAGTTGTAACGGCATGGGGATGAACAGTAAAATCTACACTTTCTCCCACTTTTCATTGCTAACAAAGGTATGGATGCCATCAACCTCGGCAATATCCTGCATCAGAAATCTAGAAGAGGTATGGTTTCATTTTATTTCAAATATCAATCTGTCCCTACTATTTCATATACAAATGTAGATATGCTTCACCCAATGCACTAAAAATCTTTAATTATAGACGTGTATTGCAAGACTTCACCATTAGTAACCTCAACGCCAAACATCCTGGTTGTTCTTGCCACAATTATCCATTTAAATATAGTCCCTTCTACCATGTCATTACAAGGGATGGGGACATCACAGACAAGGAGAATATCCGTAAAATCCTCGCGTAAGGTTCAAAATATCGTGAGTCACAGTCCATACATTAGAAATAACACTTCAAGCTTCTTATGTACTCTTAGGAGGATTATGCCACAAAATAGATAAAACGAGAAAAATAGGAGGTTGATTTCAGAATAGGTTAAAACTGTTAGGTCATTGATTCAAATTTGAATACGAAAACTCAAATGTCAATGAGCACATTATCAACATCTGTATTCAAACATTGTCCATTATTCACAATGTTTTAGTTCCTGCAGACAAGTCCAAAAAACATCGTTCTTATCTACAAAAAGCATTGTTTAAATGTATAATTAGGCTTGGGTAAATCACAAGGTAATCATACGTGTACAGCTACTACTCAATCAAAAGAGGAAACCATTGATAATCACAAATCAGTCTTTCTTCTTTTGGTCTTTCCTTGACAGATGAGGGTTAAGACCTTTTTGTACTTGATACTATGATCTTACTGCGCTGGATACCAACATTACACAAGTGTCCATACAATGTAATATCATGGGAGCTGCCAAGTGTTCTACCAAGCATCTTTCTAAATTTCAAACTTCTATTCTTATAGCTGTCAATATGGATCTTCATAAATATCATGATACCTGCTTTTCAAGAAGTAGCGTTTATCAAATGTGGGTATTAAAAACTCAAAGACTTGCTGGACACTGTATGTTCTGGATCGTAGTATGTTTCTAACATCATTAAAACATTTGATTTCTCTACCTAAAGAGCTGCTCAATAATAATGAATATAAACAGGGTGAGATCATTCAAATGTTCGATTTTTGTATCGACAACATATTTGTACAGTTTGGTGGGCTACTGTTTCACCAGACGATTTGTAATACAGTGGGTACAAATTGTGTTCCAATGCCCGCCGGTTTGTTTCTACATTCGTATGAAGCAGGCTCCCTGCAAGCGATTTCCAAGAATAAAGAAAGAAAATTAGGCCAAATCATTGATTCCTGCTTCCGCTATATAGATGGAGTTCTGTCACTGAATGAACAATCCTCAATTAGCTGAATATCTCCATTTCATCAATCAAAATGAGCTTGACGTAAAGGATACTACCGACACTCAAATGTCTACTTCTTACCTTGACCTTCACATTGAAATCGAAAACGGACGATTAAAAAAAACACTACTACAAATGTGATAACTTCCCTTTCATCTGTAGCAATATTCCAGCATCACAAGCGTATGGAGTTTACATTTCACAAGTTATACATTATTTTTGCGCTTGTGCCCAGTACAGTGATTTTTCAAGACGGATTCGATTCGATGGTCGTTATTGCGAACCGGTTAACCGTTACGAATGCCAATGAATCTTTCCCTTGTACATTTTTTTTTGTACGTAGATGTTTCTTACTTCTGTTACCGACAATATTTTTACCAGAGTTTACTATATATGTGTAACACGTCGGATGTCTTATAAAAGCAGGAACTACTTACACTTCGTGGGCACATGAGTTCACCACCGGTTTTCTGGTGGGATCTTTTTTCTCATCTTGTTTTGTTTTCTGTGTTGTGTTTTTCGTTTTGTCTGTCTTCGTCCTGTGTCTGGTGTACCCAATGTTGCCAGTGTCTCTGGATGATTGTCCATTCTTGATTGTTACTTCAGATTTCTCTAATACTTATTTACTAACACCAAAAGTTTAAAACCAATTGTATTCCCCAATGTTTATAAATATATTTTTATTCTTTTGGAACAGGGCGGGGGGTTACTACTTATGATTTTAACAACACGTAAACTTGTACATTTCAGCGCCATTACTAGAGTGTCAAGGGACTCCATCTTACAACTATTATTATTACAGATACACACACTATTACTATGTGTATCAATACGATGACAGGTGAGTTAATGAAAAATAACACATTTATTACTATTGCTATCATAGCGACGAAAAACGAGTTATGACGCCATTACTACCATAAACATCAATGTGACGAGTTTTGGCAAATGTATTAATATTAATATCATCATGTCAAAAAGAGAGTTATGACGGATTGTTACCATATCGATTAGTACGACAAGAAGTGAGTTATAAGTCATCTATTACCATAGCCATTATCTGTATACTGGAGAAATTTCCCAGGGCTCAAACCCACAGAGCTACTCAGTGCGTCCCCGATTGATGGATAGCAGGGTTTCCAGATGATAATACGGAAAGCTTGCCCGTGGACCGTAGTGGGTAACATGTTTAGCTAGTATCACGTTCACTGCATGCTATAGATAAAAAGAGTAGACTAATTTCTTCTTTCATTCAAAACTCTCCATAATTGTTCATTAGCTGTTGAAAGTCGTTGATCCAGTTGACCCATCCCTTTCCTCTTTTCAATGAATACGTATATATCATCGAACTCGTCCTGAATATAGCTGAAATACTGCTCACTGGACGTTAAACAATAACGAGTCAACCATGGTCATCAGTACGTCAACAAGGGAGCCATGAACAATGTCATTAATACGACAAGTGAGTCATGACACATTTTCTACTATTACTATATCTAACTATCACCGGCGAGTTCTGCCTCATAGAAAGTATATGAAGAAAGGAATGTCAGAATGTCATTAACAGGTTAAACTCTATCATATATTTGTCTATGTGTCAGTCGGATTAATGTTTTTAATCCGTTTATTTCATTATGAATTATGTGCTTAGATGCATGAAGTTTGACGTAGAGGTAATCCATACTGTATGTCGTAAAGCTCTTGTATTGCTAATCAAAGATACCATTACATGTTTGAGGTTGTAGTAGTTTGACTGTTACTTAAAGACTTACAGTTATATTGAGGAGTACGATGAATCCGTCCAGCTTCAGAATTTGTCTAGATACATTGACATCTGAGGTGTGGGATATGAATTAGAAGCCATGCCACTAGTAGTACGTCTTGTTTAAAGTCAATATCCTTATCTACTTTCAAAGTTTAAGATATACATACTGACAATCGCTCACTAGTTTGTACAATTGAAACAACCATATTAAACAAGTAAAATAAGACATGATCGACAAACTAATGGTGGGATTAAGGTTAAGATTATGGTGTTTAATGCCACTTTCAACAATATTTCAGTTATATCGTGGAAGTCTGTTTTATTGGTGGAGGAAACCGGAGTACTCGGATAAGACCCATCAATCTGCCATAAGTCACAGACAAACTTTATCACATAATATTGTATAGAGTATACCTCGCAATGACCGGGAAACTAATGGTGGATTTAACCATGGAAACGCCATATATCAGGTAAAAGACGTCTCTGTTGAATAATTCATAATTTATATATTAGATATTGCGTCCAGACGGTGGTTTTATCCTGATACTCTGGTTTCCTTCACCAGTAAAACTGATTGTTTTGAGGTAACTGATATTTTGTTGTAAGTGGGGTTAATTAGAGATTATTTATTATATATCACTTTACATATCGCACCCCATATCAACCGGAGATACTCATAGCTTATATCTCTTCTATGACTCTTCTATTTCAGTTACAGTGGTATAGTAGCTGGTATTTGTGTTGGCTGCGTCATATGTGTTTTAGTTATAGCAGTAATTGTAGCAATTTGTGTGAAAAATAGCTGTCATACAAGTGGTAATAGAGGCCATGTCATAAGTCCTGGTATACAGTCAATATCAACGTCAATTTCTTGTAAGTTTGATTTTTGAACAAAATATTGTAATACATGTTACTTCTTGTGTCCGAAATAATTTCAAAATATTGTGATGACTTATTAATTTTTGCTTCATTTTCTAATTTAAAAAAATAATAATAATAATTGAATCTTGATACTACCAATTTGTTGCAACTTGTTAATGACAATACTTACAAATAGATAAAGCTTTCATTCTGATGAATGAGATCCTGACCATAGTTCTACGTTAAAATTCGTGTTTTCCGCTACTTTGTTGTCATGTATTGTTATTTAATGTGGTTCATTGGTAATCATCGTTGGTCTAACCTGATTGTGATGTGTTGTACTGATCGTTCTAATTGGTATTGCCGTCTCTCGGAGAGTTTTGTTATCACCATCATGACTTGGTTATCTGTTATGGAATATCTATATGTCACAGATGATCACTGATATGTACAGTTTGTCGTAGTTACTCCTGTCATACTTTCGTGGTTCATGACATAACATCGAATAAGACAACACTGGGTTTTACTTGAGTAACACGACATGTGCCACTACTGGAGCACCTGAGGTCATCGTCGCCATTTAGTGGGGTTCTTTTTTCATTCACAGTCTAAAGTTTTCTGTGTAATGCTTTGTTTTTCTGTATTCAGAATATATTTTTGTAACATTCCCTCTAGTCTGTATTTTATGTGCCACTGGTGTCTTTTTTGTTTATCAAGATTGTGAGTTTTGTATTGTTTAGAGTAAAATGTCAATGTTTTTTTTCAGATAACCAAGGATATACATCAACATATCAAGGACCTCCAGCTTATCGTTCACCAGAACCTCCGTCTAGTCCACCACCACCATATTCACTGCCCAATACGATATATCCGTCACATTCACAATATTTACCATAAACTGACCAACCTATACCTTGCTATCAATACAAAATTATCATCTTAGCAGGAAGGAAAATGATTAAATAAATACATATATTATGAACACGATTTTTAACATCCCTACCTCGAAGAACAAATTTATTATGGCGACCACACAATTGGAATGATATACATTGTATATGTGGGAGAAATATTCCTGTTAAATGTAATCACATACCTAAAACATTGTGGTAGTTGGTAAAGAAGGGGCTACCCTATTGTATATCTACATAAGAATAGATTGTCTAAAGATGCAATACAAATATCACATCAGATTGTATGAACAGTTTGAAGATATCAATGAGTAATCAGAAAACCGTGAATCAAAGGACAGACAATACAATGACCAAAAGAAAAAAAAGGACAAAAGGACAAACAAAGATCTACAAGACATTTAAGGATTTATCGCAATTTTTGTTCGGTTCATGAAGAAATCACCTCAATCAGGTTGTACACATCGGGTTACGTAAGGGTGTGTACAACCTGATTGAGGTTATTTCGAATGAACCGAACAAACAATTTCGATCAATCCTTATAAATTAATTCAAACTTTTTTTGCTATGATATTGAAAAATATATATCTTTTTTCAAAATAAGGCAAATAATCGGAAATAAATTTAAATAACCCCAAAGGTGCCTCATTTAAACAAAATCACCTGATGGCAACGGCACGCGACGCCTTGAGAATGACGTCTATTTTCAGATTCCTACATTGGAAAATAACCTCAACTTTTTAAACCAATCAAAACACGTATAAAATGACATGCAACTCTAAAATTAATTTATTACACGTTAATCGGAATATTCATTAATAACATGAATGACTTGTGATTTGCCAACATTTCATTTTTATCAAAACTAGTATTTTTGTGAGTAGGACTACCAGATTTCATGGAAATGCCAAGTTCTTTGATAAGACACACATATTAATAATTTCTACAAACACAAAATAATATTTTCAGATGTCGTGTCTGCAGGTACAATAGCATGTTTGTCATGAAGAGAAGATATACACTAGTTTGACTTTTTACCCTTAAATAATGATTCTGGTCGAGCATTCACACAATTAATTAGACGAGTATTGAGGATCTAATCGATTTTACCCATTCTAACAATATGTCTTGTTCTCTTCTCTCCTACACCATTTCTTGTCATATTCTTCAACGGAACACATCATTATTTAACAATTGTGCTTGCCTTAATTTAGGTCTGTGAGAGACAATATTTCGGCGATTATCATTGTTGATTATATTCAAATCGCCCGTTGTGGCATGTCCAGATGGGCTATAGTCGAAAGGAAATTGGGAACAATCTCATTTTATTGGGATTTGCTAGTATTCTGCAAAATCAAAGTGATACAATGTTTTTTGTAATTGAAAATTGTGGGTGACACGCATTGATGTAATTGCAAGATGCAATTGGCACACTTTGCTTCTGAATATACTCAGGAACATAGGAAGTCACATCTTTATTGATCAATAGAAATACAATATATACATTAGCAAAACAAGATAGAAACTGTACCAAAATACACTAATGCTACTATTAAGTCTCCTTATTTGGGACATTATTAGTATATGTGATTTCCATCGCGTAAATGACGTTCGTATCATTCCTACGGTATGCGTTTTTCTATTCGTGTTGTCTAAGGTTTAATGTTGTTTCTCCATCTTATGCTTTATGTATCTCAGTTTCCTTCATTGGTGTTTCATAAACAGAACAGAAAAATATTCCGTCGTTGTATGTGGATTTGATGCCTTCCCATTTTCAGTGCACAATGTATGTATCGGTATTGTGCAGTTGTATAGCAATATCATTTCCGGACGACAGGAAAACAACCAGTTTCCGATGAGTACATATTTTTGAGGGCAGTTAACCCTGACATCTCATTAATATACGCCATTGATGATTAGTGGTTCATTTAGCTAATTCAGAAGTTTACATAATGCAGAATCTAAATTTCTTTTGGATTTTACTGACGTCACTGTTTCTTTTCCTAATAGGTATGTATTTATATAATTGTTACATATGTAGAAGGCAATATTATATACCACCAGTTTCTATTTATAAGTAAAATGTGTGAATGATACTTTTGAAGAAAATGGTATTGACTGAGGATAAGAAGAGTTTGAAGGTACTAAAGGCGTAATCAGAATCCGTATATCGAAGGACAGACAACACAATAGCCAAAAGAAAAAGTACAAATAACGATCTACAAAACATACACATAAAACTAAAGATCGAGTAACACGAACCTAGCTTAAAACCAGGGGTGAACTCAGGTACTCCGGAAGGGTAAGCAGTTCCTGCTTCACTAGTGGCACCCGTCGTGTTCATCTAGTTACAGTTATAACCCCAGTGACAAGTCATGAACAGTCGTGGTAAATACAAAATTTTAAACATTCACAAACCCACAAATTTACCGAATAAAACTTTAAAAAAAAAATGGTCATCAAATAATACGGATAATTATATGTGCCTATCACCATAACACATTTAAAAAACAAGTAACAGAACAGTGAAGAATCAAGCAATAGCAGAATTTACACATGATAAGTCCAAACTGTTTATATGTAGTATTTCTGTTTGTGATCTTACTTTTTTCTAGATCACAAGTGTTTAATTTTCTGATATTTTTAATACACATGGAGATGTGTTTGGTTCTGGGTCGACGAAACATCTGCATAGCCAGGAAGCAAATGATACAACCATTTTTTTAAAAACCAAATGGGTAACAACCTAGATGCTTATAGAGCGGCTATCGGACTGTTTCACGCCTGTAAAATGAGTCTCAATATCGGCTATGATTCTCGCTCTGACACCTTTCATGATATCTTAATTACTAACTTACGATGTTCCTCCCTATTTGCTTCACTTTTAATCCTTCAAAGTCTAAATCCAAAAGTTAATGTTGCCTTCATCCTTTTTGTTTTACATTTTATATTACTGGTTGGCAATATTGAATCCAATCCTGGACCTGAGTCTGCTCACATATCGAGTACACCGTTGAGTGCAGTAGATATTTTGTCTGATAAATCCATCTCCATATGCAATATCAATATTCGAAGTATAAGAAATAAAATAAATTTTCTCCAAAATTTTGTTGATGAATTCGATATTATTGTTTTAACTGAAACACATCTTGACAACAGCATTGAAAACAGAGATATCGAACTCGATTCATTTGATAAAAATCCTCAACGAAAAGATCGTACTAATTCTGGTGGCGGGTTACTTATTTACTCAAAGGAAGACATCGGCATTTGCAGGAAACAGGAACTTGAAAATGATATAGATGAAACGATTTGGGTTGAAGTTCATGCCAAAGGTCATTGTTTTCTTTTGTGTAATACATATCGACCTGAATGGACCGACTCTGAATATTGGGCACGCTTAAATCATGCTATAGGTTTAGCATATTAAGTCAACGAAAATATTGTGATCTCCGGAGATCTGAACTCTGACCTTATGTCTTTAAACAATAACAAATTGATTGATATGATGAGGCTTTTTAACTTAAAAAATGTAATAGAGAAACCAACAAGGGTAACAAATCATAGTAGAACATTATTAGATCCCATTATAGTAAGTGACACAATTAATTATGTATTTTCTGATGTTTTTAAATTACCTGATAATATTAGTGATCATGATGCCTCAGTCGTGATTCTTCAATGTTCCAAAAATATCTCTAGGTCATTTAAAAGAGAAATTTGGCAGTATCAAAAAATTAATTACGAAAAGTTTGAAGAAAAATTAAATGAAATTAACTGGAATGAAAAACTTGACCAATTGAATGACGTTGATGAAATGTGCGAAAAATTTACAAAGTGTTTCCTAAAAATAGCACAGGAATGTATCCCGACAAAAATAATAACTATTCGGAATAATGATAGGCCGTGGTTTAACAACGAAATACGAAAAGAAATTCGCATAAGGGACCGATTTAGAAAAACTGTTTTGAAATTTCACAGGGAAAGGGATATTAAACTATATAAAAAACAGAGAAATAAAGTAAATAACATGAAAAAAGTTGCTAA
>MJUT01052302.1:178069-218485 GCA_002080005.1 Gigantidas platifrons
TAGTCCCCTTCGACGAAGCGTCGGGGTAAAAATAGCACATGAATACACGGTATCATAGAACCTGTGGTACCATAGGGTCAGACTTTACATACAGATTACCATCGAGATATGTACCTATTAAATTAAATGTAATAGATTAGGAATTTCATTTGCTGACGGCAGATACAAATAAAGGATATTGATGATGTTGATTTTTATTTTAATTCTCTATCCCCAACCATCCCCAACTAGTCACATAATATGAATGAAATGAAGACAACAGTAAGAGCATATGTATAAATAAATAATATTACAATTACTAGTGAATACACATAAATACCAATTAAATGTAATCACATCTACGAATTAAATAAATATTACTATGCAAATGTAAGATTGACGAAAAATACACACAGCCTGAGTTCTTGTATTTATTTAAGTGTAGAAAATGTATATAAATCAGATTGTATAAAACTTTACCCTATTTGATGTAGAAACTATTTTATGCAATGTGTATTGTAAATAAATTTACATTTTCAAAAGTTATCTTTTTTTTCCAGAATTTTTTTTTTCAATGCTTTCTTTGTAAAATATATCTTTATGTGGAAATCTTACATAATTGAATTAGAGGCTCATCTGAGCCTGTATCGCTACATTCCTACCAAGTTTAGTTTCAACTGACCAAGAATCTTTGGAGAGAAAAATCCAAATGTGAAAAGTTTACAGATGATGCTGACAAAGACGACAAATGCAAAGTGATGACAATACCTCACATGACCTTTTAGAGCAAGTGAGTTCAAAAGTACACAATATTTCAAAACAAAACAAAATTAATTTGATTTGATTTTTGGTGTTTTAACGCCACTTTCAACAATATTTCAGCTATATCATGGTGACCAGTTTTAGTGGTGGAGGAAGCCGGAGTATCCGGAGAGAACTATCGACCATGGGCAAGCAACTGGTAAACTTTATCACTTGCGGCTGCGAGTCAAGTGCACCCTTTTTGTAATTTACAAAGCCGGGCACGAACCCATGCCGTATTGGTGATAGGCATGTATGAGTTGTTAGATCCAACGACCTAACTCATTCAGCCACCCGGACCCCCCTAAACAAGATTAAGTACACATGAAAGTGAAATACATGTATTGTCTTCTACTATGTACCCCTACTTACTAAATACTTAGTTCAAATCGTAGTTTCTATATAATCTGATTATAAATCAACTAACAAAATAAATGAAGATATCTGCACATCTAATTTTTTGAGTGGGTTGTAACACATACAAACATAAATATATCTGATTCTTCCCAAAGTAGGAAAACTATATTTGGTATATAAATGGCAACATGACAAAATGTAAGTGTGAGCAAAACAAAATCTATAATGACAAACACAGAAATTACCTAATTTATCAATTTGTAACAATCTTAAAAATCAAATGGAAGAATGTCTCTATAGGTTTGGTTTATGGTTTATGGTGTTTAATGCCACTTTCAACAATATTTGAGTTATATCATGGCGGTCAGTTTTATTGGTGGAGGAAACCGGAGAACCAGGACAAAGCCACAAACAAACTTTATCACATAATGTTGTATCGAGTACACCTCGCCTTGAGTCAAGATTTGAACTCACAACTTTAGTGGTGATGGGCACTGATTGCATAGGTAGTTGTAAATCCAACTACCATACGATCAAGATCACGATGTTCCCTTGAAATGAATGTAGCATTTCCAAAGAAACATCTAAATTATAAAAATGAACATTGATACTCCTTTAAAGGTGAAATATATAAAATAAACATTTTGATTTTTATACATTAAGTACCCTGTATGCTATAAAGTACACAATGACACACACAATAAATCTATATAAAAACTAGAAAAGAAGTATGCCCCCACACTTGATAATTATGGACAAAGTTGTTTTGTTAGGAGTGATTTTTTAAAAATGAAGTGTGTCTGTAAGACACAAATGATGCCCCCCGCCTGACCATAAGAAATTATAAACAAGTCCAAAACTGTAGTAGGAGCCATACAAACCATGTTTCCATCATGTAGCTAGTAAGAAGGAAATGAAGTCCAACTACCTGTCATTATCAAATATTTGATGAAAATCAAAATGCTGTGGACATGCACACCTCCATTATGTGTATAAACATCCTGCAAAATATTAAAGCTGTAGCTCCAAAACTGTAGGAGGAGATAGCCGAACAAACCATGTATCTATATACGGACGGACAAATGGACGGACAAGGGTAAATTAATATGCCCCCCGACTCTTCGTCGCGGGGGCATAAAAACACATTAATTTATACCGGTACTATGAAATCATTATTAATCGTGGGGTTCTAATTTTTCGTGAATTTCATGCTTCACTTAAACCACAAAAACTAAAGTCCAACGTAATACAATTTTCTCATCGACTGTTGAATGTAGTATTTGAAACCATGAATTCAAGAACCCATGGAGCAATGCATTTTGCAGAAACCACGAAAATTGGTGCCACCGAACAAAAAAATATCACAGGTAATCCGTTTATGAATGTACAGTCAAACCTCATTAAATTTGTTTCCATGGATACATTGAAGCAAACATCAAATAATTGACAACATTGTAACAAAATCATTGGTTTCTTTGACTTTGGCACAACCATGTATGTGTCTAAACAGAAGTCAACGATCATCTTTACGTAGGTCTTGGATTGTATAAAAAATGACTCGGTACACAGAAAATAAATTATAGCACATCTAAAATGTGCACAATAACACACCACAAACGTTACAATAAAAAAGTGTAATGAAACAAACTAAACAATAGATATTTTGTATAACAAATAAGGTTTTTTTTTTCAATATAATGATGTAAGTATCCATTTGACATAGTTTGTAAAATATTTTTAGCAATATTTGACTTAGTTTACCGGTATATATATATACGTCTAAAAAGTTTGTACAACAACGCTAAATGCATAACTAAAGTAGTAACAAATAATTACTGCTTTAAAATGATAGAATATGTGTCTCTCCAAGAAAATATCTTAATGTCAAACTTCGATCTGTAATGTCGATCTAAAAGTGACATTCAATCTCTGTTTTTTTGTGGCTAAAAATATTTGACGTTACTGCCTGTGAATATGATAGTTCTATATATGACACAAATCTTTTGATTTATTTAAATATTATATTATATTACAAAATTGATGAAAATGTTATATTACACATTATTAAATAATATGATTAAAACAGCTCTTATACGTTTAAATCAGCCTGTATCATACAGTAGCTCTGCCCAGCTTAATATCTATACAGCTTTTCAGCCCAGGGCCAATACAGCTTTGGTCCCTATTGGCCTGGGGCCGAAAAAGCTGTATAGGTTCCGGTTTGCAATCTTACTTCCGTTCCGACATTACGTTCGCATACTACAATTCTTCATGACGTATTATTACAACATGTCGTCTGACAAGGCTGTCGTTGACAGTGAGCCTGTGGCTTTCACAAATGAAGAAGCCAAACAAATCTTGCATCAATTTGCAAAGGAAATTTGGAGCTTTGAGTTGGATTTCTATAATTTTGATGAGTTAAATTATGAAGAGCAATTGGAGTCCGACAAATCAGCAAATCTTCCAGATGCAGACTCCGCAAGCAATAAATGTTAATAAAATTATGCTAAAAGCATGCTGGAAGTTTTTAACTGTTTCATCTAGACATGCACAATGACACTGGAGTCTGGAATTCAAATACCATGTGAAAATGATAAGGTCCGTATAGAACCAGCTTAGCAGGTCTTATATTTGTCGTATAAACAACATAAGTCGAATTATTTAATAAAGGTGTCATTAACTGGTTGTTTCTGTATTGGCCCCATATAGATTCTCGATCAGCTGTATTGGCCTGCGGACCTACGGGCCTTGGGCCAATACAGCTGACCTCGAATCTATACCAGGGCCAATACAGAAACAACCAGTTAATAACACTATAAAATAATTGCAGGCTAGGGGCTGTTTCACACTCATTTTAGGGTACGAGTTTTGCTCATTGATGAAGACCCTACAGTGACTGTGAGATACGGAACAGGAATAAAAGCACTGTTCCTTTTCTTGAATTTATCCCTAAGTGTAATGCTGAATTGTCTCTTATGTCCATTTATATCATATCTTTTCTTACTAAAATATTACATGAAATAAATTATACACAAATTAAAATATAAATGATAACAATAACAAGGACAAGGACTACAATACAGTTGGAATCAAAAAGTATTTTTTGGTGTTGCATGTTAGTTAAAGCAAGTTAACCAATTATATATAACATAACTGACCGACAACTGGCACAAAACTGAATTATTTACTTTTGTAATACATGTATTATTAAATAACATAAATAGACTATACAAAATAATATAATGTGGTTGATCCATAAAAATTATCTTTCAAATGTTTTTTATGAGTTAATACCATAATCACCTCAGAGTCATATTACTATAAACATATATATATATATGACATCAATAGTTTATAGGGAATGTATACATTCTATAACATTTCTCTGTACCTGTCATTTTGACCAGCCTTAAACAAAAAATAATGACCACTGAGCTTAAATTTAGATCATTAAAGCTTACAAAAACTGGTTAAATCAAAGCTTACAAAAACATCAGTTACTTCTTTCCTGTCTTATGGCACACACAATTTTATTAACAAAATATAGGTTTAATTCTTGGTAACATGGATATCACTCACATAAAACAGTCTTTGAAAACAATTTTACTTTTTGACCGACTGAAGGCAGACAGCAATTACAACTGTTCTCAGGTTCAATTTTCAACAAATCGTAATGGAATGAATTATGGATTTATTAATGTTAATTTCAACAATATTCTAGTGATATCCTGGCAGTCAACTTTATTAATGTTACTTTCAACAATATTCTAGTGATATCCTGGCAGTCAACTTTATTAATGTTACTTTCAACAATATTCTAGTGATATCCTGGCAGTCAACTTTATTAATGCCACTTTCAACAATATTCTAGTGATATCCTGGCAGTCAACTTTATTAATGGATAAGAGCAGAGTAACTGAAGAAAACCATTGATCGTAAAAATCATAGGATCACACAAATGAAACACATAAAAGAGAGAATGTAGTTAGTGGTAGCTTGCTCGCTATTTGATTAGAAAGTACTAGTAAGACAATAATTTTATTTGATTAAATTTTCTTACAAGGCATCCAGAAATATTCTTACATACAAATTAACCATTTATTCAATATTAGCCACAAATAATTACAATTAAAAATCATGAAACACATAAGTCAAATACACGACAGTCTATAAATCAGAAACACAACCACATCATCAAAAGTCAATTAAATAGTATAAAAATATATTAACAAGTCAATAACATAGAATAGAAGGAATAGTTGAACACAGTCAAGTTCACCTCTATAAGAGTAACCCAATGATGGAATTCAATTTAAAATCACAGACTGTATCATGATCTGTATATTGTATCATGGCGACTCCTGTAGACTGTATCATGATCTCTTGTGTATAGATTCTCTTATAAATTTGATAACTTTGTATGGATCTGTATTAGCATTCTGTGACTGAAAATAAAGGAGAGCATTAGTTACATTGTATATTTCCAGACATTCTGTGACTGGAAATAAAGGAGAGCGTTAGTTACATTGTATATTTCCAGACATTCTGTGACTGAAAATAAAGGAGGGCGTTAGATACATTGTATATTTCCAGACATTCTGTGACTGAAATAAAGGAGAGCGTTAGTTACATTGTACATTTCCAGACATTCTGTGACTGGAAGTAAAGGAGAGCGTTAGATACATTGTATATTTCCAGACATTCTGTGACTGGAAATAAAGGAGAGCATTAGTTACATTGCATATTTCCAGACATTCTGTGACTGGAAATAAAGGAGAGCGTTAGTTACATTGTATATTTCCAGACATTCTGTGACTAGAAATAAAGGAGAGTGTTAGTTACATTGTATATTTCCAGACATTCTGTGACTAGAAATAAAGGAGAGCGTTAGTTACATTGTATATTTCCAGACATGCTGCGACTGGAAATAAAGGAGAGCGTTAGTTACATTGTATATTTCCAGACATTCTGTGACTGGAAATAAAGGAGAGCGTTAGTTACATTGTATATTTCCAGACAGTGATAGCAATAGCTCACATGGCCCTGTGGGTAAGGTGAGCTAAAGCTGTACATCATATACATTGTAATACAAAATAATAAGTTTACAGCATTTACAATTAATTATGTGTTAATTTACATATTTTTATAATTTTCTGTAACCATGTCTCCCTCAATATATTTTTCTCTTCTTCTGTATTTCTACGTTTTCTACAAATATTCACCAATGAAACAGATCGCCATGATATAACTGAAATATTGTTTAAAGTGGCATTAAACACCATAGCTCTAACCCCCTCTACAAATATTTTTTACTTCAGTTACAGTCAATTCAATATATTTATTGCAATACCCAATTATTGCATGTACCAAGTGCACCAAATTTTAAGATTTAGGAATTCTTGTCGAAATACTTCGGAGGTGCTTGGAATACGAAGTAACAATGTCACAAGCTATGCTAAATAAACTATATATTATGTTGTTAAATAAAAAGAAGAGATTTAGGAATTCTATTTAATCAAAAAATCTTATATTAAAATAAACAAGGGCAACGCAAAGCATGGCGTATCCCTTCGCCTAAAAATTTGACCCGGTGACCTTGACCTTTGACCTTGAAATCCAGATTCTCTTAAGGACTAAGTATGTACCAAGTTTGGTCAAAATCCATTGAAGGATGTTGATTCTAGAGTGTTCACAAGGATGTTACATGGTAAAAATTTGACCTGGAGACCTTGACCTTTGACCTTGAAAATCAATAGGGTTCCAAATTCTCTTAAGGACTAGGTATTTACCAAGTTTGGTCAAAATCCATTGAAGGATGTTGATTCTAGAGTGTTCACAAGGATGTTATGCGGTAAAAATTTGATCCGGTGACCTTGACTTTTGACCTATGACCTTGAAAATCAATAGGGTTCCATATTCTCTTAAGGACTAAGTATGTACCAAGTTTGGTCAAAATCCATGGAAGGATGTTGATTCTAGTGTTCACAAGGATATTGCGTGGTAAAAATTTGACCCGGTGACCTTGAAAATCAATAGGGCTCCAGAGCCTATTGCCACTTCAGTTGTGATTTCGAATCCCGCTTATGGCGAGTTGTAAAACATTAAGTTTGTCAGTAACTTGGGACAGGTTAGTGTTTTTCTCGATGTAAAATGTGCCCTATCAATAAAACTGACCTCCACAATTTAACTGAAATATTGTTGAAAGTGGCATTAAACACCATAACACTAATCCTACATTCTCTCTATATTTTAGCTAGCCTCTAGATCTTTTCCTTTAGTCATAGACATAATATATACAAAGTATACTTACAGTAAATAACTCTAAAGAGCTGATATCAGATCTAATTTCTTCTACAGCTCCTCTTGTTACAGCCCTAATATAAGCTGGAATCCTTCCTTTACTGTCCTCAGCATCCTAAAACATTACATTTTATATTAGTACAGTCAAACGTGTATTCAAGTCACATTCGAAACAAAGGAAAAATAACTGCATAAGAGAATTGATTGTTAATATAAGATCGGTCGATCTAGATTGTCAGTGCCAGTCTGTAACCATTCATGTATTACTGTTACCAGAAGGTATTTTATTGGACAAAAATGGTGGTGACTTTTAATGTTCCAGTGTTTTTGTAATGATTTACAGTTAATAAGTTAATTATTCAATAATTCAAATACTTAATCGGTAGAATCATATAATAATAACACCCCGAAAATTAATTACAGTCAATTTTTGAAAGTCTAGGATAAAAAGTGATCTTTGAATAACGGTAAACTGATACAATGGGATAAACTTTGAGTTGCCTCTGAACTGAACTACAACATAAATTTGTTATACATAAAACTTACCATACTTGGTAAGGCAAACCCTGAACTGTAACATAACTTTTGCATGTCATCTATAAATGCTACAAAAATAATAAAATAGTTATTTAAACCTTGGCATGATTTGTCAATGTTAAATAACTAGTCAAACTCTATTTTTGTAATAAATTGGCTTATTTTCTAATCAAAGTTGCAAACAGTTAGTTGTAAATCACTAAAATTGTAAATCAAAGAGATATTCATCATACAGGAAATATGGTTTTCTGAGTTGAAGGGAATATTAACTGTCTTGCTATATATATATTAGTGGAGATACAGTTGTCAAGAAGGGTGGAGCTGGTTCACAATTGTAATGGTTAGCGTGCATGCCACAAGTGCAGTAGATCATGGCTTGAAGCTCTGGTCCAGTCAAACCAAAGACTAAACAATTGGTATTTGCTGCTTTTCTGATTAACACACAACATTGAGCAGTAAGAACAAAGACTGGTTGGCTTGGAATCAGGATAATGCATCTGAGTGCAGTGACATGTCTACACATGGACTGTTGTTTCAGCGAGCTTGCTATAATGATTATCAAAATCCAACTATTACTGGTAAACATGTTGGTTTACTTTAAAGTGGAAATCATCAAAATCTCATCAAAATGTAGCTTGCTCTCACCATGATATAGCTGAAAAATTAGTCACCTGTCGTAAAACAACAATCAATCATTCACTCACTCATTCAGAATTAGCTTAACCCCTTCCTCTACATCTTCATGTCTGTCCATAGCTAGGACATTATCAAAATCACAAAACAACTGAACAGTTTCAGGTTAATTAGTGTTATGAATCTTCCAGTGGCCATTATACAAATTGTTGGAGAAACATTACCATGATAAATAAACCTACCTCTATATACATAATATTGTAACTTAAAGAAGTCTTCAGAAGGTGTTTCACTTAATACTATAACTTAAACCTACCTCTATATACATAATACTGTAACTTAAAGAAGTCTTCAGAAGGTGTTTCACTTAATACTATAACTTAAACCTACCTCTATATACATAATACTGTAACTTAAAGAAGTCTTCAGAAGGTGTTTCACTTAATACTATAACTTAAACCTACCTCTATACACATAATACTGTAACTTAAAGAAGTCTTCAGAAGGTGTTTCACTTAATACTATAACTTAAACCTACCTCTATATACATAATACTGTAACTTAAAGAAGTCTTCAGAAGGTGTTTCACTTAATACTATAACTTCATTATCTTTCTTTGGTAACTGTAACAAAAATGTTTGAAATCATTCTTAATGAATATGTACAATGTACATGTATATGTTAGATTTTCTATTTTAA
Source organism: Gigantidas platifrons (assembly GCA_002080005.1). Lineage (NCBI taxonomy): Eukaryota > Metazoa > Mollusca > Bivalvia > Mytilida > Modiolidae > Gigantidas > Gigantidas platifrons. The sequence goes on from MJUT01052302.1 coordinate 187,376, forward strand.
TGAAACATTTTGGGATTGCATGTTTCCCTTTTACAGATACACAAAAAGAGTAGAACAATGTATTTTATTTTTATGACCATTATATATTCAATTTTTTGTACAGGTTAAAAATGTTGAATAGGGGAGAATCCAGTACACTTCTTCCACAACACAAAAATAACTTGCTTAGTGATCTGGCTGCAAACATTATTTAATAATATTCAACTATCAAGACATTAATACTTACAATACTAGCAATCGCTACTGCATCTCCAAACTGAACAGCTAAGCCTAAGGACATATGTATAGAAACTAAGTCAGAAAAATAATTATGATTTGGAAAATCTTCTGTATATTCATCTGCTCCAACTCTCCAATTTTCAACAGCACCTGAATAACAATAAACATTCAATTATTTTTATTTTTATTCTATTTTGTTCCACATGGATGATTCTGGTTTAGAAAATAAAATAGATGAAAATCAATAAAAAAAAATAAAATAGGTGATCTGTTCTGACCGTGTCCTACAATTTTCAGACTTGTTTTTCCACAGAAATATAGCTGAAATCATTTAAATAACTGAAGAAAATAACAAATCATACCTGCTACCACAATAGTCACATAATATATACATGTCATATAAAACAATAAAATGATGATGTACCCACCTTGATATCTATCTGTATCCAGGAAGCCATGTATATGAGGATGTATTTGACTAGCTCCAGCATGGGGTAGTAAGTCCCATACAAACATTGGGTATTTAAAACTATGGCTCTCTTTATAAGCTTTCTTTAACCTGAAATGTAAATTACAAAATTGAAAATTTAGTTGCACATTAATTATCTTTCTGCCATTTTATTTTATCATTTAGAAAACATATAAGTTTCAATGCTTCAAATATTGATGGATGTAGTCAGATGAAATTCAAAGACAACTTTGTCACCAAGAAAGTATTGCCAAGGGTGGGGTAAAATAAACAAAAACAAGAAATGAAAAGTACCCAAGTTTGAAAAGGTCTTTAAGTAAATGAACATTCAATAAACAAAACAAAAAAAACAGTAAAAATACAAAGGTTCAATAAAACAGAAGAACAATAGTTCAGACAAAACAAAGCCATTATCACATTAATAAAGCACCAAGTTTATAAACTGGGAGTACAAGTACCACATCAGACTTCATTTTTATCTGGCAATGGTGTGTTTTGAGTACTAATGAAGGGGGTCAAATAGATTCAGTGCTATATGGTCATGGACCTAATAAAGCATTTCTGGTGACTGATTCATGTAGAGTGACAGAAATAAACGGTTACAATATAAGCACTGACATCACATATGACACCATTGAAAATGATTAGAACAACGCTTGTTCAGTTATTTTCAGACAATTTGGCAGGTGTTTTGGACTTGTTGATGTTGCAGGATAAACACTATGTATGTATATTGCCATTAAATATAAAACTAATTTGCACTCGCTGCGAAACAGGCTAGAAAAACTCGCTAAAGCCTCTCTTTTTTATATGTTTCTAAAGCTTGTAGAAATAAATTTCATACTTTCCAACAATGTACATATATTGTATATCTATTCCACTATGTATACAAACCATTTCTGAGCTGTGGACATCAAATCTCTATATTCTTCATAGGTCCAGTTTAATGGGTGATGTTTCTTTGTTAATATTAGAGTATGCCATGAGTCAAGTTTGAATGTATTAGCTGCAGTAAAGGAATGATCTGACTCAACTCTTCCAAAGGTGTCTTCTGCTGTGTTCCTGAAACATACATTAAAACACGTCACTTTGAACAACAATGTTTGGAATTATTTATCATAATGAAGTAATTTAAGTGTCTGGCATCATAATTTAGAATCTTTTCTAGTATAAAATACAATTAGACTTCTTGAAACTTCTGTGTCATCAAATGTTGAGAAATACTAAAGTAAATGTGGTTTTTAACATACTGGTAGCACAACAACAAAGTTATAATGGTAATGGAAAGATAACTTTAAATATTAAAATGAAGATCCAAATGCAAGATAAACATTGACTTGATATGATTTAGAATTGTTCTGACAGTATTTGTTGTTTTTCATTGTATTATGTCCATTCATAGTATATTTAACATTCATAAAATTAATTGTCTTTTTGTCAATATTTTCACATCTCTTTACCAGTCCTCGAAGTGAAAATTTGGATTTACTGGTCCGAATCAAATTCTTGAATTTATTTTTATATAGTTCTAAATAAAAACTGGACCGAAGAAAGTTTTACTGGTCTTGGTTCGGAGGACTAGTGCTTACCATGAGGACTTCTTTACAGGCAAAATATTGATTCAAATTTAATCTTGTAACACTTGTAATATGGAAAGTCAACCAGATCATTGCCTATTTGTTTCCCTTACTTTTAAACATTATTTGGAAAAAATCTATATTATATAAAACAATGATCAACATTTTAGAAATTATACATTATTTAAACTATGTTTTACCCTTATAATCCCTGTATAAAATTACAACTCAGATAAGCATGTTATCCACAATATACTTACAATTTATATCTACAAAAGTCACATGTTTTTTCTGTTTTACAATATACCGGTACTTACAATTTATATCTACAAAAGTCACATGTTTTTTTCTGTTTTACAATATACTTACAATTTATATCTACAAAAGTCACATGTTTTTTTTCTGTTTTACAATATACTTACAATTTATATCTACAAAAGTCACATGTTTTTTCTGTTTTACAATATACTTACAATTTATATCTACAAAAGTCACATGTTTTTTGTGTTTTCTGTGACAATTCTTCAACACTAGAAAATAAAATCATTACATTAACAGATACCAGTATTCTGATTGTTATTTTTTGCTGTGTCTTATTTTATCTTTCATGTTCCTTTCTATTATCAGTTACGGTGTGGTGTTGTAAACAAATACATGAAACATAGTTCATACTTAGTATATTCATGTTGACAAGGATTTGAATTAATTGATTTTTATGATAACAAAGTCTGAAAAAGTTCAAGTTGACAAGGTTTGACAGAATTCAAGGTTACAAGGTTTGATAGAGTTCAAGGTTACAAGGTTTGATAGAGTTCAAGGTTACAAGGTTTGATGAAGTTCTGGATTTACACTATTTGACAGTAAATATGTCTTCCATGTTTGTCAAATGAGTGCATACTAACCATCTATTTTTCCCAAACAAGGATATATGTATAATATTAACAGTAAAATTAATTTTTTGACTGCAATGATATCACTGATAAATTGCTGAAAGTGGCATTAAACACCAAAAATCTAAAATTCAAGTTCTACATTAAAACAAATAAGACTTTTTATTGTATTAAAACCTGCAGTATTAAATATACACTTACTATTCTCGTTCTGGTCTAGGAGGACTACTCATAGGCCTTTTCTCTCTCAATGGATTGTATACATTCTGTTCTCTAGTATACTCATTGTAAATAAACATAACTGTCTGGAAAAGAAGATGTGTGTTTTATAAATAACATGCTTAAAAAGAAGTAATTTCGTAAACAATATATTGATCAGATCTCCATCGCTTAAAGTAGAAAATTATATAATTCTAATCCAATAAATGATGTTGGGTTTGTCTTTACTCCCATATGTTTTGTAGTGAACACATGTTTTATTTATGTTATAATTTGTACTTATACATAAGTATACTGGTATCCAACATGATTCCCATATCACATGATGTTCATGTGGTTTAACAGTCACATGACAGGTGACATTAGTAGAACAGGAACTGCTTACCTTTCCAGAGCACCTGAGTTCATCACCGGTGTTTTGTAGGGTTTGTGTCATTCAATATTTAGTTTTCAGTATAGACCATTGTTTGTCCTTTTTGCCCATTCAGTTAACAGCTTCTGATTGACCTCTTTGATGTCTTTAAATTGTTCTGTATATAAGTTAAAATCCAGTTTCGTGCAATATGATATAATACGTTGTATGTTTAATCAATTTTACTGCTTTTTTCCATAGCTTACTTTTATAAACCTGTCATAAGAGTGCTGACATTAATCATTTAAAGTTATGTGTTACCTGCTTCTTCACTGAATTAAATAATTCTTCTTTATTACCAAGCCAATTCCTGACCTTCTTAGCAAATGTGTCTGGTATAACAACTCTAGCTGGGTGGGTTGTTATTGTAAAGATGGATGTGAACATTTTGTACACTTTTCTACAAAAGAAAGAAATTACATTATTGTCTGTTTGACATATTAAAGTAAACACACTATATGTTTTACCACAAAATGACTATGTGATGTAAATCTGTTTTTAAATTCCCTAAAGTTATTGAAGAATTCAGTTTTTTCTATTCCAAAAAGATAATAAATTTTACTTTTCTTACTTAAAATAACCACACAAGATTAGGCCTGTTACCCGATAGAATTATAAAAAAAAAAAAAACATTAACAGACCTTACAAAGTTTGTTCAAGTAAGTCCTTATTCCTTCTTAGCCCACATTCTACAGAGAAGATCCACATCTGGACAAAATTCTTCAACTCTCAATTTGTAAAAAAAAAAATTAAATATTGTAAATTTCTATGACTGAATAGGCCAAATTTAGTATTGATTTAATTTCTCAAGGTCTAAATGTCACATTTCAGATTTAAAACATAAAAATGGTTTAAACACAAATTAAGATTATCGCTAAAGGCTCATAATTAATTCATACACATTAAAGTTTTAACATTAATCCCTATTAGATGAGCTACCTGCATTCTTTATCACTACTTCTACTCCATATTTGAATAATATCCACAACTCTGTCCAAAGACAATTCATCATTAGACTTTAGACATGTTGTTTTTAACCATTTCTGCAAAATAAAAAAGAAAATTTACTTTAAGCTAAAAGAAATATACAATGTGAGACCTCTCACAGTTAAGAAGATTCCCTTGTAAATTTTTTTTTCTTCTAAATTTCACAAATGTGAATGGCTAGCTTATTTTTCAAATACAAACTCAAGCTTAAAAGCTTTGACCTTAAGGCCCTGAGATGATATGGCTGAATATATAAAGGTAAATCTCTGTAAGGGGTCAATGATGATTCACTCATTGTTTTCAATACTAAAATGAAACAATCAGACTCAGGCTCTAATATAGATTATCCGTTATGTATTTCAGCTTGCTTCCATTCACAAACCCTGTGGACACTGTGAACGAAAGATTGTCACTTCAATTAGATGCATATGTACATGAAATGCACATCACCATGAAATAAACATACATCTCAAATTTGATTAAAAAAGTATGAAAATTCTTGTAAATATCTATTTTATATTTTAAATTGCATATATGTTTTGGTGCTTCAAAATGTGATCTAGTAGATATTTTATCATATACATTGTATTACCATTCCAAAAGATATCCTTTATTTTCTAAGTCAATAGTCTCATGATAGTAAAACATTGAATATTTGCTAAACTGGTTAAAATCTAAAAATAGTTATCTTCTCAATTAATGTCATTGGTAAACAATCTGGCAATAATAGAATTAATTCTGTACAAACTTTGATTGCCCCTTCAGTATTCTCTAATGTTTATTTGACTTTTATTTAAGCTAAATAACCTCATCATGTGCAGCATTTATCTTAAAAGATGGCCAAAGAAGGTATTCCTGGTTGTGTTCTTTTTCTCTTTCCTGTGGCCATTCTGCGGTGAAGGTTTTACTGGAAGAGTTTATTGTAAAGAACAGGTACAACAGGAATACAGTTACTACACCAGCAACTACAATCCATGGTTTCTTCCACTGCAAAGTAGTCATCTCATCAGAATACATGTAATCAGCAGATTATATATTCTGAAATTATAAAGATTCTCTATTAAAACAACTTGACAGGAAAATAATTGTATGATGTTGAATATAACCAAGCAAATAGTATTATTACACTATGGAACATAAAATTTCAAGCTGGCCATGGGCATCTGTGAATTCTGATTTACCGGTACATACAATTTGCATGTGAATCTCCTCATTTGAAATATAACCTCTTTCTTTCTTTCTTTCTTAATGGGGCAAATATATAAAATAAAAAGCAAAAATCAATAAAAGATAATAAAAACTATACCCTGCGTCACATGAACCAATTTTCCAAACAATGATACTATTTTATATCATGTTTTCATGTCCATTCCTTATTCTTTTGCATAGAAAATCTAATACTAATGCATACTACATCACAAGCAAGTTAAACAACTCGGGCTCCCATTAAAACTGAAGATGGAAACTATGTAATGTTAAAAGTCTGTAGAGAAAATCAAGGACGTATTCATTCATTCATTCCATAGGACGATATACTATTTTACATTGCAGGCTTCTCACTACTTTCAAATTAGAGAAAATTAAAGTATATTCACTCTGTAGGTAGGAATATCATATGCAATTTATAGGTAAGAAGCAGGAGCACAGTGTCAGTGGCTTAAAATTAAGTATTTTTCAGCCCACTGTGATTCCTGACAGATGAAGTGACTATATCCTAGTAAATGTCACCTCAATAATTTAACTATCTTGGTGGATATCGACAATTGAAATTTTTCTTATTTCTCTACTTAAAATTTTGGTTTAGAAAAATTATAGATCTTTTAAACAGTGTCAAGATATTGATTGGTGGAATAAGGGGCCATTTGAAAAAATTAAACCAGGAACGACCAATTAGTCATTTTTAAAATGTTACTTGTAGATCTTGTTGATGCTTGGGTATATATACAAAATAAATATCGACTCCCACCACAGGGACTCGGATAACTATTTCTGACAAATATGCGATCTCTGGCAATGGCAATCTCGTAGAAAATACCAAAAGGTTATTGAATCTGTTCTCAACTCAGTTACACACACAGTAAATCAAATAAAGGTCAAAAGGCTTTATAAAGTCATACATTTCAAATGAATTTATATTCTAAGTAAATTTTAGCAATAAACAACCATGAACAGGACGGTATTTGCAGACGTCTTTCTCATTAGCATCACAATCTGATGAGACAGGGTTGGGGGTACTTGTACGTCTTGTGAGCCAGAGTCAATCATATTTTCAGTTTCTTTTCTCACGGAATCGTCAGGATCGAAATTGTTATTTCCATCTCGACCAACAAACGAAAACAAAGTCTTTTTGCCAGGTAAAAGAGGCAGACGCTGCTTTTTTTCGGAGGCATTTTTCTAAGAAATTCAACTAAATACCGCCAAACAATAACTCACAGACACGTACATATAATTTTTCGTTAAAATAAAATTTGATATTGAATTTTGGGATGATTTTATACAAATTTTCATTCACTTGATTCATATTTGACAAAAATCAAATTTACAAACATTTATTTGGAGTAACATTTGAAAAAAAAGTCACATCATTTGTTGTTATTCTTTTCCGGTATTTAGACATTTCATAATTATATTTACTTCAGCGTTAAGCAAATTAAAAACCACGAGACAGTCCGATAAATATATAAATAGGCAAAACATTCTCAATGATCCGATTTCGACACGATTATGCATAATTCAGTGGGGTTCACTGTTTTTCAAGGGGTTCACTGGAATTCGGTGTACCGCACGACTGATGACTATCGTTCCATGGATACCGAACCTTGCAAAATTATTGTGCGCCACACGGGCGCTTACATTTTACTTTCACTGCACCATTTTTCAGCTTAATGCGCAAATTGCGCATGACTTTCCCGATCACTGCTTAAACAGTATATACTTTTTGGTTTTATCGAGTTTGTTCCGTAATCAATGTGACGTCACACAATGGCTTCTCGGTAAAGTGGAACTGTCAACTGAGACGATAAAATTTGGTAATGACAGGATTAGAGAAGTGAACAACGGCTGCACGATTTACCACACACTACCACACACTTCTTGTTTTTAACGTTTTATCAACTTTTACGCATTATTTTACTCAAAATATTATGCTTTCTAGAGTAAATACTTATAATTTTCATTCTAATGTCAAAGAAATCAAGAAAATATCGGTAAATCAACTGCGAGTAATGGCGTCCGTGATATTTACACACGGTGACAATCCAAAACTTTTATCTGATCACGTGTTGACTATTTTTAGACGGTGTAACTTTTTATCCAAATATATGTACAGCTTCAAATTATATTTTTTAAATTATTTTGAGATGCTTTAAAATAAAACGTTATAGCAACAAATTACATGAAGTGTGTGGTACATGTAACTACAACGGAAAACACCGAGCACCATATTTCGAGCTAATTAATAGGTTATATTTCTTAACTTTTGACGTTAAATAGTCATAAAAAAGCTTTACACCATTTTACATGCAAATAATTAAAATAAAACGTCATAGCAACAAATTACATGAAGTGTGTGGTAGTGTGTGGTAAATCGTGTCACCCGTGAACAATGACATATAATTGCAGGAAAATGTTATTTGGTTAGAATGTTGACAATTTTTATTGATTTTTCTGAGGTTTAAAGAGCCAGAGCCGATTTCTCCAAAACCTCGTTGCATTCCTGTTCGTTTCACTCACTATGTTCGTGAAACTTCACTACCCATATGACGTATTTCTCATCATATTGATAAAATTTCCGATTCCTGTGGTAATTTGAACTTTAAAAGTGATCAATAATTCAGTGGCAAAATTTGTTTAGGGGGATCTGTTGGCGAAAATGAAATGACAGTTTGCATAAATTTACACCATTAGATGATGGACATCATCAGTAGCTAAGATACATACACTATTTACATGTCCAAACTTCGTCTGTCCAATTCAGCCTGGTTCCACGTATTCCTATGTTTTAGTATGTGGATATAATATAGCAAAATTAAAATTAAGACAAGGTAACCAGTCAGAAAAAATATAAAACAATATACAAAATCGGCATCGGTTGTCAAATATCCGGAATATTTGTTTTTATGACACTCTAAAAATGTCTGGTTTATTCTGACCTCAGCGATTAGCTGTTAAAATGAAGGAATGGGAAATGGACACATGCAGAAATCCAAATAATATTAGGGAAATGCAAAAATAGAGCTATATATTGTATATACAATGACAATAATTTTGTCATTTAATTTTTTTTTAGATGTTATTATTTGGATTTCAAGCATATATATATATGGACAAACAATATTTTTGCAGTTTTTCCATTTCATTTTGGATTTCAAGTGACTGGTCATTTTAATCAAACTATTCATAGTATAACTGCATTGATAATTGCTCTGGTCAAATTTGAGCATCTCTATAGACAATAAAGCATTTATAATTTGTTTTGCCTTGGCACTGTCAATGGATAACCAATGATCAACATCAACAAATTAGGAGCTGCTGCAACAGTGTAGAAATATGGGGTTCCCTCTTATAAAATGAGAAAAAAAGGTTGCTCAAGTGGATACACCCAAAACAGCAAGTACATTGCAACATAAATGTATAGGACCAGCATTAAAAAATATCAACATTAGTTTTAATAAAAACAATATTTAATACACTTGTATTTGAAAAAATGTGACCATTAAATTTTTTGTAATTATTTATCTATTAATTCTTAAATATTTGACAAACTACACAATGTACATTTTGTACTTCAAAATTGCTAGTGGTAAATAAAAAAAAAACCAAAAAAAAAAACCATGCCTAATACTGGTGTGGATACACTATTTATCACGAATCTGACTTTAGAATAGAGGGTTAGGGTTCTGGTATTTAACACCATTTTCAACATTATTTCAGTTATATCGTGGTGGAAACCAGATTATCCAGGGAAAACCACAGACCTGCCACAAGTCACAGACAAACTTTATCACATAATGTTGTATCGAATACCTTTAAAATAGATAAATTTAACTATCTTTTACATACCTTTATATTGGTCTCTGTCCAAATACATGTCCAGTATTGTTTGATTAGAAGTATACCATCAAGCTCATCTAGGAACTACATGTATATTATCGAGGGCAAAATTGATATGGCTCTTAATGGTTGTTGATGGTATCGTCGATTACTTCTGTTCAATGTTATCTATACTTAACTGATAATCAAATGTTTAACTTGGAAATACGTAGTCATGGACTAAATGACATAGTATGACAAGTAATCTTTCATATAAGTTTATGAAACAAAAAGAAGTTAATTTTGGCTTGGTATATTATATATTGATCGGTTATACTACCCACGTATCACAGGAAATGTTTCATGCAATGATCTGCAGCCCTACAGCACAGTACTTACTAACAGACTAAGAGTAACATAACAGATACATCTCCCATCTTTATATTACCCCTAGTAACAGGGTATTCAAAATGCAGTGGTCGACAGTCATTCAACAGGAAAATTAAAATTTTTCTGATTTAGCAAGTCAACACTGCTTGTGAAATTAAGATCAAATTCAGGTACAGCGAACATAACATTCTGTTTTTCTTTCTTTTGTTATGAAATTAGAAATATATGTATAAATCCCTTTTCAAAATCGCATATATTGCTTCGAGCATATCTTCACACGGTCATGGTAAATGATCATATGGTAGTTGGATATAAATATTCATCCTGCAATTGGGTTATTTTTTGTCATAATAAATGGGTTGAAATAAACTGTTGCTTTATTATGGCAGTGTCTTAGTAACACTTTTCACATTAGCCTAATAAAGCTATTAAGCCACACTCTTTACCAGAACTACTATTGAGGTATCAATGGGGTTTCCGTTATCTGTTTTCTTTATTATTAAATTGAATAACATTTTTTTTGGCAAATTGTATTGCAGGATAAATACAATATTGGTATATTGACGGTAAATAAATAATTTATGTGGCTCGGCACAAAACAGATGGAAAGACTCACTAAAAGCTTGTCTTTCCCCCGTTTCTAAGCCTCGCCACATAAATTCTATATTTATCGTCAATACACCAATATTGTATTTATATATATATGCAAAAGTGCCTATAATGTTCCTCATACATCACCACAATAGTGACCACTGCAAATTTAGTATACCCAATAAGTTTAATGTGAAAAAAGTTTGCCAGTAACAGGTCGATGCTTCCATTGGCATATGTCATGGTTTCAATTTAATTGTTGTGTACAATGATTTGAGGTGATAGGTAGTTGTTCCGGTTTGATATTGGTGGAATGATTAACCATCACTGTTTAAACTTTTTCACAATGTCAACGATATGGAATATAGTGTTGAATTTACCATCCTGGTCCAAGAAGATTGTCACAAGGCAAGAAAATGAACACTGATTTTCAGCCCAATTGAACAAAGAATCTTACTCTAGCACTACCAACAGATACTGCTAAACTAAAACTCCTCTTGATGATAGGTTTGTATGTTCCATTTCCAAAAGTTACAAGATGTTGCACGCTACGTCGTGCTAAGAATACCCCCATTCGTTCATTTGTAAGTCGCACGGTAAACAGGAAGTAGATGTGCGGTAAACCTGGAAAGGGGAGACACAGTATAAGTCACCATGCCAAAGCCATATATCAAATATAAAATCATTTCTTCCAGTAGAAGCTGAGATATCTGTTACGAAAGTGTGAACGGACGGAGGGACAAAGTGATTGCAATATAGCCCCCTCTCTACGAGTGGGGGTATAATATATTCTAGACCCATATGCCTATGACAAATATGATATTTCCATCTACTTATCACCTATTTCACATTCTTACATTTACTAATACTAAATTCATCAACATCCGAGGATACCAAAACAGTGTTTTCTTTTATCAAACAGTCATTTGAATTGAGAAAAGGAAACATGCAATTAGATCATAATGTGTTTCAGTTTTGTCTTATCATTTTTGTATTGTATTGCTTCAAGCTAATTTGGTTTGGTTTTTGTGCTTAACACCACTTTCAACAATATTTCAATTATATTGTGGTGGTAAGTTTTATTGGTTGAGGAAACTGGAGTATCCGGATGAAAACCATCGACCTGTCGTCAACACAATTGGATTTTTGTTTTGCAAAAAAATATAACACATAAAAATTTTTTTTCATATTTACTGCTCATAATTAAAATAACAAAATATCACAGATAAGCATTCTAAAAAAAATCATATAAATATTTTTAACTGATCACTCGTTTGATACCTCTATCGGTGGAACATTGGATTATCTAAGGGACCGACCATTTAACTTGCAAGGGAGGGGGTTAGGTTTTTTTTTTCTTGTTCAAAATTTTTTTTTCGGACAACACAAGAGTTAGAATATTTATTTTTATTGTCACGCAAAGTGCAAATTTTTTTTCCAGAATTTAACATTAGGTTATATGACAAAAACTCTGAATCAGATAATTTTTTTTTTCCTCCACCAAAATCAGAATATTTTTTTCAGCAACATTGAGAATCAGAATATTTTTTTAGGAAAAAACCATAACCCCCCCTTCAAGTTAAATGGTCGTTCCCTAAGGGTATCATCAACCGAGAAGTACATGTATGTGTTTTTGCACTGTACATAATCTATATATGTAGATATATTAATTAAGTAATTGTTATGAAAACTAACATTCATCTAGCTGATTTTGACTATCACATTTAGGACCTTTGGGTTGCTTACTCCCAAAGACTTTTAAATTATTTCACTGTCCAATCTTTTGACTTTGATTGTTACCGATACATGTAAATGTTATTCCAGAAACATGTCATGCACACTACATTAATGAACAACATTACTGGTATCATTTTTATATCCATTCTTGTTGACAGAAGAATAATGTTTACAGATAGACAATTTTTTTCTTATTCACACTTAGATTTTGAAAACTACATGAAAATTAGCAATAACATTCATTTTTTCAGTTAACCTTGTTGTAGTGAAGTGAAATGGACTGGTGATTTGAGTCATCTTGAATAACCAAAGCTAAAAGCTAGTACGACAGACAGAATTTTTACTTTTACATTTTCCAATAAAAATACTTTTTTTTTCAAAATATAATAAAGTTGTTAGACTGTACATTGTGTCAACCAGTCTTGTTAATAAGTTGGGAAGGGGTTTCTCTGTGCTCAAAAACAACCACAAACCAATGGAAATTACCAGTAACTGATCAATGAACCCACCTAAGCCACGACAAGCTTTCAGCAGGACTAATATTAATATATCAATTTAGTATTACATGCTGGTAGATATTGCTTACACTAATATGTTTATCAATTAACAGAACATGACATAAATCAATTCAAAATTCTATTTGAAACAGACATTTGTATAAACTTGTTTTATTACATAAACAAATATAATTACGGTAAGAAAAGAAAAAACAAAACAAATTGGCACAAATATCACATATGAAACATACATTCAAACCTCTTTGTAAAGTTTAAAAATTTTAAATCAAAATAGAGATAAGTATTGAAGTTGTCAAAGTAAAAACAGTTTTTACCACAACATATAACTTAAAGGTGTCATTATTCTATTTCCTGTTATCAACAATCATGACTTAAAGGTTTGGATGGTTTGGTTAATGGTGTTTAATGCCACTTTCAACAATATTTCAGTTATATCGTGGTGGTCAGTTTTATTGGTGGAAGAAAACCACCGACCTGTTGCAAGTCACTGACAAACTTTTATTACATAATGTTGTATCGCCTGAGTGGGATTTGAACTCACAACATTAAACAGTGATAGGTACTGATTGAATAATGGCCCTAAATCAAAATAGAGATAAGAATTAAAGTTATCCATGTATAATCAGCTTTTACTACAACACTTGTAAACTTAAAGGTGTCATTATTATTTTATTTCCTGATATCAACTATCATGACTTATAAGAGGAGATTCTATTGTGCTCTACATCATACTTTTTGTTACAGTTAACATTCCTCTCTTAAACAATGCTATTCTAACATTCTTTCATCCTAAATAAAGCTGAAATACTACTTGCTGGATGTTAAGAAATAATCAATCTAACATTCTTCCATAATATCTGTTTTTGATGGTGCATTTATGTCTCAAAATACAAAATTCATTTTTGAAGATGCATCTCCTTTGAAATAACAGTACATGTTTTCTTTGGAATTCTGAAGTGAAAGTTGAAAAGTTTGACCATATTAAGGATTTTTCTCTCTCTCAATATAATGACAGGTAAAATGACAAAGTTGAAAAATGGGTCTTTAACTCATATTGTCATGTAGAAAACCTACAAATATCAGAAAATAGTATGAGATCACATGAGTAGATTATGAAGGGAATTTGGTATGGCGTGGTTACATTCATCAAGTGTGGTAAAGGAGAGTTGTAGATCAATACTTGTGCAATGATGAAACAATATGACTCATTATGATCAACAACACAACAAGCATGTGTTATAATTTCTGGTACCAAGTAATACCGAAAGAAATGAGAACCCAAAGCCATAGCAACGTCTGGGATAGGCTCAGAATGAAACAAAATTAAATGATGCATATTCATCTGGGACCACACACGTTAATTTGTTATCATAAACTGCTAGTTGGACAATTTAACTTCCTGTTAATTTGATTTATTACATGTAAATTTTCATAGAAATTGTGGAGATAAATCAAATATGGGTACATTAATGTCAAAACAGTTCATCAAAATAAGAAAATAACTGGCCATATATACCTTGAAGGCAAATAGATCAAATTATTTAAAACACTTTTAAATTTGAGTTTTTGTTTTGTTTTCCGTAAAGCAATGGCACAGATGAAAATAACATCAAGTATACCAATTTCATGACAAACATAAGAATAAAAATGACTTAGATGGCAAGAGTTTTCATTTAAAAAACATAGAATAGAATACAATCTTACAATCTGATTTCTTAGTGTCAGTTCAAGACATTTACACACAAACTTCAGTCAAAGATTTTTTTTGCTATTCCCGGATACATGGTCAACTGAATGAAGCGTAACTTTGATCTTAATATGAGTACAATACAGTTATGATGTTGGGCATATCATTGTAACATTCACTCAAACATAACTGTAGAGTTAACTGAGAATTAAAACATCTAGTTGATGATGAAGCTCTACATTATAGGCATCCATGTTTCTCCTTCCTGTAATTCTTCAGTCTGTTTTATTCCAGGGGTGACGGAAGATCTAGTTAGACCAAAGAATTTCTGGGGTTTCAGATCTTTCTTAATAGCAGTAAATTTCCATCCCATATGAGTCGTGCATACTCTGCAATAGGCAATTGTCCAGGCATATCTGAAATTATTGGGAAATAAAATGTAACATCTTTAAATGCGTCTGTAAGTAAAAATGTTAAACTAATGATTTGTATTTCATTAAACAGTTTGTCCAATGGTAAAATATCACTGTTAGATTGATAAATTATGTGGGCCAGTCAGGATAGAAAATATTGTAAAATATTGGTGCAAACTGTTTCTCATATATTGCTTGACATTTCTCATGTTATTTTTATTATCATATTATTTAATTAATTGTGTAATTCTGTTTGGAGGTTAATGTAATATCCCGTGGGATAGTCGTATGCATAACAACATACACTGTCATTGTTTCATTCAAAAGTATAGATAAAATAGATCCTTCAAATAAACATTTTATTTGAAAACTATCTAAATAACAAAAACTAAAATCATTTTGCACAGGCAAAAATAATTTTATAACAACTTTCAATACTTGAATCCACTGTAATATAAGGGTACTGACCACATGGAAAAACTTCTCTACCACAGTATGTTGGATGTCATAATCAGTTATATGTATCTTTACAGTTATCTGACAATTATGTTTTTTGCCAGGTCTATTTACAATGACTGAACCGTGCGAAGCAGGCTTAATTTTTTTTTCCAGCCCAGTTCCAGTTGAAATACTCTTTTTCGTCCATATTACAGTCAAACCTGCCTTAACGGTCACCTCCGATATGCGGCCATTCAAATATCCTCCAGTCCAGTCGCTATTTAATTTAACTGAATTAAGCGGTCACCTGCTTTACGTGGTCAACGGCCATCGAAATCGGGACAGCGGACACCCTTTTACTTTGTTAAATGGTCATGTGGCCAAATATTCAAATCCATTCAAATTAAGTTCGTTATGTCAAAATTCTAAATTAAATCAATTAACAAACCTATCCAGGTGTCAACAGCATGTCCTCCGGTGTTTATCACGTCAGGTGATATTTATTTTGATAACTGTTAATTATCATTTGTAAAGAAAACAATTGGATTTTTTAATTGAAACCTTGAAGTCATAATCATGAATGAAATATCATTTAATGATAAAATTTGAAAGCATTTGATGTTGTGACAACAGAGTACATTGTAGAGAAAACTCCGAATTGAAGCCGTTCAACAGTCTGTTGTGTACATCAATATCACTAATAAATTTCATGAAACAATATTCTTTTAAAATCGCTGAACCCTCTCTTAATAACATTCCAACATCTTGTCAAATTGCCGATAAGCTTTTACAACAGAATAGATGTTTTTTTTTTTATTAGTGTTCAATTACGTGGTACATGTATTTGTATATTTACATGAAAGATCGTTTTGTTGACAGTTTCGTAAATTTTAAATACACGATTGTGTATTGCAGTATTATGTAAATGTACATGTTCATGATGTATAATCAAATGCAGGTTTCTTTTCTCTCTTGAAGTTTCCGGACAATTATTGAATCTATAATTAGTAAAATTCAGATAATAACACCTCATCCGAGAATGTTTTTATTTATTTTAAAAAATCAATACTCACGCACGTGTTGAAATTACGTACACAATACGTACAAATGATTATCAAAATATTGTAAATGACTGACATTAAAAAGAATTGGCTAACATTCCTAAAATCTCAAACCTTGATTTTTTATTTATTTAAAAAAAATCAATACTCACACACGCGTTGAAAATACGTACACAATACGTACAAATGATTATCAAAATATTGTAAATGACTGACATTAAAAAGAATTGGCTAACATTCCTAAAATCTCAAATCTTGATTTTTTATTTATTTAAAAAAAATCAATACTCACGCACGTGTTGAAAATATGTACACAATATGTACAAATGATTATCAAAATATTGTAAATGACTGACATTAAAAAGAATTAGCTAATGTTCCTAAAATCTCAAACCTTGATTAAGAGGTCACCTGTGCTACACGGCCAATTTCGGACCTTCCCTTGGGTGGCCACTTAAAACAGGTTCGACTGTATGTAATAATCCTAGTTTTAAGATATCTTACCCTGGAAACCAACTGTGTTCTTTAGTAGGTCTCCCCATTAAGTTGAGATTTTGACTTTTATATACTGTCAAAGTCTCATGTACATGACCATGTGGATTAACATATGCACCAAGAGGCCCTTCTAATGAAAGGCAAAACACGTCATTGGTAAAAGCTACTTGAGTTTTACATTCTCTACAGCAAATCACAGAACACTGAAATATAATATAAATACAATAAATTACAGTGAAACCTTTGTAAACCGAACCCTGAGTAAACTGAAAACCTGCCTAAACCATACAGACTTTACAGTCCCATATGTAATTTGAACCTGTGTAAACCAAACACCTGTCTAAACTGAACAAATTCTTCAGTCCCAAAGGGGTTCGGTTTAGACAGGTTTTACTGTATATAAATCACATTGCTGAAACTCCATCCGTGATATTGATAGTAAACAAGAGGATCACATGATCCTTTATCACTCATCCGGGGAAGAAGAATTATTGATCTATAGCATATTGTAGCATATCTTAAATTATGATACCCTAGGACTTGAACCCTAAAGACACTGGGACATTCATTGATACAAAAATTCTTCGTATCACAATTCCCCTTTTGTGCAAAATGCAATTAAATTAACATTCTTGGTCGTCATTTCATATCAGGTCGTAAATCATATGAATAAAGATTTATCGGTCGACATATGTTTAAAAAAAATTCTGCTATAAGTAGTTAAATAATTTGAAAATAGCACGATGAAACTGAATAATATTCTGATTTTAAAAGTTTTTATTTCAGTTAGATTGGACATAAAACAAAATCTTCAGAATTTCATTAAATAAAGTGTGATTTTAAATGAAGGTATAGGATAATTTTCAAAACTTGTCTCAATTTTGGCACAATTGTGTCTATATGGCTACTGTATACACTCATTAAAAGATAAACATTGAATCATAAACTGTATACTTTGCAAACAATTAGTTAACATACAGTTGGAAAGACCTCTGACACATAATTAGACCTACAGACTTGTTAAAACCTCGTCTACATTGTTAGACCTATGGACATAGCAAGACCTTTTACACATATATAGACAAACATACATAGTTAGACCTACGGATATGGTGTGACTAACAGACATGTCTATATCTTCAACATTGCAAGATCTCTGACAAATGATTTATAAACAGCTCCTACCTTTTCCATTATACTCAGAGCACATCTTAATCTCTGTACAGCACTGTCTATACTAAGTATGTTTAATCTCTGAGTGTCATCTAATGGTAGATTCTTACACACCCAGAATGACAACTCTACTGGATCATCTGTCAACTTCTCAGCTTGTATGGTTTCGTTCCATTTATTTAGCTTTTGTTTCATTCTTTGTACAACAGTCGCCTAATAATGAATTCAGGAAATGTCAATAATATTACCAAATAAAGAGCTACATTAAAGAGTGTAAAATTTTGTTATCTAGTTTGAAATAAGTAAAAGAAAATAATTGGTATTTACTATTTTATCATCTGTGTTACTGATCTTACTTCATTCTAATCTCAAGGGGAGACTATCTCAATGTAAATTACATTTCTTACAGATCGTGTTTCACTTGTCCAATTCATGTCTTCGTTATTAATAAATATTGTAGCTTTTATGTATTAATGTTCACCTATATAGGTATATTGTTCATATAATATAAAGGAGAATATGCTCTACCGGTATGTTGTAAAACTTGTATCTGATCATACAGTTATGTTTTTGGCCAATAAATTATGCTTAAACTACATGGAGGCAACACAAAATAAAAAAGAAAAATTAAACAGTAATGGTCAACAATTTATGTTTAGACTTACAGGATCATACATTTTATACACCCAAGGTGGCCACCATGTGTAATATGCTGATGTAAACCTATTAATCTGAAATATAAAGATAAAGACATGAATGTCCCACTATAGTATATTATCAAATGACAAACAATATTTCATAATAGAATTTCCCTTTATCGTTATCTCAAATGTTATGTATGTATGGATTTAAAACACCCCACTTAAAAAAAATTTGAGTCATTGATTTGAAATGGAGTAAAAAAATTATTTTACACAGGACCAAAGTATAATACTACAATGTACTAGACAACAAATGTGAAATATTCAAAATTAATAACTTTTTTTATTTAATTATTAATATGATAATTGCTGAGCTTCTGAATAAACTAGAAAACTCAAGCTGCTGAGTAAACTAGAAAAACTGAGACTCCTCTGATTATAAAATGATCATTTATATACAATTTTGTTTACTCTGAAAAGAATATTTATATCATTTATATCATCAGAATGAAATAAGGAATCATTTTTAAAGAACATCTAAAAAAAACATTCATGCAAAATTTCAATTAAGTCAGTCCTATTGTTTCTGAAAATTGTTTTTAATATTCAGCAAATCAGAGAACATTATTTCCCATGATGGCCATACATATTTGATGCCGAAACAAAACAATATGAGTAATTACTATGGAGGACAATTTATAGTTTTATAGGTAACAATATTAAAACACTAAATGATTGTATGATGTTTTCCAGTTTAAACTACACAGAGCCATATATAGCAAATAGTTATTTATAGTTAATATAAACAAAACCATCATAGACACAATAATTTTGTTGCTGGACAAATGAAAATATATTTATACATGTATTAAAATCTTACTTTAATTTACCTTTTAAAAAAACTTCCCAACAGACTCCTTGTTTCAAGGGACTGTTGTGGTCGTGATCGCATGGTAGTTGGATTTACAACTACTTGTGCAATCAGTGCTATCATCACTAATGTTGTGAGTTCGAACCCCATTCTTAGAGAGGTGTACTCGATACAACATTATGTGATAAAGTTTGTTAGTGACTTGGGACAGGTCGGTGGTTTTCTCCAAATACTCCGGATTCCTCCATCAATAAAAGAACCGCCTAGGGCATGAATGTGCGACGTATTCCCCCGCACTTGCATAATATTTAGTTTTATATATTTATAGAGAGCAGCCTTGCAGTCTTAATGTATAACATACTTACAAACCACATGCAAAGATTATTCAAATATATCCATGTTTACTAAAGTTATCACATAAACAAGACACAATTCTCAAAATTGGTGATTTTTCAACCAAAAACTAACATTATCCCTCAAAGGACTTGCTTCAAATATTTCCATGTTAGAACCAATCCAAGATAATGATAATTATAAGCTATTTGCAAAATATTATTCAAATCTATCCATGTTTACTAAAGTTATTGCGTAAACAAGACACAATTCTCAAAATTGGCGAGTTTTCAACCAAAAACTAAGATTTTCCTCCAAAACCCTTGCTTCAAATATTTCCATATTAGAACCCATCCAAGATAATGATAATTACAAGCCACATGCAAAAAATTATTAAAATCTATCCATGTTTACTCAAGTTATCGTGTAAACAAGACTCAATTCTCAAAATTGTTGATTTTTCAACCAAAAATTAAGATTTCCCCCCAAAACCCTTGCTTCAAATATTTCCATGTAAGAACCCATCCAAGATAATGATATTTACAAGCCACACGCAAAAAATTATTCAAATTTATCCATGTTTACTAAAGTTATCGCGTAAACAAGACACAATTCTCAAAATTGGTGATTTTTCAACCAAAAACCAAGATTTTCCTCCAAAACCCTTGCTTCAAATATTTCCATGTTAGAACCCGTCCAAGATAATGATAATTACAAGCCACATGCAAAAAATTATTCAAATCTATCCATGTTTACTCAAGTTATCGCGTAAACAAGAAAGGGTGACGGATGGACAGACAGACAGACGGCCGATATTACTATATCTCCTCACCGCTATCGCGGGGGGATAATAAATCTGACAGCCACATTATAACGGAAATATTGTTGTAAGTGGCGCTAAACATCGTAAACCAAACAAAACCTAGTTTCAATATGGTAATGGTTACAAACGAGTATCACATAATAGTTGGTTTTATATGTTGTTAGGCTTTCCTCCCCTAAAATGTCTGGTAGTCATGATAAACAGTAGCTGATAAATTTTTAAAAGTGATGATAAACACAAATACTCAACTCAACTCAACATCTAGTCACTACAATTTATAGCTCATTGTATGTATTCAAATTACCTTCATATTATCAACCCTCATACATTATAGTGTTTAATTTACATATCTGCAATCTGCTTTCAATTCTTAGGTAGTTAATTTATTCAAATTACCTGTCTATTCATGAACATTGCAGTCTTTACACTAACCCACTTGCCCGAAGCCCGGGAGAAAGTAAAACTGGATTCGGACAAGTGAAAATTATGAAAATTAAGGCAAAGACTGACATTGATACATTAGCATTGTCT
The DNA here is from genome assembly GCA_002080005.1 of Gigantidas platifrons. Taxonomy (NCBI): domain Eukaryota; kingdom Metazoa; phylum Mollusca; class Bivalvia; order Mytilida; family Modiolidae; genus Gigantidas; species Gigantidas platifrons. The sequence goes on from MJUT01052302.1 coordinate 208,882, forward strand.
TGTTTATATTTAATGTCAGGTATTTTATGTATTCAAATTACCTGTCTATTGTTCATCTTAGAAACACTAGCTATAACATTGCCTTGTCTGTCTACAGCAGTCTGTACAATAGAATCTTGTTCTGTAGGACTACAACAAAACTTGCAGTGTGATGGGGGTCTTGCTCCATCTAAAAAGTCTGGCAGTATTCTTTCTTTCAGTATCCTGACTTTACCAAATAAAATACTGCAAAAAAGAAGTGGATTGGATAATAAAAGTTTGAACAATAAGCATAAGAAGAGTTTAAAGATCACAAAGAGGTAAAACGAAATATCATCTGGTCTATAATTGTAAAGGCTAATACTGTTAATACTCTTCTTCATTGTCTATAGTGTTGTGCAAATATCTATATAAATAATTATCCTGTGTTTGACCTTTCCTATTTACATAAATAATTACTGTGTTTGACCTTTCTTATTTGCATAACTAATTACCCTGTGTTTGACCTTTCTTATTTGCATAACTAATTACCCTGTGTTTGACCTTCTGGATTCTATTACTTTAAACCTTTGTCTTCCTTTTGCCATTAGAGAGGATGAAGACAGTCCAGTCTCATCATCTGTCTCATCTTTATAAGAAAATATCTCTGCAGTTGTACCTATATTTGCAGTTGATAAATCACCAGCCTCATCTTCACTTTGTCTGAAATTATAAAATCAGTTAAATAATCTTTTCCGATTAGATTTTTAGACAATGTGGTATTTTTTTTGTTATTATTCATCTTTATTTAACATTAGCAAATAACCAGCTTAACCCTGCCACATGTTCTTGCCTGAACCAAAGACAGGACCTGGATTTCCATTGCCATATGTCATGATATTTTTTGTGTTCAATGTTTTTATGTGAGAGTTGGTTGTTTTGTTGATATTGGTGGAATAGATGACCATCACTGTTTAAACTTTCTTGTCATAATCTACAATTATTGATCATGGAATTATAGGGAAGGCATTATTGTACATGTGTATTAATATTTTCAGATCAAAATTGTTTTAGACAACTTTTCTTTACAATTATTTTTTTATGCTTAAAATACTTTAATCCTATATAAATATCGTAAGTGTCCACCTTGTGAGAACAAATCTCTCTCATTGCTAGTTTTTTTTTTAGAGTAACATGTTATATAATTACTGCTTAATATCTAAGTTTTTATGCTTATATAAATTATTGCCATACAATGAGAGAATTATTTCATTTTAAACCTGATCATCAATTTTGGTTATCTTTAGAAAAGGGTATTCAACAACGACTAATAGTTGTCTGTCCTACATGAAAAAGTCCATCAATATAAAAAAAAAATTGAATCTGTTCCAATGATGTACTTCTAGTAAACTCTCAATTGCCCCTGGCACCAAAGCCATGCTACCTAGAGGTTACAAAATATCATAAAACATCATTTCTGTAAAAGTGTGTGTGTTCTTTAGAGTAGATTTTTTTAATTGTATTTTTACCATCGAAGAGCTAGATATAAAATGGGAAGGTTAGGGTCTATTAACTGGTTTAACTCTGCCTCATTTTTGCGTCTGTCACAGTCTCTTTTGAAGTTTATGGTTTAACAGAAGAGTGGTTCACATTGTTGTTGTTTGCTATACATGTATTGTTTATTAATATTACTGTTTAACAGTTTTTTTCGGTAAGATGTTCTAAAAATAAATATTGCATGAAAAAAAATGGTTAACCTGTAAGCTACTACTCCAAATGTTTTATCAGAATCTTTTACTACTTTCATCATGGCAACTACATGTTGATGAAACAAAGTAAGTGGAATTGTCTCTCCAGGAACCAGTACCATGCCTGGTAATTTGATCAAAGGTAAGGTTATCAGTCCATCTTCATCGTAGATAGTTCTACCACTAACATCTTCCAAATCATCACCAAGATACTGCAATCATAATATGGTATGATTATGATTGTATTCATAATTTAACCTGCACAATGGATTTCATTTAAAGACGTGTAAGTCAATTGCTGCTAGAAATTAGACAAAAATTCAATAGATTTTAATTTATCACAAAGAGAAACCTTTTTTGACATGGTGGTTGGATTTACAAATACCTAAGCAATCAGTATCTATCACCACTGACATTGTGAGATTAGTCCTGCGAGGTGTACTCGATACAAGATATAAGATAAAGTTTGTCAGTGACTTGCAGCAGGTCTGTGGTCTTCTCCGGGTACTTCGGTTTCCTCCACCAAAAAAAATTTACCATCACGATATAACTATAATGTTGTTGAAAGTGGTGTTAAACACCATAACCAAACAAAAATACATTTTCCAAATATATCTTATAAATTGTATTGCAGAAAGAATTCTTTACAGAGTGTGTTCCAGGTAAAGAGGTATCAAAGTTCATAGATCCACGTCGTTTCTGTTCTTTACTTTTCATCTCTTCATTGTTATTTTTATCTTCTTCTTCATCAACTTCAATATCAATGTCCTCTTCTTCTAATTCATCGTCATCATCATCATCATCACTACTACTATCTGTTAAATAAACATTAAAAGGTGAAGTTAAAATATATCAACAATCCACACAAGTGAGTAAATATTTCTAATTCATCTAAAAATAAAACTTAAAAGTTGCCACTTAATTAAATGTCGTTAACTGTCAATTAAGGATAACCCATGAAAGCCTTTCAGTTTATTTCCAATGGGGTCCTTTACAAATAATAGCTTAAGTGCGTATTTAAGGTCAATTAAATATAATACAATATATTGTCAACTGTAATCAGTTGTTAACAGACGAGTCAGTTAACGAGTGATTGTTGTTTAACACCAGCTCAGAAATTTTTCAGCTATATCATGGTGAGATGATGATGAGGTCCGCTTTGTGCTAGACCAACATGCTTAGTTGGATTTTTTATAGTCCTAGCTCACTCTGCAGATAAATATTTCGCCCACTCAGACACATTATTGGATTCCGAGCCAACCAGTCTTTGCTCTTTCTCCTCAATACTGCGTGCTTAGAAGGGAAGCAACAAATACCAATTTCATAGTCTTTGGTTTGAGCCAATCAGTGCTCGACCCCACGATATACCTCACTTGAGGCGAGCACTCTAACAATTGCACTGGTCACCTTTTGTTAACTGATGACAAGATGATGATGATGATCACTTGGTACTAAATTAACATGCTTAGTTGGATCTATATAGTGCTAGTTCACTGAAACAACAGTCAACAGGTAAAAATATCACTCCACTCAGACACATTATTTGGATTCTGAGCCAACCAGTTTTAGCTCTTACTCCTTAAATTAAGGATTTTTGGTGGCATGCTTTGCAGAGAAGCAGAAATTACTAATTTTATTGTCTTTGGTTTGAACAGACCGGTGTTCAAACTCACTATCTACCACACTCAAGGAGAGCATGCTAACCACTACATTACAGATCAGTCATTCCCAGATAATGGTACCAATAGCATCCAGACTATGTGAAAAAATGAACTTCACGATAATGACAAAATAAAATTTGAATGATATTTCAAAACTATTCACCTCTTTTATGTTAAATTTTCACACATTAAATATTACTTATAACAAATACATGACAATTTCAATTTACATGGGGTTAAAACACCGTTACAGAGGTTATGTAAAAATGCAAATTATTTTTCATCCTTTTATCATTCATATAATCAGAAACAATCATTACACAATAGAAAAATGTCCAGGTGTTTTGCCACAAATCAAAATAACAAAATTGTTGATGTTGAAAGACATTTACAGATTCCGTATATATATTTATTATTATCATAAGAAAAACTAATATGTTCTAGATTATCAAATTTATTTTGTCACATGAAGTTCTTTTGTCCACGAACATATACTTTAAATGTTTAGCTGCATAAATTTAAAGAGGATGACCATATTATACCACTAGAATGGATAACAACGAACCTTATTGAGGAGGAACAATTTGTTACGGAGGTTATGGAAACATACCAATATTTTGTTGTGCAACATTTATGGGAAAATAAATTGCTATAGAATGTCTTAAGAATTTTGACATCAGATTTAATGAACAAGACTTGTTAAATATATACATTTTGTCACCATCATGTCGTATTACTATCGTTTTTGTATATTCTGTCATTATGATGAAATGAGCCAGATTCTTATTGATTATCCTGAATTTCTACATTTGCAAGGCATGGTAGAAATACCACGCAATGAAATAAGCAAGAACAGGTTTGTTAAAGACATCTTTTGACTCTAGTATAGCTACTGGAAATAATAATGTAAAAATTTCAGTTAACTACGTTACGGAAGTTAGCAGAAAAAACACATGTACATGTATGTTTTGGAAGCCAAAATTTATAACTTGAACATCTTAACATAAACAAAATAAACAGTCTAATTTTGGGAAAGTTCTTCTATTTTTGTTAATTCACATTCCGAAATCCGGAAAATATCTGTCCAAGGCGATATATCGTTATGGAGGATAGCGTTACAGAGATTAGGGTCAAAGATATTATCTATTTAATTATAAACATATCAAGAAGAAAATTCTCAGAACTCTTAATTTTGGGAAAGTTCTTCTATTTTTGTTAATTCCCATTCCGGAATCTGGAAAATATCTGCCCAAGGCAATATATCGTTATAGAGGATAGCGTTACAGAGATTAGGGTTAAAGATTTTATCTATTTAATTATAAACATATCAAGAGGAAAATTCTCAGAACTCTTTTAATTATGTCCTACTGTACCATTCATCGAATAGAGACTACGTCTTTTTGTTTTATTTGTGTTATTTTACTACAAACAACGTTATGTAGGATAGGTTCTTATATGTCACAAACAAAAAATATCAATGTAACTGCAAATATTTGAGAAAAAAAAATTTGATGCCATAAAAGAGCATTTATTTTAATGTATGTGGACAATCTTATTTTTTAACTACTGTTTTGGGTGGATAGGAAAAGAAATACACGAGGGAATTATTTAATTGTCCGTGTTACGGTAGGATAGAGGTATTTCTGCAACATAGGAAAAGTTATGCCAAGTCAAAGATAAAAGCTTTACTGATTCTACAAGTATGCAGTTCCTAATCTATACCTCCAAATAAGTCCATAAAAGTTAAATAAATCAAACAGTTTGTGTTTTACCGATCAAATTAATCGCCTTTAAACTGAAAAATAGTGTGTAGTGACATCAAAGTTTACCCCAAAGTCGGTACCTCTTGGAGCTCGGAATTGAATATGTGAATATATGTTTATTCATTGCAGTGAAGCATGGGCACGTAAACATTCATACATAAATTTGTTCTACTAAGCCTTGTGAAGTTTTGTCAACCTAACGACAGTTAATTTCCCTAATTGTGCCAATTATGTAGGAATGACTGAGATGTGATTTTCACCCTTTATTGGGCTTTAATGACAAAATAGTTATTTCATAATATGAAAGGGATCTGCAGAATTCATTAAAAAAACTCATCAAACACATAAAACCACTCTGACAAGAGATACATGTAGTCTGTAGTAGTAGAGAGAAAAAATGTACTTGGGGCCAGGGACAAATCTTTACGAGATTAACCATGTACAGCGACGGGAACTCACGATAAGCATTACCCCATTGATACAGTTTACATCACATTATGTAATTAACAATCAGTGATTAGCATTTGTGATACAAAGAAAATGCTTGGAGGTGTAGCCAAAAACAATCCTCGGGATTCTACCTAACCCTAGTCTTCAGACAATCACTCAGGCCAGGCCCATACATGTGATAGCTCCCGGATTATGCAGGAGTCTCCCGGATTCGACTCTTCAAAATGCAAGTCCCGGAATTGGTAGAAAATCTACCGGATTCATAATCTTTGTCAAAAAGTTGAAATTACGTCCAATCTATCGACTTCCGGTATCGATTTTACCTAGGTACTTTCCCTGTGTATATAATTAGCAACACATCAGCTGATTACACCTGTCAATCTACCTGTTAATCTACGACGCTTGGGTGATTTTGTATTGATTTTCAGCAATTAAATCTTAAAAACTAATCACTTTGTTTGTTTAATAGTAAAGTTTTTGACAGGGGTTCGGGATTTTTTAAATGGCTTCTCGTAAAAGACACTCGTCGTGTCCCGATGGACCAGCTAACCCTAAGAAAATTAAATACGCCTGCAAATTTCAAGAAAAGTGGAAAATAGAATTTGACTGCATCACCAATAGTGATAAAGCGGAATCGTATGTGTACTGCACAGTATGCAATGCGCATTTTGGTATCACATACGGAGGTAAAAACGATGTACAAAGACATGTTACATCAACGAGTCATAAGCAGAATTCCATTTGCGTCGATAAGAACAAGAAATTGACAGACATTTTCTTGAAAAAGACAACTACTCTAGATGAGAACGTTCGCAAAGCTGAAGTGTTATTTACATGCATATAAGTATGAATATGTACATAAATTAAACTATAGAAGAGTAAAAGTTGTTGATAAATACGTCGATAAAAAAATCTCCCTGATCAGACCCCCAATCTCCTGGTTTTTGAAGGCAAATCTCCTGCAAAGACCTTCAATGGGGATACTCAGCAAAATCCACTGCTGGACATCTAATATTGCTGACATTATCACATGTATCACTCATTCTAATGAAATGTGGCCAAAGTAGTGTTTTTCATGTCGCATACATGTATAATGATGGGCGATTAAAAATGATCTTGAGTGTACCAGGTCGGGAAAATTCGATTTGCTCTTCAATGGGATGTTCAATTGACAATTAAGAAAAATTAGACTACCTTACGGCATTGCTAAGGGCTGATTTTCAGGGTGTAAAATTTCAGTTGTGTATGAAAACGTCATGTCGCTTGCAAAGATGTCACTATTAGATGCTTTATTTTAATTTGCCTTGTGATGAAGACGATAAACATTCAACAACTTTTTATGCACAAAGGTGTTAGGAATGTATTAAAATTATTTTTGTATGAGTCTTACAAAATAGACTTGATATCACAATATAGCTTAACTGTCGCAAAAATGCTCCTAACTTCCATAACACTTTCAAAATCAATTGTTGAGAAATCGTATCAAGCAGCTGAATTCAAACATTTCTAGCAATGGAAATTGAATAGCTCAATTCCCTGACCAAGCTTCTATCGAATTAATTACTCCAAACGTTTTCGAACGAGAAATGTAAATCTTAAAATTTTCGAATGTCTCCTTTAAGAGACTAACTTCCGTAACGCAATATTTAGCCATTTTGGTCCGATCTACCACTCCCATCCTAGAACTACAAATAAAGCAGAATAAAATCTTTACATATTTGAATTAGGGGTGAGTACATATTACGGGAATCGCAAACTACAGTTTCTTTTTATTGCCTATGCTAACTTCCGTAACAATTTTTTCGCGAAATTCCTCATTTTTCCGGAAACCGAATCCACTAAACTTATTAGTTTTTCATACATCACCGGATGTTGTTCTCTGGAAAAGCAGACAGCTTTTTAGATAATCCTCAATGAAAACGGAGACATTAGAAATAAAACCAAGGTAACTTTTATTTGATGATGGAATATATATTATATTTTCATTATTAATATACCGTAGTATAAAAAGTATTTAGTTTTAATAAATTCATACAGTTACCAAAACGTACCACGTTTCGTCTGCTCAGTTACTGGTGAAATGTGAACTTATTTAGTCCCGGGAAAATTTTGACCAGGCCGTTACGGAAGTTAGCCAATAAATTTATGTCTTCCATTTGAGCATGGAACAGAAGTTTTCTTCAGCTAAAAAATCTTCGAAACTCTTAAGCAAAATATTTTCCAAACTAACTTCCGTAACGATATGTAAGCACCCAACTAAGAATTCATGAAATCAAAATGAATCAATATTTGTGAATTATTATTTATAAAATGCTTGTCCAATATGTGTACTTCAAGAAAATAACAAAATCAAACGCATTCTGAAAAATATTTTTTTCTGTTTCGTTTTCCATCAGTTCAGTTGGTCCAATTTCAATAGAATGACTGGTATGCAGGCCCATGGCTTCACTGCACTTCAAGTATTTGATATTATCAACAGAAGTTAATAATGGCAATTGGTAATATTAAATTATATCTTTTCTTTTATTTACTGCACGTTAGTGGTTACATGCTATAGGTTTATTTCATTTATAAAATAAAAATTTCCACTAAAATAAAGGTAAAATCCCGAGGATAACTCTGTTTCCACCTCCAATAAAATATCAAATGCCAAGATGCAATTGTAGTAACAGCTTTGCATTAAACATAGTGAATTTGTGGCGAAGTAATATACAATAAGAAGAACCTTCGTCGTTCTCTCCATTATTTAGTAAATTTATCCCAAGAAGTGGCAAAAGATCATCCGCCATGCTTGTTTGTTTTCATTTTCCCGAAAGCTTTAGAAACTGTCCGAAAAATATAAATATCACGTGATAAGTTTTGTCCAATCGAAATAGTTTTCGTGTAAAAAGGTAAAACATGTGCACTTCCGTTACTAAAAATAGATTTAGTTCCCATCCAATTGTCATTCAACTGACGTCCGTCAACTTTATCAGATACTGTCACAGTCAAGGTAAAAAAAAACTTGTAGTGAAGATTAATGTTTCACTAAACTTTGTCTTATTCTTGTTACGAATCCGGACATCAGTCAAATCATATGAGCAAACTCCGCATTTCTCTCTTATTATTTATATCGACACCGTCACCGGTCATAACTGCAGACGCAGTGAGGAATACATTTGACGATTGCCTTTTCATTGAATGTAATAATTTTATGAAAGCAGTGGTATGTTTCCATTTGTCGTTTTATAGGTGTCTGAAACTCGAAAGTGAGGAAGATTATTATCAGTCTATGTACACAAAACCACATCATTTTGACATCCGACCACAGGCCACAGGGACTTGTTGACAATCCACATAGACATATGTTACTATCCATATTCTTAAACAGGAATCAGGGTCATTGAGCTCTGAATCCTGTTGCAACATCTAGTCATTTCAATCCTAGTAGCTTTCGAGTCGGTTTGATACCGCATTTAATTGTAAATGTGAAAATATATTCTGAACATTAATTCTCATTCATAATTATTTTATTTATAATAGTCATGTACTATATTGTATTGAAAGTCAGTACATTAATATTGCTTCCACTTTTGTTTCTAATATAAACATCGTCTGCTACAGAAAACTCTCACTTACCAAATTTATATGAATTCTAGACACTTCGGCACCTATTTGAGACATTTCGGCACCAAGACAAATCGGCACTTGTGTTTTTTTCTTTGATTTTAGGTACAAAACTTCCAATAGCCTTGAACCAATTCCAAATTTTCAGAAAAGATCCTTTTTTCTGTATTTTATCATTTAATAATTGTGTTATATACCCCTTTTTCACTCCACGGAATACTTGTGGAAAATCCCCCGTTTAAATTACTGCACTGAGTCTGTTGTTTATGGAATTTACACCAGGCATGACATTTATATAAAAAGTAAGTCATAGGAGTGCATGCATAAACACTTAATATTTCTTGTCCTCAATTTTCGAAATGCTTTGATCTTAATTAAGAGAGTTAATAATGGCTTCTTTTAAAGAATATTTAAATCA
>MJUT01052302.1:226957-243144 GCA_002080005.1 Gigantidas platifrons
TTGTGTCCGGTGACTACTACCTCCATCCAAGATGGCTGCCATGAGCAGACATAGTTTTAACATAGAACCCTATGGGATTTGAATAGTAACTTAGCTGTATTCGGCATGCAGACATTCTTAAGAGGACTTAGTTATGTCAGGTGAGCGATACAGGCTCATGTGAGCCTCTAGTGTATTATGTTCTATTTTTGTGACTTTTTCTCACACCAGCAAAAGGAAAATAAAGGTCAGGTTATTTATCCAGCAATTTATGCCATCTTCAAAGTTTAATTAGATGAATTTTAAATGAAGACTATTTTTAAAAACTAAGGGTCTTTCTATAATATAAACATAACTTTGCTAATGTACAAACTATGTCAATTGGTATTTAAAGTAAGTTGAACAGTGTTAGTCAGCAATCTCACTTCATTATTCACTATTTTCTCTAGCTGGCCTCAAACTCCTAATTTAAAAGAAAGAGGTGTAACAGCTTATTATAACTTGAATATATCGAAACATTACACATTATATAGCATGAGAATACATGTATTTTTTAAAATTACATTAAGGTCATATAAATATGACCTTGAACAAATAAAAAGTTAGTTGCCATGGATTGTTGTTAGTGCTTTGTTGGATGAAATTGTTTGTTTACAGTTTTGTTTATGTTACATTATGATGTTGATGTTGTATTTAAATCCAATGTCTTTCACATTTAATATGATCAGTTAATTATAGGTGGCGTAGTTGTAGCCATCTAGTTTTGCATTAAGATGAAACCCAAGCTATTATTAATTTTTATTAGGTCACCTGGTCAAAAGGTCATGTGAACTTTTGCCACCCCTTGGTGTTTATAGTCTGTCATCTGCCCGTATAAATTAATACACATTAATCTCCTTCAGCAAAACTGTTGAATGAAATGGAACCAAGCATATGCGAAATGAAGGTTCTATGGGGTCAGATTTATTGAGGTCTAAAATTTAACATAGACTGTAATAAGGAAAATGGAAAATGTAAAAAAAAAACATTTTTCTTGAGAAGTAACTATGGAAATATTATTGTAAATGGCATGAATCACTATTGTGATAGCAGATTAAAACATGCACTTTTATGTTGACATTGGTGGAATTGTTGATGGCTATTGTTTAAACTTTCTTTTCATTATGAAAGAGGCAAAGGTTTTTAGGACTCAAGTGCTGGGATCAAAAGATTAACATATACACTGTACTGCAAGGGATGAAATGTCAAAACATGCATGAATCATTCAAACTTGTAGAAATGCAGGCCCCATTGTCTATGGTTGCATGAACATTATGGTGGTCCAAATTTTAAAATAGTCTTAAATGGGGGAAATTTTTTAAAGTCTTCCTGTAGGTATTCTGCAAAATCTTTACTAGTAATCACCCTATAATTCACTGATCATACTAGCACTATTATTTCAACATCCATGTTTATCATATCAGTTGTCATCATGTCATTACTATTAAAATTATGGTGCTGTTATTTTGTTCAACAAAAAATAAATAAAACAGAAATATGATTAATTTTTTTATTCATTTATAATCTCATGATCAATGTTTCATCACTCCATCTAACGCATTGGTGCCGACAACAACATCAGTGGTGTAATGGTTAGCATGCTCACCTAACGTGTGGTAGATCATGGATTAATTCCCCTGTCAGGTCAAGCGAAAGACTATGAAATTGGTATTTGCTGCTTCTCGGCTAAGCACACATCTTAAAGAAATAAGAGCAATTAGGATAATGTGTCCAAGTGGAGCGAAATGTCTAACTGCAGACTGTTGTTTCAGTGAGTTGGAATTATAAAGATCCAATTAAGTGTGTTAGTCTAGTACAAAGCAGACATCATTGTCATCTCATCAAAATGTAAATTGTTCTCGTGATGATATATCTGAAAAAATTCTCACTTGATGTAAAGCAACAATTACTTGCTCACTTCATCTATTGGTACTACATTTGTATATCATTTACAAAACATTTCAGATGTCTTCTTTGTACATGTAGGGATTTTTATCCAATACTTGTTTCATGATTTTGTACAAAAACACAGTACCAATGTCTGAAGAGATTATCTTAGACTAAATGTTTGATCAAAATACAAAGCTAAAACAAATGAAAAAAGAACAAAAATCATGGACAACACAAACGGCTACAAATTCAGAGGTAATTGTCTCATAAGAAAAGTTTTGAAGATACCAAAATGGCAATCAGAAACCATAAATCAGAGAAGTGTGGATAATACAATGGCCAAAAGAAAGCATAAAAACAAACAATAGCATACAAGAATCTATGCAGAAAACTAAAGATTGAACAAAACAAACCACACAAAATGGCAGGAGTGACCTAAGTTGCTTGGAAAGGGTAATAAATTCCTGCATCATTAGTGGCATCAATGCAACTGTAAAAAAAAATAATTGTGAAACAACATTGTTGCCAGCAGCATGTACCTGAGCTAGAGGCAAACTAATCGAAATGTGTGGTGTCTGTATGTTGTGAATTTTTCACATTTCCAATTTCTTCTTCACACTCGCATGCTCAGTCATAAAATTACCACAAATGATTTGGAGTGATTCATGATCAAGATGTCTGCTCGATCCTCTGAATGCTTGAGACATTTTTTACTTCTCCAGAACTATTGCATGAGAAGTCTTCCTGCAAGGGTAATGAAGTATAGTTAATTTTCAGAGGTATTCGAAATGAAGATGGTATCACTAGTCTCTGATGTGCCGAGACATTTACTTCTGCATGACAACTCACCAGCCTTGCAAGAAATAATCATCTAGGAGTTCTGAAGAAGTGTTTTTATTTTAGAAAAAAAATATTCTAAGATGGCTGCCTTGGCCTCTGATTTTTTGTAACATTTTTAGAATAGTTATCCAGAACTACCGCATGTCATTAGACTAGACTTGCAAGGAATGTTACTTTGTTGTTATTCTCCTAAGCAACTTGAAGTGGAAGAGGGCCGTCCTGGCCTCTGATTGGATGTAGCAGTTTCGACTAATGCTACAGAACTACTGCATGCTTAGTCTCAAAACCTGCCAGAAATTGTTTTTTCTAGGGGTTATGAAGAGTGTTGTTACTTCGTTGCAATTCGAAATTGAAGATGGCAATCTTGGCTGTAACATCTTCGATTAGTTTTCTAGAAACACTGTTGGTCAAGTCACAAGTCTTTTTTTTTTCTTTAGAAATGTTCCTCTAGATGTTTGTAAAAAAAAACCCAGAGAGATTAGAAATTTATAATTGGTTCTCTGACATCTGATTGGTCGATACATTTATGATCTCTTATTCAGAACTACTGCACGCTAAGCCAATAGATTTGGCCAAAATATTCCTCTACGAGTGTTGCTTTCGGAGTAATTATAAATCCATTATGGATGCCATAGTCTCTAATTTAATGAGACATTATTAACTTCTTCCACAAAGGTGTTGTTCCTTTTCAGGCTAAATTTATTCAATCCAAGTTGGCTAAGCTGTTTTGTTCAAATAAATCAAAGCCCCAATGTACAGGAATGTAATAAGGGTAAACAATTTGTGCATAATAATGCACATAATTGGCTATTTTCCCAGGTGAGCATTGAAGCCAGTGCCCTCTTGTTATCAACGTGCTTTAGGCAGGTTTCATTGAATATATAGCTTGATTTCCAGGGTAATAAATACCGGTAATAATGTGATTTTATGTTTTATTTCGGAAAGAAATATCCACACCACATGACATAGCAGATAAATTGTGATACCTAAATCTGTAGAGAAAAACCTGAAACTTTCTACACTATTCTCTGTACTACCAGTGCAACCAAGCCGCTTGATTTTATGGATATGGGAGGTAGAATAACAAACTCAATATATATCCCATAAATGTCATTTATTCAAAATGACGAATAAGTTTTAATAATGTAAAACAATACAATGTAAAGATCAGGGAGTGCAACAAAAATAAGAAACGCAATATCTACATTTTTTACTCAATTTATGTCCTTCACTCCCTGTGCAATGAACAATTCTCCCTGAGACAAAAAGGGTTGGCACTTAAAAACGGCCACTTCTCGAGACAAAAATAAAATTAAAAAAGGGGTTGATGCTGGTGGCTATGTTGGGGTGGTGGTGGGAAAATTTCATCAGAGTCACAACAAACGTGACCTTTGGCCAAAGCTTTCTTAAAACAATGCTGTAATGAGCATTATCCAGCCTCCTGATTGGTTGATGTAATAAATAAACCAATTAAAATTTATTTTCTGAAACCCGATATTCAAATTAAGGTATTTCTATAGGGATGTTCGCCGTGATGTCACAAGGCTTGAGAATTTACCTGTGTGGTTGGCAGGAAATCAAAATTTCGCTTGTCTTTCAATGAAGGCTCAACTTTAAATTGCCATTATTATTTTGTTATTTACGATAATTTAATAATTCTTTAAGAAATGAAAATTATATAGCAATAATTAATTCACACCGAAGGTTTGATAAAAATATTCAGAATAAAAAGATTGGAAATTCAATCTTGTTTTATTTAGTTTTGAAGCGTAAAAATGCATTATTTCATATTAGAATTATGAATTTATCATATCAAAATGGAAAAAAAGGAAAACTGACAGAACAAATATGAATTTTCTTAAGTCTCTAAAACAATTAACAGAACCATAATTGGTTTGGAAATAAAAAAGTTATAAAAGTTTAAAAAATTGGTTACTTTCTTGTCAATTACGTTATTGTTTTACTGCCAACCAATTATTTGTTTAATGACATGCAAATTAGTGAATATGACATCACTAATGAGATTGGCGAACATTCCTAATAAGTAAAATTGCTTGTGCTTAATTTAAAATTTTAAATTGCTAACTAAGGCCATACAAAGTTAATTTCTTGGTTCTCAGGCCCGCCCGCATGTGGAAATTCGTCACCGCATTGCCGATTTTTTTGCAAAAATAGTAAAAAAAAAAATTAAATGCGGTAGCGCTGTCCGTACGGAAAAAACAACCGCATCCGTTTTTCTCTTATATCGCGTGGTCGGTGAAACGCTTTAAAACGCATCATGCTTAAATGAGATTTAAAGCATCGTTATGACAATGTATAAATAAAAAACGTGTTTCCGTTTGACATTTAGACAAAATGTCAATCGTTTCTGTGCAAATTCGGCACAAATGTTTGCCAGTTTTACCAAGAAACATAATAGGGGGCTTCTCCGAAGCTTGTACCTTATTGGAATTGTTTACGGAGATAAAAAATGGTACGTTGGGATCAGCGGACGTTTCCATAAAAATTAACCACTTGTGATGTTTCTGCCACCATCGGAAGAAATAAAATTTAAATTTTCAATAAAGTAATGAAAAGATTTATACATTGCCATATTTTTCACACAAAAAAAAGAAGAAAATATGTCTCCCTCATCACTTTTTACAGCAGTAAAAGGATAAAAAAAATGCCGCCCTCCCTCATCAATTTTGACAAAAAAGGGCCTGAGAACCAAGTAATTAACTTTGCATGGCCTAATGTATTCAAGCTATTGCATAAGAAATCTAGTATTCAAACGATCAGTTTGAATTATCTCCCTTTTAACAGTTGAGTCCTCTAAAAACATAAAGAATTTTATTTGAGAATAAACTGCATTTATGTTTTATTTCGGAAAGATATATCCACACCACATGACATAGCAGATAAATTGTGATACCCAAATCTGTAGAGAAAAACCTGAAACTTTCTACACTATTCTCTGTACTACCAGTGCAACCAAGCCGCTTGATTTTTTTGGATATAGGAGGTAGAATAACAAACTCAATATATATCCCATAAATGTCATTTATTCAAAATGACGAATAAGTTTTAATAATGTAAAACAATGCAATGTAAAGATCAGGGAGTGCAACAAAAATAAGAAACATGCAATATCTACATTTTTTACTCAATTTATGTCCTTCACTCCCTGCGCAATGAACAATTCTCCCCGAGACAAAAAAGGGTTGGCACTTAAAAACGGCCACTAGTCCCATTAAAATTTATATTTGAATGGGGCGAAAACGCCAAACCAAAACCGGTAATAATGTGATTTTGTGTGTCAGACCAACTACTCCCGTAGCTTTCAATCACCCGGGTTTTGGGTTGGTCCGTGTTGCTCATCTTTTTAGTTTTTGTATTGTCCTAATACATGTCTTTACGTTCTGAGTTCCGTATTGTGATATCCGTTACGATTTACGCATACAACGATGTTCGGTTCGTCTTTACCTCCATGATTTTTTGTTATGTCTTAATTACGTTATTTGTGTTTGTTTACGTATAGTTGTGTCCAACACCTATTATGTTGTGTTTTAGTTTTGTTTGTCTTCGTATTGTGTACCCTATGTTGTCAGTTTCTCTGGATTATCCATTTTTGATTGCCCCCTCGGATCTCTACCGTTTATGTGTCCTGTGTCTTGTGTACCCTATGTTGTCAGTTTCTCTGGATTGTCCATTTTTTGATTGCTCCTTCGGTATTATCTACCGTTTATTTATTGCATATTGACGTTGAGTTGATTACATAAGTCATAATAGAATTTTATGAGACAGCCTATAGTAAATACACAAGTCTAAATATGGAACTGAATGATACCCAACTTTACGTGCTTTTAGCTGGAAGAGTCTTCCAGAAACGTGTATTTGGTGTATTTGTAAGTACATTAACGCCTTTGTCCAATTTGTACTACATGTCATAAATTAGACCTTCATGATGAGTGTCATTTATGGGACATACTGACCTGCATGCAGCATCACAAGCTGTGTGCTTTCTTTGACTATGATTTTGTAAAATATAAGCTGAAAAGTCAGTAGACATCGTCGATCAAAGGATCGTGGGTACAGAAGATAGCATGCTATTTAAACCCTTAGCAAATTGATCCGCGTTAGTGTCAAATTAGAGGTAAATATCAAGAAATAAAGCAGGGAAATTTTGTTCTGTAGTTCCTTTTATCTCAGGTTATTTGTGGTATATTTATGGAATTCAGTTAGCAAAATCTGGAATATTAATTGACAGAATGTCATCAATATACCTGAATGGTGAGATTAAAGGATTCTGTAATTCTTACACACTTTAATTTCTGTTCTCCTCACGAAATAAAGAGGCATTTTCTAAAGAATGTAAAGACTCAAGGTTTGTAATATTTATTATGCAACATTTGAGTATATAAGCATTCGTTAATTTGTAAATTGATATAAAATAACAAAAAACAACAAAACAACAAAACAACAAAATGTCAACAAATTTACTGCGTTGTCGCATGACTTTTCTTTCAGGTGTGGGTGTATTACCTGGTGTATTATCAAAAATAAACAATTATTCTTTCTTAAAAAGGTAAATAATTAAGGTTGTCTTGGCTTTTAACACAAAATTGAAAAAAGTGATTATTTAATAAACAATTACTCTTTCTTAAAAAGGTAAATAATTGAGGTTGTCTTGGTTTTTAACACAAAACTGAAAAAAGTGATCATTTAAACAAAAATTAATTACTGATAAATTATGATTCCTTTTCGCTTATTGCAATTTATAGACAGTACTATGTCAGTTTAACCTGTCAATCAGTTTTGTCTCTGAAATTAATTAAGAAAATACAGTAAAACCTGTCTACACCGAATGCTGAATAAACGGAAATCTTGTATAAACCAAACTTTAAATAAAGTCGTAATGTACGATATCTTTGTGAAATTAACCTGTGCAAACCGAACACGTGTCTATTCAGGGCCGAACGCAAACGTTTGTACCAAAGAGATCCGGTTTAAACAGGTTTCACTGTAATTTAAAAAATCATTATTATATATACATTTCGTATATTATTATTATTCAGCTTGAAATGATTGAGTTTATGGCCCTAAGATCATTGTACAAGGCTTTTTAAAGTAATTGGTGCACAATTACATTTTGTGTCGCTTGTGATAAAAACTTGTGTTTAAGACCAATAACAATAGTCTGTTTTTTAAAACTCTATATTAGAACATATTGTAGAGAGGGGGTAAATCTTCTATCTAAAGCAAATCAAACTGTGACAATTAAATTCTTACAAAAGTAATCCACAAATAGAACACAATGTTATTGTTTTAGCTAAAATGAAACATTTATTTGATTTTTCATCTTTAGGTCTTTATGTAATGATATTAATTAAGGTAGTTATATTTTGTTTGTGAAAAAACATGCAATAGTGGTTTATTTTACTATAATGTAGGTTTTAAGGAAGAATAGTATCACTATACTGTCATAGTATAAAAAAATCCCAAATTGTTCGTGCAAAAGACCAAATTTCAGTGCATTTTAAGGAACATCAATCAGAAATGTTGTTTACATATAACTACCTTAATTGTATACATTTATCATAAAAAATGCACAATTATATAATCTAGTGGATATTTGTGATAGTTTTCTGAGTAATTCCTTAATATGATTAATAAGACTGTATAATAATGAACCCGTATGATAGATATCGGTATTAAGACCATTATATTTGTGTCATTTTTGTCTTCAAGGGACCTTATATTTAAATACATATTTTGTGAAAACAAATATGTATGTTTGAATTTAAAGTCTATGATTTAGTATTCTTTTGGCCATTGTATTGTATGTGGACATTCTTCGAGTTTCTGATTACCTCTTTGCATCTTCAAAGTTTGCCACGATGATATCCGGGTACAATCTTGAAATATATAAACGTCATATATACATATGTCATTGTTTTGCGACGAATCGTTTACAAGTACTCCATAAAATGGATTAATATTTTGAAGAATAATGAAACAAAGAAGAGGACATGAAGACGGAATGTAAGCTAATTATGTAAAAACAAAAGTATATAATATGTATAGACCCGTTTTTTAGCAATATACAATATTTTAATGAGACGCAATTACCACAGTCCACGAAATGAAAATTTGAATTTACTGGTCCGAATTAAAACTTGAATTTATTTTATACATACATGTATTTCTAAAACTGAAAATTTTAATGGTCCGAACAAAGTTTTACTGGATTTGTGCCGGAGTACCGGTGCTGATCGTGAGGACTGTTGGGTAAAACCGAGAAGAAATTAAAATCAAACAGTCGTTACTCTTTGATTTGTCCGATTTTGTAAACTTTCCATTTCATTTGATCATGTTATTTCAACAGAACTGGATTGTGACAATAAACTAATGCTTCTTGTTTTAATGGAACGGAATCAAATACAAAAATAAGTATTGTAGGTCAACGTATCGCATTCTTTCGTTGGTCACATTAAACACATCTAAATCTCTGTGTACCATTACACTCCTGTATATAAATGTTCCAGGAATTATATCTATACGTAGACACACAGACAGATATGAGAGAGCATACCTTTCATTAAATCATAACCTCTTCGCGATCATCCATTTCAATTACTCCGTTTAACACGAGGTTATCAGTATTATTTTGACTTACTCCCGGTATTCCGTAATCCTTTTCATTTGGACTCATGGTGCTGTTTGATTGAGGAGAATGAATGAATTGATGCGGTGACTGATGATAATAATGAGGATTTTGTACTAATGTACCACTTAATATTGCTTGTTTTTGTGCAGGTGACAGTAAAACAACAGAAGGGGACTGGTTACTTCCAACACTAGAAGATGGCGACATAGGATTGCTCCCGTTATAACGTGTTAGACCTTGATTAGGTGACGTAATAGCAGTCTGTATTGCTCCATTTTGTTTAAGATGTGACGGAATGAAATGTACACCATTATAAGACGTTGGTGATAAATGTGTTTGTTTTTCATGTTGTAATATTCTGTCTTTCTGTAGCTGTTGTTGTTGTAACACATGTTGCTCGTAGGTTGGTAAGGAGTCCGCAATTGGTATTAAATACATATCATTTGTATATAAATTAAGTTCTGATGACGGAATTTGAAACCCTGAATTAAAACTATTTACATGCGGTGATAAAAGGACAGGATTTATTCCGGGCAATGTAAGAGGCCGTTTCATGCCTTGTACATGGCCATTCACAGGATATGCTGCAGGTGGAAAAACATTTCTGTTATCATTCGGGGTCAGCACTGCAGGAGAAGGTTGAATTGTTTCTAACTTTTCCTGATTTTCCATTTCTAACTGTTTTTCTTTTTCTGTTGTCGATTCTTCTTCATCAACAATGACTAAATCCGCTGACGAAAGGTATGTCAAGTTGGCATTAGTAGTTGAATCGTTAGTTTGTATGTTTCGAGATTTCGGTGGCTGTAATACCCGTCTTGTCAGTGATTTCAAAGAGTTATTTGATCCATCAGATGATTCAGGTGACAAATGTTTATTATCAGAGGCCGGTTTGACCGTCATTTGTGACATATCAGAATACATAACCACGCTTTGACCAGAACCAGAACTTGATCCAGGGACTATACCACTGGATACTGAAATTGGAGGTTGCTTGCCAGAATCAGTATCACTTTGAAATCCCTTGTTGACATGTGTTGGCCTTATATCATTTAAGCTACTGTGAACGGAATGGGGCTCATGATATATGTCATTCAAACTTCGGTTACTTCGATGATGGTTTGGAACTGTAAGAAAAACAACACAGACAATAAAAAACATTACAATCAAACATATCAATAATCCACACCTTTCTCATCTTAATGCTAAATGTCAGTATCTTAAATAGGAACAAAAACATCAAGGTAGAAACATCAAAGTAACCAAATAGCAAGATGCTAAAACCTTCTTATATATTGAAATGCTGAGTTCAAATTATATAAACATATAAAAATTAACACAGAGATGTTTATTAAATGCAATTATCTAAACAACAGATGATCACGGATATTATCCGTCTGTTGTAGTCACAATTCCGTCATTCTTTCCTCTTTCATCGGATTTTGAACACTATTTTGAGGGGCATAACTAGTGGACCAGGACCGACTATCCCTTCCGGAGCACATGAGTTCACCCTGGTTTTACTGAGGTTTGTTTTACTAATTGTTTTATTTGTTTTTTATGTACTGTTTTGTCGGTCATTATTTATCTGTCTGTATTTTTCTTTAGGTCATTGTATTGACTGTCGTTCCTCGAGTATCGGTTTCTGATTACCCCTTTTGATATCTTAAAAATATGTCTTTATGATCATGTCGTTAATAATGAATCCGAACATTTTTGATGACTTGCCCCAACCAGTTCATAATCCCTAAGCGTTGGTGCAATAGAGTTATCGTATATCTATTATAGCATCGTAGTATAATATTTGTTAATATGTGAAGAGGTAGGCAAATGTTCATATGTGTATTGTCTACAACTTGGTGAAAGAAAATGTGTCTCGCCTTTGTGCGCTAGAGGTATTGATTTTGCCTCTGTCTATGATTTCAGTATTGGTTTTTGGAACCGTTCCAATAGTGGTATTCTTTGTTTTTGGAACCGTTCCGATAGTGGTATTCTTTGTTTTTGGAACCGTTCCGATAGTGGTATTCTTTGTTTTTGGAACCGTTCCGATAGTGGTATTCTTTGTTTTTGGAACCGTTCCAATAGTGGTATTCTTTGTTTTTCATATTATTTCTTAAGATAGAAATTAATTATGCAACAAATTATTGTTCGTTACTATTAATTGTTGCAAATTGTGTAAATTGTACGAATTCACAAAAATGTAGAATGTTCTAAATACTGCTCTTATTAAAATTAAATTCTGCAAACTGCTTTCGACTTAATGTAAATAATAATTTCGTATGCATGGAATCAATTAGTATGAATACTGATTTATATACAGTATCGGTTGATAAAAAAACCGACATTCCAAAACATCATGTTACAGTAAATTTATGTTGTTCCTTCAATCTATCAATTGTATGAACATGCAAAAAATCCATTCCACAAGCCAAAGTAAAAAGCATGCCATGCAGTGAATGGCTACGTTATGTTTCATTCGATTAGGGGTTAGGGTTTGGTGTTTAACGTTACTTTCAACACTATTTCAGTTATATCGTGGCAATCAGTTCTCTTGGTGGAGAAAACCGGGATACCCGGAGAAAACCACCGACCTGTCACAAGTCACTAACAAACTTTATCACATAATGTTGTATCGAGTACACCTAGCCTGAACTAACAATTGGTGATAAAAAAGCCGACATTCCAAAACATTATATTACAGTAAATTTATGTTGTTCCTTCAATCTATCAATTGTATGAACATGCAAAAAATCCATTCCACAAGCCAAAGTAAAAAGCATGCCATGCAGTGAATGGCTACGTTATGTTTCATTCGATTCGGGGTTAGGGTTTGGCATAGGTAATTGTAAATCCAATTACCATACAATCACGACGACAACGCCCCCTGTTGTATACAGATAATGATTATCGTACGTTTTTCAAATTAACTCGGCAACAAATGTTGTAGTTATTATAATAATATGATTCAAATTAGACACAAGCGATGAGCTTAATTTAATTGATGTATCAGTTAATTTCACGACAAGGTCTACAAAAACGCGTTGACTATCTTGATTCGTACATATCAAGCTTGTTTCTATGACTAAATACAAACATTCTCTTTGCACACGTTTATAAAATTCAGAAGCTGACTTCTATCTACAAAGCTCAAAATGATGGACAAGAAGAAGAAACAAAGTTTCATTCTTTGAGTTTTTGGACTGTAATATGAGGCAATTCGTTTTGTTATAGTTACTGAAATTGTCGACCACCATTGTTTGATGTTTACATTTAATTGATTAATTTCATTTGTCCATTACCATATGGATTTGGAACAACTGCTAGGATTTTGGGAATGTAATATATATCTTATTTTAAAAAAAATACTTCTGTTGATACAATATATCAATCATTGTAATATATGGTTTATATCTTTTTAAAATAAATGCTTTTCAAACAGCTACTATTCACAATTTCGAGCAGTATTCCTATTTACTATGTATTTTTAATTTCCAGATTGTGTGTTTATTTTGAAATAACTTACTGGATTCGTATAATACCTAAATAAAATAGAAACAAACAAACTCAAATTTAGTTGTTTTAGTATTTTTAGTATAGTATTATTTTAGCATAGATTTAGTATGGTAATTAGATTTACAACTACCTATGCAATCAGTGCCTATCACCACTAACGTTGTTAGTTCGAATCCCGCTCATGGCGAGGTGTACTCGATACAACATTATATGATAAAGTTTGTAAGTGACTTGCGGCAGGTCGGTGGCTTTATCCGGGTACCACCAATAAAACTGACCGCCATGATATAATTGAAATATTGTTGAAAGTGGCGTTAAACACTACAACCCTAACTCTACCCAGATTTAGTTTATTGAAACTGCATAGTCGTATAATGGTGATTGTATCTCCGCAGAAACAGTTGCTTCTTTAATATTGTACATCATATATACCACAAGGATACACCGGTGTCCTCCACCGGTGAAATTGATCGCCATGCAAAATCTGAAATATTGCTAAAAGTGGCGTTAAACATCAATAACCGTTATCTACATTTATCTGGGAAACATTCTAATATTAACAGTAGCTCAAAAAGATTTTTGAGAAATTATAATTCCCTATTTGATTAAATATATTACCTGCAAGATGTTCCATGGAAAAACCTGTATGTATCTTATCCTTGGAGGTATCTTTGGCCCGTAAAGCTCTTAAAACTATCACTATCAACAGTAGAACAATAAGGAATAATAAACCAGCTAAGGCACCCATGACGATAATTAGAGTGTTGGACGATACTTCCGTGATAGCTACAACAGCTGATGTCGATGTTTCTACATAAGATGTGGTAACAATACAAATATCCCTACAGCGCTCTGTAGTCGGACATTCGTTTGGTGTCAGAGTTTTCTCCCTTCCTATGCTGTCGTAGAATTTCAAATTATTTTTCTGCAGTGACAGTGTTCCGTTGTATGTTCCGACCTGTAGTGATACATAGAAAATAACAAATTATGAAAATTACGTGCTTATGGAATAGATATCGTCCTTATTCAAATGCACTAAATTTAGATTATGTCTAGATACAGCACAAATACAACAGAAACAGGAACATTAATGTGGCAGTGTTAAATCAGCAATAGTATCCTGTTATGAATAATTTGGTATAGTTTCTACCTGTAAGTAAATTGTTATTAATTTGTTATTCTTGCTAATCGTAAATTCGTGGATTTTGTGTTTGTACCCAAAATAAAATTTGTGGATTATAAATTTTCAATATGATAAGTTTCATTGGGTAGCAAATTTTCGAGAAAGCTTCATTCAAGACAAATACGGGCCAAACAAGGGTTAAGACATTATCTTGTAAAGAAACGATCCGAATATAAAAAGAAGGCGAAAAAACAAAAAACAACAAAACAAAGTAGAAAAAAACAAAGAAAAAAGAAATAACAACAAAACAAAGCAAAAAACAAAAACAAAAACAAAAGCAATTACAAAAACAAAAACAAAGCAAAAAAAAAACAAACAAACAAACAAACAAACAAACAAACAAACAAAACAAACAAACAAAACAAACAAACACAAATCGAGGATAAAATCAGCAAAATAACAAAAAATGAAGAACTTGGATTCTCACAAAAATACGAGGTGAAATCAGATGCACTGGAAGGTCATAGAATTATGTTTCATGGTACCTCCACATAGTCTTATTTCTGAAAACAGTTATGCATGTTACAGAAATACGGTGAGTTTATTTATTGGAAGCATATCTGCAATCAATTAAGCCACGTAATTTGATGATTTGTTCTACAGAAAGTTTTTTTAATGTAGTGCATAGAATACTGCATTTATGTTTCACTAAAAGTTGGTTAAAAAGCCAATATTTTGGAGTTGGTAGTTTGCATTTAATTTAATTTTACAATTCAATCCTATTAGTTTTCAGACCTGTTTTGAAAATTCTATACAATTTGTTGCTTCTGTTTATTATGGTACATGTATATACTAGTAATACCCGATAATTTTACTTCTTTTTAAGTACTGCACTTTAAATTTATGAATGGCAATTATAAAGACTTTATTTAAATTATTGCTAAACCAAAACTTCACGCTGTGTGCTTTTACACCTTACAATCACCATAATAAATTTGATCATATACTCTATATTTGCATAGTAAAATGAGTCATTGAAAGAACTAATCATTTATATACCAAAGTGTAATCTGATGTATGGTGTTACACAATGCTATCACTATTTACAAGGATTAAAATATTTTCGTTTGTATAGTAAAAAGACCCCTAGATAAAACCAGGATATCAGTACACTAAAATTACAGTTCATCTATGCAATAAATAAATAAATAAATATAGGATCATGACTTGTTTCTGTACATACCTTCACGTAGGAATAACTCCCAGCCTGTTTTTGTATGTTGTGAATGGTAAAACCAAGATTTCCATTGTTATCAGTTTTAAACGGTTTAAAATTAGTTCCATCTAATATAGGAATATAAACGTCCTGAATAGCACGAGTCCATTGCGAAGCATCATCTTTTGTCTTCTGGAAGCATGTGCCGGAAGTACAAGTACTCAAGTATCGTTTGTATGCAAACCCTATAGCATTGACTGCAATTTCAGTATGAACATTCCGCTGATCTGAAGACAAACTGTCTACAACATCACTGCTCAGGTTTTGTCCCATTATACAACGACTTGTATAGCGCCTTTCAAAAGACCTTGGCATATAACAATGGAAATGATCCTCCCAGAATCTATATATCCACGGATTTTCGGTAATGTTAGAAGGAGACAACGACTGTAGGTAGGTAGTAAAGGATCCACTGACTTGGTTGCTGCTATCGGTGGTAAATATTAGTGACCCAGCAGACTCTTTATTTGCCAGGCCAAGATTGGTTCCCCATGCTTCACTTGCAATAAAAATAGGTGCGTAATTGGAAAGAACGTTATCGGTACCATCGCCGAGTACAGAACTACCAAGTATATTCTCAACAACAGAGTCAATTGAAAACATGGCAATCACTTCAACTGAAAATAGAAAGATTGGAGATTAAATAATAATTTTATTTAAATTAGTTCACCCCCGGTGTTTAGTGGGGCTCGTGTTGCTAAATCTTTAGTTTTCTGTGGAGTGTGGGGCTCGTGTTGCTAAATCTTTAGTTTTCTGTGGAGTGTTTGTCTTTTTATTCTTTTCTGCTGATCATTGCATTGTCTGTCCTCCTAATTTACCATTTTGCTGTCTTAAGACTTATTTGTACTACCCTGTTTAGACCCTTTGGTTTACTTGCTGTC
>MJUT01052302.1:284722-299694 GCA_002080005.1 Gigantidas platifrons
TCCTGCCTCTTGTAAGACACCCGCCATGGTACTCATGTATTACGACGTGTTGGACACTTCAATATATAGGTGAAGGAATTTACAACATTGCAATGTCAAGGACGTGTAAAACCTAGATATTACTCAAGGAAAACGTGTGTGTGATCTTTAGTACAGGAAATAAAACAAACAATACCATGAGACATAATACCTAGTGGGTGTTTACCTCGGATGCCTACCCCCACGGACTTCCGACTTGATATGACTATACATTGTCAATAAGTTAGACTTTTATATGCATCATACAGATCACGTAACAGTTTCCTAATTCTTCATCACTGATGTCAAACAAATATCCATGAAACACATCGCTCTTATAATGTAAAATGTCTAGTGATTTATGAAGCTATATAATGAACAAATGCCCCTCTGTCGGAACAGTTTCCAAATCTAATAGAAAAATCGTAGACAATGGTCAAATTGATACCCCTAGCACACAATTACATTACCGTCCACTCTCCTGACTTGGTACAAGCACTTCAATAATTATATTAATTCTGTCGTTGTGGTTTGTACTAAAACATAGATATCAAATTTAGTGCGCACGACGCGTTTCTAGAATAACCTTCATCATGTACGTCACGTTTCTAGAATAATCTTCATCATGTACGCCACGTTTCTAGAATAATCTTCATCATGTACATCACGTTTCTAGAATAATCTTCATCGTGTACGTCACGTTTCTAGAATAATCTTCATCATGTACGTCACGTTTCTAGAATAATCTTCATCATGTACGTTACTTTTCTAGAATAATCTTCATCATGTACGTCACGTTTCCAGAATAATCTTCATCATGTACGTCACGTTTCTAGAATAATCTTCATCATGTACGTCACGTTTCTAGAATAATCTTCATCGTGTACGTTACGTTTCTAGAATAATCTTCATCATGTACGTCACGTTTCTAGAATAATCTTCATCATGTACGTCACGTTTCTAGAATAATCTTCATCATGTACGTCACGTTTCTAGAATAATCTTCATCATGTACGTCACGTTTCTAGAATAATCTTCATCGTGTACGCTCAAAATCGAAAGATTGGAACGTCGCCAAAATCGGCCAAGGTCACCTATCACTGAGGAAGGAGAACATTAGTTTTATTGATAATTACATTATTTAGACACTGCAAATTTCAGAAATAAATATATCTAATAAACCATATCGGTACTGAGTTTGTACAAAAGGTATCATAAAAAACACTAGTGTTTGCTATATGTATTTATATAATTCTTGTTGATATCTAACTGTACCATATACGTAAAACAGAAGAAGAATCGGGTAGTCCCTTCTGGGGGATTACATTTGATTTTATAACATAAATATGTCTGCCTACGTAGAACAGTTTGAACTAAGATATACATTCGTATATCATTACATTTCTTTGAGGCATACTTTCGTCATAGAAACATCGTTATCCGCTTAGTTTGTCTGATATACAAAGGGGTATATATATTTTTTTCTGGTTCCAACTGTTTTTAGGTCTTTCAAATATTTTCTTTATTGACTACATTAATAAATAGTAGTAGTTTAACAATTCCACCAATATCAACAATACGAACAGCCATCTTTCAGCTCAAATCATTGAACAAAATAAAAGATCACATTTGCCGATGAAAGTCCTGGCTTGGGACATTCACAAGAATGTTGCGGGGGTGGGGGGTTAAACCGATTAATTGGATACCTACCACCTACCCCTTGATAATTGTTACCAACCATCTACCTCTTGATAATTGGATACCAACCACCTACCTCTTGATAATTGGATACCAACTATCTACCTCTTGATAATTGGATATCAACCATATACCACTTGATAATTGAATACCAACCATCTACCTCTTGATAATTGGATCTCCAACAATAACATAGATACAGATAAACAAAACAAAAACTATACTTCATCAGGGGGTGCATATTTATGATATTATATACATGTATAATCTTTGTGGATACAGCTTTAATGATTTAGTATGTAGATTATTCACATTTATTGATTGATTGGTGTTTAACACCAACTTGAGTAATATTTTAGGCATATCGTGGAGTGAACAAATTTTATTAACTTTGACACCATTATTCACATTTACATACCCTGTTCATCTAATCTTGACATTGACTTTTTTCATAGTGTTTGGATTAAAGTGTTATACATGCAATTCTAAGCAGCATCCTGGTGTTTGTGATTACCGTGGCAACTTAACAGAACAACATTCAAAACATATTGTAGACTGCAAGGGAAGCTGTAAAGTTGGAACCATGAGAAATAACATCGATGAAGGTTTGTTGATGTTTTATACATGACGATTTATAAGAAAAGTTTGAAGATACCAAAAAGATAATCAGAAGCCGTAAGAAAAGTTTGAAGATACCAAAA
Source organism: Gigantidas platifrons (assembly GCA_002080005.1). Lineage (NCBI taxonomy): Eukaryota > Metazoa > Mollusca > Bivalvia > Mytilida > Modiolidae > Gigantidas > Gigantidas platifrons. The sequence goes on from MJUT01052302.1 coordinate 287,140, forward strand.
AGATAATCAGAATCCGTAAGAAAAGTTTGAAGATACCAAAAAGATAATCAGAAGCCGTAAGAAAAGTTTGAAGATACCAAAGAGATAATCAGAAGCCGTAAGAAAAGTTTGAAGATACCAAAAAGATAATCAGAAGCCGTAAGAAAAGTTTGAAGATCAAAAAGATAATCAGAAGCCGCAAGAAAAGTTTGAGGATACCAAAGAGATAATCAGAAGCCGTAAGAAAAGTTTGAAGATACCAAAGGGCTGTTTCTGCTCCACTTAAGCTGTATCCTTATTCTATTGGAAAATGCTTCAACCAAACAACCACAGGCTATGTGCCATTTCACATTCATTTTAGGATATGACTTATGCTCAGTACTGAAATCTATACTTTGATAATGAAATGTAAAACAACAATAAAAGCTTCTTTCCCAACTGTTTGCTGTCTTTATTATTAAACATTTATTGAAAGACCAAGCAAGCAGCTAGACACGGTGCAAACCAAGCTACTTACTGTTGTGTTGTATTTAATTAACATAGTCACTTTATAGTATAGTGTATACAATACAATGTGATGGAACAGCATGTCTTTTCATTGTTGTTCTTCGTCGTACAACTGTCTAGATATTCGGGTATCGTTCTGTTTATAACTACGTACTAGCAAATGAAAAAGGCTGATATCTTAAGTACAATTATCTAGATATCAACGAAATTTGTTCTTTAAATGTGAGATGTATAATTACATACTGGTAAATGAAAAAAAAAATGTTGATATTTGCTCCCAAATACTTTTAAATTATTTTGTTTTCCAATATTTCGATATTGAGTGTATCTGATGAAGGTTATTCCAGAAACTCGTCCTGTGCATTAAATTTGATATCTATGCATTTCAAAATAAGTATGAGGATCTACTGAAAGTTACCAAATTTCATAACGAAAGCTAATATTAATTATGAAATAATGCTTTTTAATAATGGTTTATTGCATCCTTGTTTTCGACTTTGTCTGATTTTTATCTGAGTAAATGGCTCCAACCAACTATGGAAGACGGTTCATGTACCTACTACATGACGTAAAACACTTTGTGGTATATGTCCTGGTACCTACTACATGACGTAAAACACTTTGTGGTATATGTCCTGGTACCTACTACATGACGTAAAACACTTTGTGGTATATGTCCTGGTACCTAGTACATGACGTAAAACACTTTGTGGTATATGTCCTGGTACCTACTACATGACGTAAAACACTTTGTGGTATATGTCCTGGTATCTTCTTCCAATAAAGCTCATCCCTCAGTGATCCTGAGTATTATCAGACTTGTGTTATGTACATTCGCCGACAAGGAGGCATGTGATTATAAAAACACTTCTCAAAAAAGTAATATTTACAGTTAAAACTATGATGTGAATGTCGACACATGAGCCAGCTCCACCTTGAACGCTTCAAGTGTGGGAACACTGATTAATACTACTGGCAAGTTATTCCATGTTCGGATTGCTGAAGGGAAAGTATGGGTTTTGGTGACTCTGTATTCTCGAGAATGGGATTTGGTCATGATCTGTTGTTCTAGTTCAAACCATAATATAATACGGTTGTCATATTTCGTATGATTAACCTTCCATTATCTTTTATTAATGACAATATTGTTTTGTATCAAACGTTTGCAAGTTTAAAAGCTTCCAAAATGTGTTTAATTACTTTAAATCATGCATGTTGAAATCACTTAAGTTAATTCTAAATAGAGTATATGTTTGCACCCTTAACACTAGTTTAAACCCGCCGCTTTTTATTGAGGTGCCTGTACCAAGACAGCAAAGGGAGTCAAGTCATGTATTTATGTGTAAGGGGTATCGAGTTTACCGCTTTCTAAGATATTTGTATTGGATTCTGAAACTGTTCCGACATGCTGGTATTTTTTGTTTTTCTGTTAGATTATGGAACTGTTCCGACATGCTTTAATTTTTGGTTTTCATTTTATTTTTATAGTTCATATCCGAATGTGCCAAAAAAATCTAAATAATGGGTGTGATAAAAGAGCCGTAGGGTTTATCTGTCAGTGCTCGACCGACTTCTGTAACAAGGATCTGATGACATGTCACAAAGAAAGCCAGTGTACTCAATCATTGAGCACGAAACCGCAAAATCATCAACTACAGACATCAAATGTTAACCTGATGGCTTCAAAAGAAGCAGAGTTTCATGGAATAAACAGGTAATCGACATTAAATAAACCTATAAATGCAATGTGTCTATTTGAAAGTATAATCTGCAGCGATGTGGTCGGCTCAGTGGTTATACATGCATGCAACGATTCACCTCTAATATTCATTAGTCAAACATTATTCCCTTTCCCGTGGAAATTCCCGGGATATAGAAATATGACATAGCTTCTCCAGTGCGGAACCCAATCATTTTAAGGTACACCTAAAAGATCACAAGCTTAGATCGAACCTTCTGCATCGAAGGAAACCGCTCTACCAAATGAGCTAAAGAGGATATCTTCTAGATCAACTAGCATGGTGTATTTAAATCTACCATGACACCTGAATGGCCTGGCTGTTAATTTATTTCGCAACATAACATCCCATCCAATTCAAGTTTTGTCCCGAGGCTTAGCAATGTTTAACACTGTCCAAACTCATGAAGAGCAGAAAAAGCATAAGGTTCAACCACCATCGCTACCACCATTGCAACATCCTGACTTATGATCGAACCCCGTACCTTATACTACCAACTGGGTTCAACTATATCTCTACTAGATCGTCTAGCAGTTGGTATTTTATCTACTAGTATATGAAAGCTGGGCCACCCACGGATCATTTGTTTATAATGGGTTTGTCAACAAGTTTGAAGATACTAAATGGGTAATCAGAAGACGTAAATAAAATGACAGACCATACTATGGTCAAAAGAAAAAGGACAAACTATGATCTACAAAGCACGTCATAGAAAGTTAAAGATTGAACAACATGAACACCACTAAACATCGAGGGTGCACTCAGGTGTTCCGGAAGGGTTAGCAGTTTCTGCCGTACTAATGACATAGTTATGGCATGTATTTGTGACATAATGGACATATTTGTTACAATGATGTATTGTTGTTATTTCATTTTTACAGTGTATATCAATTACTACTGAATATAATAATGAGTTTTAAGTTGATGGGTATTTTCACTTTAATTCAGATAAATTGATATACATTGTGCATGATCATGACTAATATTTGTGTCTTGTTTCAGGTCTATCACGATTTTTGGAACAGTTATTGGATGTCTTGTTGGTTTAGTGTTACTGGTATTGGTTATTGTGATTGTTTTTAAGACAAGAAAGGACAGACAGCGCGGCAGAATATTCCACCCACTGAAAGTAACCTTTCGGTCTGTGAATACCAATCCCACTCACCAAGGTAAGACAAATTTCCATTCTGGATATTTATTTCATCAAAGGTGAATTTCAGAGACTGTCGTTTGCAAACAAAGGTCTTGATGCCATTAACTTGAGCAATATCCTTCATCACAGATCAGTCATATCTAAAATTCCATCGTATCTTAAGGGGCAATACGTATCTATAATCTCGTATACCCATACCACACCTATTGCAACCAAAATATTTAACTACGAGAAGGTTTTGCTGGATCTCAGTATTGACGATTTCAAGTCTAAGTCCCCTGATTGCACCTGTGCAAGTTCCCATTAATATGTAATCGGGTTGTCCACGTTATAACTGGTGACCTTAACATGATCAACAACACCTCTCTACGAGATGTGTTCGCCAAGGCTTCGGAGTTACTGAGAGATCTCTTAAGGTCTGTTATAGTACATACATATGTCCCTCTCTTCCTGCAATATCATTAAAACAATCGACTTCTACACAACTATTCCCCACTCTAAGTTGAAATACAGATTAAGGGAATTGGTGTTTCACTAAAACGAATGGCCAACATAGATACAAACACCCAGTGCTGGAAAGGACAGATCTTATTTTGTAAAACAAAAAACCACTCTGATTCTACCAAAACGGTCTCTGAAACCAATATCATCAAAATGCTCGAATTTTTTTTATTGACAACATATTTGTTATGTTTGGTAGACGTATTTTTCAACAGACAGTCTACATGCTATGGGTACAAACTGTGCTCCTCTTCTCGTCGACTTGTTCCTTTATTCGTCTGAGGCAGACTTCATACATTAGCCTCTTAAGAAAAAAGAAAATAAGCTATCCAGATCCTTTAAATGCACGTACCGCAATATAGAGGATGTCTTTTCTATAAATTATTCTAGGTTTGGTGATTTCGTTGACAGTGAGAGACGGTTAAGAACGAAATTTTACGACAAAAGATATGATTTCAATTTTCCCATTGTGAACTTTCAATTTATATATAGCAACATTCCAACAGCACCTGTATATGGAGTATATATCTCTCTCACTTGATGCGATATTCCGGAGCACGTGGTTCCTATCAGGATTTCCTTGATAGAGGGTTGCTGCTAACAAGAAATCTACTGAACCAAGGGTTCCTATTTGTTTTATTGAAGACATCCCTTCGAATGTTTTACGGTCGCCACCATGGCTTGGCTGACTGCTATGGAATAGCTGTGTCACAAATGACCACGTATATGTTCCACTTTTAGTAAACAGTCCCCGGTCCTTTCTTCATTCATGACCTGTCATCGAGTTTATAGCTAGATTAACACGACGGTTGCCACTCGTGGAGCAGGAACTGATTTCCCTTCTAGAGCACCTAATTCACCATCGATTTTTAATTTCTTAGTGGGGTTCGTGTAACTCGTTCTTCAGTTCTATGTGTATGTTTTGTAGATCGTTGTTTGATCTTTTTTTTTGTATTGTCTGTCCTTTGATTTATGGTTTCTGATTACTCCTTTTGAATCTTCAAACTCTTCTTAAAAATATTCTATTCATGAGATATTTATAAATTTTATTAGTCCTCTTATTCTTAGCGTATTTAACCAATTGGTTAAATTTTCGTACTACTTTAAATCACCACGGTGGCTTAATGTTCGAGTGGAGAAATATTGTTATTCACTGGTATAAGAAGGAGAATCTATGTATATGTGTTATCATATCGTTAACTGACATATCAAGATCAACGATATCCTTTTTCGTAGATTTCTTCAGTACGAATGCATTCCATTGGTTCAATCTTCATTACAAAGCAATAATGTCCTGAAACAGTTTGAACTATAGTTTCGAAACAAAACTCGAATTAGACTCTAATTAACATTACTATTTATTGTAGATCCACCACCAACCTATCAAGATGTAATTAAAGGTAAAAATGTGCGTCCAGCAAAGAACAGAAGTTAGCCAAAAACACCGCCGGCATTTCCAGTTACAAAAATGTAGTTATTATTATTATTGTTGCAATGTTTGGTCACACTTTAGAGATGTAATTTGTTATTACTTATAAACAGTTTGTTCTGGTTTTAAAAACAAAGTTAACATACCAACAGTACAAAATCTCAACAACATCTAATATATGAAATAACCTTGATATAAATGGAAAGTTGAACAACAAAAACATCAGGAGTTGCTACCAGTTACTTCGAAAGTTCTCCTTCTCCAAGAATAGCACTTGTCTTGCATGACTTTGACACGAATCCACGGAAGGTGACCCTCCAGAAACAATAATGAATCCAAAATAAACAGCTAGCTCACCTTTTTATTTATTTTTTTATATCTTGTCAAGAGTAGGATTATAAGTATACATAACGATAGAATTTATTCAGGATAATATCCATATTTTGTAATTTAAAATACGGGAAAAAATGTCATGAAACTTTTATGGAACTATGAAATCTATTTATGCTACAATTAGTTGATCAGATGCTTTCATACGATTAGTGTCACTTGTGTCATAATGGACATGCTTTTTGGGGAGAATCAAAACGTATAAGTTCAAAATAAATGACCATTTAGCTGACATCTGTGTACTATAATTAATGACAAATGTGATAAGTTTAGTTTTCACGGTGTAAATATTTTTCATCACAGGAATTAATATTTCTTCTTACTATAGTTTACCTGTGGTCAGGTAAAAACCTCCAAAACAAATCTGTCAATACCTGTGGTCAGGTAAAAACCTCCAAAACAAATCTGTCAATACCTGTGGTCAGGTAAACCTCCAAAACAAATCTGTCAATACCTGTGGTCAGGTAAACCTCCAAAACAAATCTGTCAATACCTGTGGTCAGGTAAACCTCCAAAACAAATCTGTCAATACCTTAAGAAAGTGTCTTATCTTTTCGATGAACGAATGATCGTCCTTTACCTCTCAGGGAAACTACATAATACATACACCAAGCTAATTATTATATTTCATATTTCGCCATACCTCTACATGTACCTCGTGTTTTAAGAAAATCATCAAAATCATACATCACAATATTTTAGGGTCAAGCTAAAGACGTATAGGATTAGCTCCGGACTTACAAATCGATAAAATTGCAAATTGACTTCAACCTCAAATACACAAGACGAAGCTGGAGCAAAGGTCAATTCCATGCATCTATTCTCAATCTCGGTTGCTTAGGGTGTTTGGTGTAACACGGAGCCTTTGAAAAAAAATGGTATTGTATTTTTATTCAGAAAACATAATCACATATTATACAATTAATGACTTTGGATGAGGTTAATACCACGATTCATTAACCCCAGAGATCTGATTATCACCGAGGCCAATGGCCGAGCTGATAATCAGATCTCTGGGGTTGATAAATCGTGGTGTTAGCTGAAATCCAAAGTCATCAATTGTTTTATTATATGAGTAAATCCGAAGTTAGTGATATTTTGGGTTTTTTTTCACTGTAATAGTCATCAAATGTTTTTACATTATATATTAATCTCGTATTTGTCTATAAGGTCAGTAAAATGCAATACCAATATAAGGGTTCAAAGGTAATTAATATATTTTGTTTAATAACATATAGACACTTTCGATTATTCCATCTGAAACCAATAAAGAAATATGATATATATTGTTGTTACATAGTTGTCAATGCCACGAACAACATTTGCATAATACATTACCATTACATTTTAGGCTTGCTGTATTAGCTTAGTATACATTGTCATTATATTGATATCAGTATTTAGATAATTACAATACATAGTACATGTTATTTATTTCTTCTGTCATTTGTATTATACTTTTGTCGTGGTAACTGAATATAACATCTATTGTATTAGATATCTGACCAGTTGATAGTGATTGGAATACCCTTTTGATATCTTCAAACTTTTTAAAAACTAAAATGAAGATTTCGCTTAGATATCAAATATAAACTGTAATAGATTGTACATATTTTATTCTTTTAACTGTAATACATGTAGCTTCACATAGTCCAAAACGGGATAAGTGCAATGTGTATTCGCTTTCATGATTTTTAAGATTTTCGTTTAATGTCTATCTGTTATTATTTACATTTCCATAGTGATATCAAATTTAATGCACATGACGCGTTACTGGAATAAAATTCATCAGGTACACTCAAAGCCAAAATATTTGAACGCCAAATAATTGTAAAATCTTTGGGAGCAAGGAAACTAAAAGGGCCTAAGCAGAATAACCAAGCTCGGCCAGGGTCACATATGTCTGATAGAGGAGAACCTTAGCTTTAATAATAATTACATGATTTAGGAACTGACAATTACAGTTACATATATATCTTATAAATCATGCCAGTGCCTATTTTGTTTGACTTTTTATGAGTTTTTATTTTGTTGTTTGTATAAGAATGAATTTTACTATGATATAAATCCATGTTTCATAATTTGTATTATATTGTTATGTTTTATGAATTGTAGACGTACATTATTTGAATTCAGTTTGATTTCTAGTCATATATATTTATAAAATAAAATAAACAATTATATATGATATTAGTTTTTCTTGTTATTTTTCACTTTCATTTGTGAATATTAACGCACTTTGCATGTAATGTCTATGAGAAAAGTTTGATGATACCAAATGAGTAATCAGAAGCCATAAATAGAAGGACAGACAATACAATGGCCAAAAAAGACAAACAATTATTCTCAACACAAACTACACAGAAACATAAAGATTGAGCAACAGGAATCAAAGTACAAATCAGTGTGAACTCCCGTGCTCCAAAGGGGTAAGATGTTCCTGCTCCAACAGTAGTACCCGTCGTGTTACTGTTGAACGATACTATTAGAAACTGTTTTTCAGCACTAGCGTATGGGATTTACAATTTCTCAACTCATGTTATGCTAAGACTTGTGCCCAATAGAGTGATATTCTAGAAAGAGATCAACTGTTGACACAGAACCTACTCAAAACAAGACAACGTTGCTTCAAGGTTGAAGTCATTGCTACAAAAATTCTACGCTGTCGTCATAAATTGGTTGACTGCTACGAAATATTCATGTCTCAAATGGCATTGGATCGTTCCCTTCTATGTAGATATGTTCTTTCCTTTATCACCTACCAGACTTTTACCAGACTTGACTTTGATTAACTCTGCGGATGTCTTATAAGAAACAAGAACTACTTACACAAATCGAGAACTTTGGTTCATCCCCGGTTTTGGTGGCTTTCCTTTTTTAGTTTTCTTTGTTGTATTTCTTTGGGGGTTGTGTTTTGTTTGTATGCGTTCTGTGTCATTTGACCAATGTTGCATGTGTCTCTGGATTTTATATTTTTTGTTTGTTCCTTCGTTAATTCGTAAATTATGGCCATCGAAAACTTTATAAAATAGTAGATAACATTTCATTGTTCTTACACACCATTTGAAAACAAATACTTTCTTTATGAAAGGATAATAGAATGGAATGATATTAAAACCAATGTTCGTACATAACGGATGCCATTATTAGATCAAGTGGATGTAATTGTTACGTAGCAACTATCTCACTCGCGATGTTTGTAGGACGTTTTTTGTTCTCTCACTATGTCTGCACTGTCAGCCCAAACTTTCAATTCCAGCTTCCGCGATACAGATGATGTGCTATCACTCAGCTATAACTGATTCTTTGATTAACTGCATCGCATCTATCTGAATGTAGTAACTGATACTACTGATACCCACAATCTGCTTCTTACTTTGATAATAACAACATTGTAGATCAAAATGAGTGCCCACAACGTGTTTACGTAACCTTCACCTTGAAATATTCATAATTTGACAAATGTTGACACATGATATGTTTTTTGCGGTGGAAGAAGTTTATTTGAATGGTGACTCTCGAATAACTGACGCATAAACATCATATTTACTTTTATTTCTTTATTCTACAGTCGTATATTAGCGAAAATAATGGAATATTCCTTTATAAAATAAAAAAACAAAAATACATCATAGTCAGAGAAGTTCCAAATTCTAATCAGAAAATCACAGAAACGGAGGAATATCAACACCCCTAGCATCACATTCTAGGCTTGGCTCTATTAGACAAAAGTGGTGAGGTTAAACTAGTTTTATGTTCCCAAAAGTAGAAGCGTCAAATTTAAGTTTAAGTATCAAACTATCAGATGGTACTGCTAGTAACTATAAAACTGCCAGCATTGTACTTTGTGGAATATGCTGTTTAGATTTTGTATTTAAGTATGTAATTTATTCATTAGGAAATCAAAACTTAGATGTGTTAAGGGAATATTGCAATACTATAATTGCTTTTTTACATTTTTTTTCATCATGATCATTCTACTTAACACTGTCTAGCAATATTAGTATCTAATTAGGGATACAGATTTACATAAGTTCAATAACTTGTTTCTGAATCCCATTGAACAGTGATAAAGTTTACCAGTTGCTTCCCCATGGTTAGTGGTTCTCTTCGAGTACTTCGGCTTCTTCCACCACTAAAACTGGTCGCCATGATATAGCTGAAATATTGCTGAAAGTGGCGTTAAGCACCAAAGATCAATCAATCAACCCATTGAACATATTTGAATAATTGTATACTGGAATTTCATGAAAAAAATATCGTTTAAACTATTACAAGGAGGTTGTACAGATTGAGATTATTTTTTCTGTGGTTTATATACAACCTTCTATCAAAACCGCTGACGCACAATAAATGTAAAAACGAGATTTTGACATAATAATTCAGTACCGTGAAGAGATAATACACGTGTACCCATCTAACATTTAGAAACAACCAAACATTAGCTTTATACGTTATGATGATGTTAATAAAACATAAATTTATTACATTTGAAGGTTATGCCTGTCCCATGCATGTCATCCAGTGGTTACACGGTCTTTTCATGTGTCTTCAATCAATGCTATATGGTCCATAAAACTAGACTTTGAAAGAGCTATAAATATACATAATCTGGCCATTTCATTTTATTCTAGACATTTGTTTCTTGAAGGTAAGCATTGTGTCGTTTTTCTCTACCAATTATTTCTTAAGAACTTGTCATACATGTACATGTATATGTAAACTTCAACTTGTGGATACAATATACAAGTACATAACATTACAACATGGATTTGTTTGTATAATAAAACCGTAGATATCTAATTTAGTGCGCACGACACGTTTCTGGAATAACCTTCATCAGGTATGCTCAAAGTCGAAAAGTTGGAAAGCCAAATATTTGCTCGTGTTCCCTTTTAACGAACATACACTTCATACCCGCATTGCTCCTGTATTGTGCATGAGGACATAAATAAACACGTACATTGTAGATATTTAATAGAGTGTGGATAGCACTTTTCTGGAATAACCTTCTTCAGGTACGTTCATGCAGTCAACAGATTGAAAAGCCAAGCAATTTAAGTCTTGAAAACTAAAATCTGGAAAGGTTATATGTGGCAATATTAAGTAAAACAATTTACATGTCTGGACGATCTCGTATTGAAATGAAATTACTGATTCTGCGCAAATGATTATCTTCAATTTCTAAAAATATATACAATGTATAGATTCTCCTTCAGTTGCCCGTGGGTTACGATATTTCTCCACTCGAGAGAGTTAAATAAAAAAATTTAACCTCAACCCACATGGGCAACTGCAGGAGAATTTATTTCTCCCATTATTTAACACGAATTTTATTTCAAAAGCCGTCAAACGAGTCAAACGAGTCAAATGCGGGGAATGGCACGAGACATTTTAATCCTCTAGAGGATTACAGATTTTTCCACCACTGGTTCAGCGGGGTTAAAACGACGTCATAATGGGAGAAATAATGGTAACTGATTGGACTATTACAAAAATTATATTATACCTATTGTTTAAATAAACCGTGTCGATAAATATCATATATACTTTTAGGGACCGTCGTGGCCGTGATCGTATGGTAGCTGGATTTACAACTACCTATGCAATAAGTGCCTATCACCAGTGATGTTGTAAGTTCGAATCTCGATCAAGGCAAGGTGTACAACATTATGTGATAATATACAATTATTGACTTTTAATGAGGTCTACTCATGACTATGCGGACCTGATCAATGATTGATTGACCGAGGCCAACGGCCGAGGTTAATCAATCATTGACCAGGTCCGTATAGTCATGAGTAGACTGAAATTAAATATAGTATAACTAATCGTAGATTTTGAATATCAAAATAAGACCACGAGAGACCGAAGTACGCATAAGGATTTAAACGAGTGGGCGGAACTTGTTCCGTCCACGAGTTTAATCCTTAATGCGTATTCGGTCACGAGTGGTCTTATTTTGATATTCAAAATCTATGATTAGTTATACTGTTTATTATATAGACTTCCAAAATTTCTTTTATATTATTTTATTTAATTTGTATATTTCATTCCACGCGTATAAATCTACGAGCAATGATAGTGTGTAATCAATATGGCCGCACATTCAAACAAGTCAAGTGCTATCGCTTCGATGAAAAAAATTGGAAATTTAAATGAAGGACGAGTTTCTGAATTTTATTTGAATATGGGCGGATTTGTAAAGTTGTTGTGGAAAAATTCATTGCAATTGCGACTAATGTCAGTCCGATTTATCTGAACCAGGCACGATGTGTTATTATTGTCCGAGTCGTGTGTATTTCATGTGTAACAGAATTCGAACTAACGAATGAATCAATGTCCTCAAATGAAACGTTCTGAAATCTACCCGACTGGGCTTTAGTTTGATATACATTTTCATTTGTATTGCCATTGGAATTTGGAACATTTGTTTGGACATCTAGAATATTAAATTCTGGCATTTCCACATTTTCCAAATTCAAAATCATTTTCTACTAAAAATTTTGAGACTACAGCTGCCGTATAAGCGTCAAAATGATCAAACATTTTGTTTTGTTTTTTTTAATTTTAAGATTGTTCAACGCAGACGATTTTTCATTGAAAAGGGGTGGTGAAAGGAATTAGGAAACTGACAATCTACAATGCACTTTTAACATTTCCGTTGTTTGTTTATATTTAAATCTGTTGTGTTATGCCAGTGAAATGATTCGATTTAGAATAAGCAAGTGTTTGATTTTAATGTATCAATAAAATGATTCAATTAAAATAATTTATAAAAGTACTAAAACTTTTTCATTTGTTTAATTGTTTCAGTTTACAATCATGTGTGTATTCACCGTAACACAACAAGGGAC
>MJUT01052302.1:308694-321140 GCA_002080005.1 Gigantidas platifrons
TTGGAGATCCAGTTATCATTGTTGTGCCTGCCCCCAGGTTCTGGATTGTTTTGTAGTTGAAGATCCAGTTATCATTGTTGTGCCTGCCCCCAGGTTCTGGATTGTTTTGTACTTGGAGATCCAGTTATCATTGTTGTGCCTGCCCCCAGGTTCTGGATTGTTTTGTACTTGGAGATCCAGTTATCATTGTTGTGCCTGCCCCCAGGTTCTGGATTGTTTTGTACTTGGAGATCCAGTTATCATTGTTGTACCTATGTTACACTTGTTGCAAACCCGCTGATAAGATATGAACGAGGAAAGGATCGGATTGTAATATTACGACAAACCCAACATATTCGCAATATTAGCAATGTTTATCTGGATAATCATGATCGTTGCATTTATGAAAGTTGATGAGTTCATTAAAGTGGCAAACAATACTCTATTTCCTAGCAATTGCCGTTGTTTTCATGGAAGACTCTGTATACCGACTGTTAATATCTCCAGTCGAGTAAATGTTGTTACCACAGATGAAACCACGGAGTAGAGAAATAATTCAATACGTAATAATCAGGTTAAAATTAAACCGTAGATATCTTATTTAATGCACACGACACGTTTTTGGGAGCAGCAGAAACAAAGGGCCTGAGCAGGATAGCCAAAATCTGCTAAAGCTAATTTTGTCAGTAATGTTGTCCAAAGATTGAACTTTAGCTTGAATGTTAATCACATGACTTGTTTTCTTTAGTCACATGTCTTTGTATTCTCAGACGAGAGTATCCAATCAGTTCAGACATGGACAACCAAAATAGAGTAATTAGTTCATGATGAAAATAAAATACATTTATGATATGATGACGCAAGTTCATTAACTCAATTAAATAATTTATCAAACAAGAGTTGTCCTCATCTGAAAACTTTCTGATATGAAGAACAAGCTAAAGTTGCGACATCGGAAAGGAAAATTTACTATTATGAAATATACATAATAAAAACTGAAGTTAACCTGTGAACTTTTTATTGTTTATTGTCGTTGGTGGAATTACGACCACTGTTTTCATTTGAATTAAATATTTAGCTGTTTTTGACTACATTCCAGTCGTATATCATCCTTTATGTGGTGGAGTATAGATTTGTACTTCGAGTAAACTACTTAAATATTTTCGCAAATTGAAAAAAAAAAATACTTTATCAAAATTAGCAAACCTTCGTCTGTTTTATCTCTAAGAGTCCCAACTTTACAAGTTCCTTTACATTCCACAATATGGTTGGTATTGTCCATTGTTAATAAGCTACCATAGTAATCACATGCGTTACGATGACTACCAGAACTGCATGTGAAACACTTTAACCCCAAAACTACAATAAAACAAATGGCATTTTAAGATTGTTATTTAATTTGTTAAATAAACATATCTTATGGTATCAACTAGTCTACCGCATTTGTAGTTACATTTCACTATGAGATGGATTTCTCCGGACATGAACCGTTTGATAATTACGTCATGAAACCGTACGAGTTGTACTTGTGCATCAGTAAACAAAAGCAATAATTAATACTATATATCAGTCTTAGGCTAAAGACAAAATTACTAATAATAAATAATAAGGGCCACATCAGGATAACTAAATTAAAATGCATGGCTGCATATGTTGTCCTACTGTCTGAAGCTTAAAATTATAGTATCTGACGTTCTTGTGGAAAGTAGAATGTTGATTGGACAACAACATCACCGTTTAACATGTTTAGCTGTCTGTCAAAGCTCCACATCTAAACTTTTCTTGAATTATATTGTATAATCAAGGATTTGTGTAGTAGTTACATAAATCCTTGGTATAATATATCTTTACGTATTTGAGGTGTTAATCGATTGACAATCGTTATAGATCCACTTTTAACTTTATTTCGAACCGCATACCTCTGTTCAAACAGCAATTGTTTTCATTTTTATTTATTTGTTTCATTTAGATAGATCAACAAATTTCATGAAACAGTAGGTGTAGGTTCTAGTCATGTACATGTACATTTCCTTACAAGGATAGAGAAATTTGAAAATAGAAATAAAAATGCATGAATTCCTACCTTGATATGTATTTAACAACAAGATTATAAATAAAACAGTTTCCATTTCATAACAACAAATAAACAAATATAGTTTGTATATTAATTGACTCCCTTCACAAATCGTTTAACAAGTGTATCTTTGAATGACTAAAACGGGTTAATCCCCATTTCCGAATCTACTTCAGTTTTAGTTAATTCTATACATTTTCATTAAATATCAATATCAATATCCGTTTGTACATGTATTCAAGTGAAGATTGTGGATATTTGAATACTAATAAATTATAAATGAAAATTTAAAACTATTGTAACACAAAATGTAGTTACTTTATACAATGACTTTATACAAGGATTTATATAGATCTACTATATAAATCCTTGCTTTATATAAAATTTAAGCAAAATACAAAAATTGAGAATTAAGATCCTTAAATAGTGCCTAGAAAATGTGAGAATCGTATCTGAATATTTACTATGCTATAGCTGTTAACAAATGGTTCATAGAATCGGAGACATGCAAAACTATCTATAGTTTTGTAACTTAATTTTAGTAGGAAATTTTCCAGGGATAGAGTTGATGTTATTTCCTGTTGGCTACAGAGGGCGCTGATGTTTGCTAAATTTAAAACCACGTGGGAAAATGGCGAATAAAATCACAACTTACGATGTTTGGGTTGGAAACCTTCCCCTTAATGCAGATGATGTATATAAAATTATATTATCTAACAACGAATGACATTTTAAACTAATATTCTCTGTTTATTTATGCATAAGAATTCAATGAGTTGCACCAGTCGGCAATTGGATTTTAAAATTTACTGTTTACATTCGAAGAAATTCCCGCGGTTTCTCTTCCTTCAAACAATTTTATCAATGAAACACCTCATATACTGTTATTTATTTACTATATACGTATATTCAGTATTAATTATATTTGTTTAAAAATAAACATACGTGAACAGTAAATTGCATCAAGTTATGTTAAATAAATTGACAAAATTTCGTATTGTTGTGCCTTTCTGTTTGGGACCAAACTGTGATCAAAATTATAGAAAAGAATGTCATGGTAGATTTTGTCTATACAGTTTGACAAAGGAATCATGAACTTTATCACCATTGATTTTCAAAATGACATTTCTAGCATGATCCACAGGTGTGAGACAAAAATTTATATATGACGTACATCAACAAATAATGAAATATACAATGTAGCCTCACATAAGTAGGTGGTAACCTAAAGATTGTCACCATTTTAAAATCTTGTCATAGGAGTTATTAACTGATAACATCATTTTGTTTGATTACTGCATACGTAAAAAAATTGCCAACTTACTTTCACATTGTCTGACCAGTTTAATGCCAACTCAGCAATTTTTCAGCTACATCATGACTGAATTTCAATAGAATGATGATGAGATCTGCTTTGTCTTAGACCAACACGCTTGGTTTGATTATTATAGTACTAGCTCGCTGAAACAACAGTCCAGGGGGTGTGTGTGCACCCGGCACGCCCCCTCCCCCTCCCCCCCCAAATGGAAAAAATATGATTTTTTTGCATAAAATCGTGATTTTTCACACGAAATACCCCAGAAATTTTCGCGCGATTTTTTTAAGTGCACCCTCACCTAACTTGAAATCTTGGATCCACGCCTGCAGTCTGCGGATAGACGTGTCACCCCACTCTGACATATCCTTTTTATCGAGCCATACAGTCTTTGCTTTTTCTTCTTAATACTGTATGCTTAGCGGAGAAGCAACAATGCCAATTTTAGTCTCTGGTTTGACCCATTCAGGGCTTGAACCTACGATCTACCACACTCATGGCAAGCACACTAACCATTACACCACCAATGCGGTTGTCCAACTAAATATTATTAAGATATTTGCTATAAATCCTGATTTGAATGAGAACAAAGAAATGTCTTAGCTGACTGATTTATGGATTTCAGATTCTTTATATCTTTAAAAACCCAGTTACATGGTATAATATTGTTACTCTTTAAAAATGTTTGATTGTATAAATTAGTACTGGTAATTGTTAATTAGATAATCAATTATCACTGTCTTTTTTTCCTAGAAAAATGTTGGGAAGGTGTTTTCAAAATTTGGAGAAACAGCATCCATTTTTACCAAGATAGGGAAAACAGGAGAATACAAATATGCGTATGTATGAAATTACAATGGCATGCTTTGTCTACTTTAGTGCTGTTTTATACATGTACACCAACCTAATGGATAGGCATGTGTATATACATAGTGAATGCTGTTTGAAAGTTTTTATGAGAGATGTGGCTCTTGGAGAACTTTGACAACAGACAAAATGTTTGAAACACTCTATTGTTAATACTTTGTAACAGATTTGTATGAAATTTAACTTTAAATCTCAAGTATTATTTTTTTAGCAGCTTATGTAAGAATCTTTTCTATTAATGTAAAAGTTTACAGACGACGATAAAGACAGAACAACGGACACCAAGTGATGACAATAAGGCTGTCACGGTTATCCGTGTAACCGTTGGTGGTTAGATTTCAAATACTATCCGTTTAAAGAATTAGTAAACGGTTAAACGTAATCTATACGAGATCAAGCGTAAAATACGGTCAAGTAAAAGTACAGTAACACCGGTAAAACAAAAAATCAATAACAATCTGAATTGAGATTAAAACAACATTGAGACGGTCCCTTTTATTCATTACCCAATCAAATGTTTAACAAACATCAGGTCATCAGGTGAACAGTGTATCCCAATACACAACTTGGAAAATAAATATGTACGTTGGGCACTGACGTTGGGTCGTTTAACACACTGTCGTTTTACGAGAAGAGCTCAGAGTTTGAGAGTACTTTTTATTTCATATTCCTGACAAACCCATCACTGTAACTCGTAGATCATATCACGTTTTACATGTCAATGGAAGTTAATTCAATAATGTCGGAGTTTACATCGGACACAAAATTGCTTCCATGTACACGTGTATAAATAAAAGTGTAGCATACCAAAATTGTTCTTGTCATTTCATAGGTGTGATTTTAAGTCTTAAAGTTCGAGATCTTCCACAAAAAAGCCAAAAACACAGACTTTTCAGTAAAACGTTCTTTCACAATCACAATAGCTGCATGCTTCACATGAGGCTTTTCAATTACCGTTTAAACGGGATCGGTTCGGTTAATGAAGGTCGGTTAAACGGATAGTGATTTTGCTAACCGTGACAGCCTTAGATGACAACACCTCACCTTTGGGTCAGTTGAGCTAAAAAGTTATTATAGTAGCTTTAAGATTGAGTTGAATGATATTAAATTGACATGTTGATATATAATACTTATAGATTCATCAAATATTTCTCTGAGGCGGATGCTAATAAAGCTGTGGCAGAAATTGATGGAAAAGAAGTCGATGGCAAAATCGTTATTGTTAAAAGAGATGTTAAACAGTAAGTATTTTTATTAATGGTCTTAGATTAATTAAGGTTCTACCTTTTGTTCAATTTACACCAGAAAGCTTCTGTCAAATGTTGGTAAGTTTGGTAAATAATCAGAGATGCTCAAGTTGTAATACTCTTGAAAATATCAGGGAGAAAGCATTTTGTCCTCATTATTTTTGCAGGTGTTGGTTCTGAATATCATTTTCGGAGACCATGTTCATATGGTGATGAAAGTTGAAAGCATATAAGTTGTACCTACCAATACATTTTTTCCTGGATTATCTTAACTTTTTCCAGCCAGGAAGTGATTAAATTGATAAAACTTGACTAGTAGTAGTGCAAAAAGTTAGAAAATAATTTATTTGTGTGCCACTACAAACATTAATTTTGTCATGATATTTAAGTATGAAATTACACATGATTTGATTCAAGTTGCACCTATCCATAGATATATATTTGAGGGAGTGAGGGTTATGGAGTTTAACGCCACTTTCAACAATACAGTCATACTTGATTTAAGCAGCCACTTAAGGGCCGGCAAAAACTGGCTGCTTAATAAAGGTGGCCTGTAATTCAAGGTTCAAATTTTTTTAAGTATTACAAATAATCCGGAATTAAAACTGTTTCGTCCATGTCATCATATATACATTGTATAATGTAAATGTTTATTTTATTATGGATGTATAATGAACAAATTAAATTAACAAATTGCTATTGTATGTACCTTTATGTATTGTTTATTGTCATGTGATTGTATTGATACACGCCAGCATATGGCATATTGTCAATAAAAATATTTGAAATTTGAAAAGTAGTGTTTCATATGATGAATGAAGGATAAAGACTGTTTTTATAATTTATTCATAATCATAAGGTTATAAAAAAGCAATAACAATGAAGACAGAATGTTCTGAACAATAAAGTCATAGAGCACTAAAATTAAAAAGTTACTATTCATCACATGTATGATGTACGATGTCACAGAATTTACACTTAATTTTTAAAAAGTCACAGATTAGATATATAATTTTTATGGTTTATCAATTCCATCCTGGAACTTAGTCCTTAAATAATACTTCCATCGGGTTTGGTCCCAAACAAGCCATAACACCTCAATCCGAGATGAATTAATTGTTTGATCGAAATAAGAAGTTTTCCTCTACATCAAAGGTTGTCCTCCGACTAGTGTTGCACAACGGTTTATAACTATTTTAGTTGCCGCTATCACACTTTCAATCATCTAAGCGTGTGCCACAAACACACTTCCTTATCTCCAATTTACTGTCAATCAGAGGATAATTGTTGTATAATCATCAACACCTTAATTATTTACATGTAAAGGTGTCAAACTTATCAATAACCGGATATCATTCGTATCTCTCTGTGTTTTTCCTCAGCGCGAGAGTTCCACGTGTAGCAAAAATCAATACTGTGTTAATCACGAATGCTATCCGCAAGCGATAAAAAAAATATTTGTGACCGTTAAAATAGGTATTTTAACATTATTGGGACATATTTTTCTGGCCGTTGGCCGCGTAAGGGAAGTGACCGTTAATTTTTAAGTTAATTTATTATATACAAATCCACGGGGGGACCTGGCAATGACCAGAAGAGAGGTGACCGTTTATTTCAAGTGACCGTTAGGGCAAGTTTGACTGTATTTCAGTTATATCTTGGTGGTCAGTTTAATTGGAGGAGGAAACCAGAGTATCCGGAGAAAACCATCGACCTGCCACAAGTCACTGACAAACTTCATCACATAATGTTGTATCAAGTACACCTCGCCTGAATGGGATTTGAACTCACAACGTTAATGGTGATAGGCACTGATTGCATTGGTAGTTGTAATTCCAAATACCATACGATCATGACCATGACTGCCCTCGATTTATATTTGATGTGATTTGAAATTAAACATGAGTTATAGATAAAGTCTACATCAACATCATGCTGTTTCTGGCCGAAAACAAGACAACAGGTTGAAAAGAAAAATTCTTTCAAGATGGCGCTGGAATCAATACATAATTCTCAATTAAAAAAAATTATCATTGTTTTAGACTTCCAGCTGAAGAAAGAGAAAAATCAAGAAACAAAAGAAATTTACCAAAAGCTATGAAAAAGCCAGATCTGGGTAAGATGAGAAATTAGATTGTTATTGTATATACATTAAAGTCAGAGACATATAAGTGTGATATTATTTATTTTATATAGTGTTCAAATTTAATTCCTTAGTGAATATAAAAAGAATGTACATACATTTGAGAAGACTTTGTACAGGCTTATAACTAATAAATTAAGAATACCCATTTTGCTGAATTTTTATAGTTTAATGTCATTTTCCAGTCGTGTCCACAATAATGGCAATAAATAGTACCTTGATATATACTGGAAACAATGCTTAATATTTGTGTAAACAATAATTTCGTTTGATTTATATAACACTTGCACATTGTCATACATCAGTGGGGTATTTTTTGTTTTCCATTTTATCACTGATTATGTGGTGTAATAATTAATGTATGATGCTTATTGTATCTTTTTTTAAATAAATTTTTATGATACATTTAGAACTAGCTACATTGAATGATATTACTTTAGGTAACCTACAATTCACCTATGACAATCCAAGAAGTAAAAATACATATTGACAAATCAGACAGTAGCTCTTGGTCTATCACAAAAACAATACTGATTATGTCATTTTCAGTTTGGACAGATGGAAACCCACATAAAATAGCTTGTTTGTTCTCCATTCCTCAAATAATTTATATTGTAAATTTGATCTTCAAATGAATGGCTGCAAGTGATAAAGTTTACCAGTTGCTTGCCCATGGTCTGTGGTTCTCTCCGGGTACTCCGGCTTCTTTCACCACTAAAACTGGTCGCCATGATATAGCTGAAATATTCATGAAAGTGGCGTTAAAACACCAAAAATCAAAATCAAATGAATGATTAAATTAATGCTTTTAGGGAGTATTGATATTAATTTTACAAAAAAAAATAATAAACATTTATTGGCAGTGCCTGAGATGTCACAGAATAGACTCCATTCTGATGAACCCAGAAAAGAAAAAGAGGTAAGAAAGCGTT
This sequence comes from Gigantidas platifrons, assembly GCA_002080005.1. Lineage (NCBI taxonomy): Eukaryota > Metazoa > Mollusca > Bivalvia > Mytilida > Modiolidae > Gigantidas > Gigantidas platifrons. Next base: position 317,252 of record MJUT01052302.1, read on the forward strand.
TCTGGTGTTTTGAAAAGATTGATTTACACCAAATTATACCAGACATCTCTTTATATAAAAATTTCAATCGCAATATTATCAGAAAATAATGTGTCAAGAAATGTTCAGCAGGTTTAAAAATGTTTGGAATTAATTAGTAAGAAATGTACAGATATAATAAACATGAGAGACTATCCAGCAATTTGAAATTTATCAGCAGGGAAAAAGAGACATGGACCTTAAATTGGAATTTTGTGAGCAGGAATAAAAAAGAAACGGCAACATTTTACGATAAAAATTTTATAGTCAGGAAATTATGTTGGTGTTTTATGTAAATAAGGTAGAAATTTGTTTAAAGTAATATCTAATGATTTAGTCATGTCTTCTGGCTTGTAAGTTCAAAATTTTATCTTGAAGACTGCAAAATATATTTCTCCGAGACCATAATTGGTTTTGTGTAGTATGATATACACACTTTCCATGAACTATTTCATTAGTAATTTTCATAGAGGTCTAATAAAATTGATGTTTTGTGTATAACGCTCGACAGGGTGAGTTCAAATGATTTATGAGCGAAAAAAATGAGTATTGTATACAAACTAGTATTTTGAGTACATGTATGTATGTTATTTTATAGAGGGATTCTGTCATTATATCACATGTAGAAAACCCAGTTGTAGTTTGGATTCAAGAGGTAACTGATGAGAACACAGAAAAGCTATTAGATTTATCAGAACAGTTGGCCTCTCTTTGTCCAGCAGCTCCTAAATTATCTGGACCAGTTCAATCAGGCAAGGTGTATGCTGCTTTGTTTTCAGAGGACCAGCAGTGGTATAGATGTCGTCTGAAGCAGTCATTAGGTGAGAACAAAGCCAAGGAAATTAAAGCATGTTGCTGTGATGAAGCCTTAAGTTTGATGTAAGGCAAAGAACGTGGATAATTTCCTCCATCTTGTAATGATTAATATGTTTTCTTGGCACTTCATTGTTTCTTTGTCAAACGTGTGTAGAGCAAGCATGGCATGACATCTGGGCTAGACAATATTAGCTCTAATGTTGTGTATACGCTACAGTGAAACCTGTCTAAACTGCACCCTGAATAAACCTGAATCCTGTATAAACTACACTTTAAAAATAAAGTTCTAATGTAGGAAATCTTTGTTAATTTAACCTGTGTAAACCGAACACCTGTCTATTCTGAACACAAAACCTGTGAGGTTGGGTTTAGACAGGCTTCACTGTATTATGTGATTTAGTAAAATCCTACTGATGACGGTTCTCAGGTCTCAACCCACAAAGATGTTCCTCTCACCCCAAGTGGCAGATTGTGGATGACCTCTAGATGGGGAGTTGTCAGGTTATAATTGTGGACCATAGTAAATAATGTGTTTGGAAATTGCCAAGTTCCCTGCACATCATAGACCTCTTTTCTAGATCTTGAAAAAGAGAAGTCACATGGTAGCCTCTACAAAAGTTAAGCTTTTTATATTGTATTACATTGTATATGATCATAATTGTACTTATTCACAATAAATACATTTTAAACTAAAATATTCCATAAACTGTAATATATGTATTTGTAAGTGATTGTTGTTTAATGCCACCTCAGCAATTTTTTTGCTATTTCATGGCGAGAACAAGTTAATTTTCAATGAGATGATGATGAGGTCCACTTTGTACTAGACCAAAATGCTTAGTTGGATTTTATAGTGCTAGCTCACTGAAACAACAGTCCCTGGATAGACATGTCACCCTTCTCGGACACATTGTCCTGATTCCGAGCCAACCAGTATTTGCTCTTTCTCCTTTATGCTCCGTTCTTAGCGGAGAAGCAACAAAAACCAATTCTTTGGATTTACCCTATCAGGGTTCGAACCCACGATCTACCGCACTGGAGGCAAGCATGCTAACCATTACACCACCGATGCAGTTATATATGTATTTGTATTTTATAGGATCGGACACAATTAAAGTATTGTACATAGACTATGGTAATTCAGAAGAAGTGAAGACGGACAGTTTGGTAGAGATTCCTCCCTCTCTAGGATCCATCAAACAAATGGCCAACAAACTTGTCTTACACAATTGTTATGCTCACGATCTATCAGATCAAAATGTAAGTAAACAAAAAAGAAAAGAAAATGTATTTTCTCTTACATTGTCAATTAAACTGAAAGATTTGTTTTTAGGAGTTAAATTGATATTAAATTAGACGTAATCGGGGGAAAAACTTATGAACGAGGATGCCCTTGTCAACTTGCTGCACCTAGTGCAGTCCTTTATTTAATATACATGTATGGTAAATGCATGAACATATCTAATAAATGTGTTTTAATTTTAGATTAGGTCTGGTTTTCTCCAGGTACTTGTAATTTTCTTCACCAATAAAATTGACTGGAATTTGTTGCAAGGACCATTAATATGCCAAACATTTACTCCTAACAATAATGAAACAAGAAGTAAACTGGTTTACTGGATATTTATATTTCTATTGCAGGGCATAGAATTTCTGAGAAAATTAACAGATGGTCAAGTGATTGATGCACAAAAAACAATTCCTCTTAAAGACAATTCAGGCCATTACGGCAACCTATTTATGGGCGACATATGTTTGAATGAACAGGTGAAAGAGCAAGGATATGCTTACATGCGACCTGCAATGTCATCTAATACTTTAAAGTCAGAAGAGAAAAGTGGTGCTGCAATTTTTGGACCTAAAAGGAATACAGGTATATTTTGACATTTAAGATTACCTAAAGTGATGTTGGAAGATTTCTAATCCTATTAAATGAAAGTGTATTTACTGTTTAAATGATGTACATCAATTGTTAGAGATAAACTATGAATGTAAGAAAACATCTATATTGCCATTTGAGATCCAATTATCAAGAAGGAAGAGTGGATGGTTAAGATCCCATTAACTAGTTTAACCCTGTCACATTTTTGTGTCTGTCCCGAGCCAGGACCTAGATTTCAAACTTCATGTTATGGTCTTATTATGTGTTCAGTTATTCAAGGTGAGAGTTAGTTGTTGTTTTATTGATACACTGTTTAAACTTTCTCTTTCAAAATTAGAAACATTGTCAGATGTAACTACATTTATACCCAAACATACCTATGGCTTTGGTGTTCTTCTTTCTACATATAGTGTGAATCCATCAAACCTTAGTGATCCTGTGGTTGATGGAAATTGCAGAAGAGCTCCTAGCCTGCAGTCAAGGTTTCAATTTTATTTTGTTTATTAATAAATGATTTTAAAAATGTTGAAATGGATATTTAAAAGTTGTTGACTGCGGCAGACTAAATAATGGATATTAAAAAATCATTCACGGAATTCAACTAACATGACAAAAGTGAAATGTAAGAAATAAAAAAAATAATGGTTTTCAAAACTATTATTAGAATCTGAAGAATAACATTGTATAATTGAAGGTAGTCCAATGTCACAGAGTTTTGGAACAGACCAGATTATTGGGAGTGGAGGGGGCTATGCTGATAGTGGAGGTGGTGGAGAATTAAGGGCCAGTCCTCTGTTTAGTGGAGCCAGTCCTGCATTTGGTGGAGCTGGTCCTGCATTTAGTGGAGCTGGTCCTGCATTTAGTGGAGCTGGTCCTGCATTTGGTGGGAGAAAAAATGATGGCAAAATGCCAAATAAATTTCAGAGGTAAGGCCATGCAAAATTAATTACTTGGTTCTCTTTGTCAAAATTGATGAGGAAGGGCATCATTTTTTTTTATCCTTTTACTGCTGTAAAAAGTGATGAGGGAGGCATTTTTTCTTTTTTTTTGTGTGAAAAATATGACAATGTATAAATCTTTTCATTACTTTATTGAAAATTTCAATTTTATTTCTTCCGATGGTGGCAGAAACATCACAAGTGGTTAATTTTTATGGAAACGTCCAATCCGCTG
>MJUT01052302.1:327799-350872 GCA_002080005.1 Gigantidas platifrons
AGTCAGATTGAAACTAGGTTTGGTATGTAATTGTATCTCATGAATATCTAGGTCAAGTTCGATAATGATGATTTTTCGACAAATCTAACCAGAGTTACTCCCCTTTTTTTACAAAATGGTCCTTTGATGGTCCCCTTTCAGAATTATGAGTGATACAGGCTCACCTGATCCTCTAGTTTACAGTAGTTTCAAAATTTATTCTTACGATATAACCTTGGCGTCGGGGGACCAGTGGCCAACGGCCTTTTATTTTAATCCCAATCACTGCAATAGTAAACCAATTCAAAAATGAAAAGGACAGATGCATGATGTTGTAATTCGAGTGAAATAAATTCTACTGCAAAGTTATTTTGTTTATTATTGCCTTATTCATATTTTGTCGATAAAAATATCGATAAAATTTCCCAATTTAGGTTAGATGGCAATTCCCAATAGAGCCAGCAAAACCCTGTATGTATATCAGATCTGGTTTTCTTGAAGTTTGGTTATAATGAAAGGATTATATGTCCCCCTAAAATATCATATGTGGACTAGACTGCATTGGGAAATTAAGATAGTTCTTTTACATGTCCTAACAAATATAACATAACCCAATTCTTCTTTATAGAAGACATTAGTACAGAATATAATATACAAAATCAAGACTACAAGTATAATTCCTGTACTTGATATGTTAGACTTTGTACTAAAATTAGATTTTATCATTACAGATATCACAGGTTACAGAATTATGTGAACAAGTTAGAAATATTAGGTGAGTGAAACCTTTACCAAAATATTTCCTTTCATGGGGAATGGTAATTTATTTTCATTAAGATGGTAATCTCCCTAAGAGCAAGGATTGGTTGGCATGGAATCGGGATAATTTGTCAGAGTGGAGCTACATGTCTGTCAGCAGACTGTTGTTTTAGTGTGAGAGAACTATAATATCCAACTGAGCCTGTTGATCTAGTACAAAACGGACATCATCTTATTGTAACTTGTTCTCACCAGATATATCTCAAGTATTACTCACTTGGCGTTACACAACACACTCGCTAACTTTACCATTGTAGGATGGCATTATTTTTAAAATCTGGTTTAGGAATATCAGTGCAATTATATGCTTAATATTGTAACACATATGATCCAGTGTTCTACCCAGGATTTGAAAAGGGCAGGGCGCTAAATAAAAAAAAAAAGGCACTAATGCGTAAGCGTCATAATAAAAAAGGGCACCTGTATGTGATATTCATAACCATTTTCTATTAATTTTCCACTTATTGTCAAATCCTACTTTATGCCCACTATTGTGTCTTTTTCGCGGCATTTCTGAAGTAGTATTTTCTTCATTTTCATCAATTAGTTTTCTTTTTAAAGATTGAGATGAGGAAGATGCCTGAATGGGTTCATCTCTGGTTCTACAAAAATAAAAAATTCTGATTTTTGATTTTTATCTTAAACTCCAAAATATTGATTTAAAGCATACTTTATTGCTTTTTTCAAATTTTATAAAATTATGATTAAAAAAAGTAATCAAATTTCGAAATTCTTCATAATTTAATTGTAAATGTTTTCTATAGATCCATATTACACTTTTTAGCAGTATGTTAAATAACTTACGTTTTCACAGTAAAGAATGATTTTAAACTTTTATTTTCTTTGGCATTTTTTTTTTCTCCTCATTCAGACGTCTTTCTCTGGACGGCATTTTGGCATTAGTGATTTTTATATTTTTATTTTAAGAACAACTCGGGGTAAGTAACAAATCACGAATTGCGTAAAAACTTATCTATTAGAACAGCTGAGCATCGGTTGACAAGGTAAACACTCTTTATGCAAATTTATTCATAGGTGGCCCTGAAATCGGCGTAAGCAAAATGGCAATGTACAATTCGGTGTTTACGATCTCTTGAAAAGGGCACAAGATAATAATTAGGGCTGGGTGTTTCAGAAAAAGGCAAGGGCGCTTTATAATAGCAAGATTTGGGCAGCAGGGCGCTACTATTTTAAGGCGGGTGTTCCGCCCTTAGACAACGTTCTAGGTAGAACACTGTGATCTTTGGTATAATGTTATTACTATCTGTAAAATTAAAATGATACCTTTGAAAAAAAATTTGAGCTATAATGTTAATATTAGATTTCTTAATGTTTTCTAGATGTCAGTTTCCAACAGGACAGAAGAGTGGTTTAGAAGGTGCCATCAATATAGCATTGTCTAGTGATAAGATTTTATCTACGTCCTTGACCACATTACAGGCAGTTGTTTCTGTTATGACACGGTATAGACTTATACAGAAAGAAATCTCATCCTGTACAGATAAGGTACCATATTTGTTTGTGGATAGTGTGCATCGATGTACAATATTATACAATTAGTGACTTTTAATGAGGTTCATACCAAGATTTATTAACCCATATATTATATTTACTTATGCCAGAGACCGAAGTAAATATATTATTCTTGGGTCAATAAATCCTGGTATCCATCGCATTGAAAGTCATTAATTGTTTTATTATATGACACATTTTAATATGTTGCTTTAACCCTTAAAATAAGCTTTTATCACATTTTCTTTGGTTTAGCTTGGTGCAAGACATTAGAATGTTATTTTCACCGTGCGTTGCGTCGCACGAGGTGAATACAACGGATTTATTAAAGAACGTTGCTAGGGACGTCAGCCAATCGGAAAAGACATTACCTTAAGTCATATAATAAATTCTAATATTATAGTTTTGAGATCTGCATTTCCAAATTCACCAGATATTAAATCACCTGTAATTATCATAAATTGTTATATGTTTGTTGATATTTCTGGGATATAATATTTCAAAATGTTGGTATAGGTTGAACACACCTTAAAATTATATCAATATACTTGACTACTCTTAGTAAAGTTTTACACAAAGAAATATAAACCTGTACAGATAAGGCAAATCTTATTCCTGGCTTCTGATTATTTGAACTTTTCATACGACCGCAAGAATTTTAACTTTATGAGAAAATTACCTATTTTATTTTTGGAATTTTGCATTTTTGAAAGATATATGGAATGCATATATTTTTCTTTTATTTTATTATTATTTTTTTTGTAATGATTGTTACCAGAGCTTCAAGTAGTAAGTATCCCAGCAGATTATCTGTATCAGTTTTGATTTTAGTGTTTAATTTGATTACAGTTAAACTTATGCAGGAGGTCACTTTCTGAGCTCAGCATAGCCATGTTTTGATATAATTTTTAACTTTGTTTACTCTTCTGCTTTGACAGTATTTACAAAAGAACCATTCACCAGATATTAAGTCAGTTTTGATATGATTTTTGTGACTTTCTATGAGTTTTATTTTCTATGATTAATTTCAGGTTGAAGTAGAAAATCTGATAAAAACCAGAGATGATGCACGAGAAGAGTTGTATGATCTGACAAATACATGTTTAGAGGAATTAAACACACTCCCCATAGAGAAACGATTCTCAGAAATACAGGTCTGTGTAAAAATATGTTGTAAATAAAGAGTAAAAGGGATATTAAAGCTCATTTTGGTAATTTTTTGTATCTCATGAAAACTTGCAATTGGTTCAATAAATGATATTTATGAAACATTAACCCGGTTTTTATCAATCAAATTTTGTAAAAGTGACATAATTCGTTGATAATTCTGTCATATCTTGCGGTCTTTGCCTTGAATTGAATTTTTGCTTCCTGGACAAAAATTTATTTTGACCCTTTTAAGTGATATTTTAACGATATTAGGGATTATATGGGTGTGCAAAGTATTTTTGGATTGTTTTTACAATTTAATTGGAAAGAAACAACCTTCGTCACGAGTTGAAAAAATATATGTTAAAACAAGCTTTAATATCCCTTTAATTGATCTATAAAATACTTGTTAAGTGGAATTAAACACTACTATAGAAGAAAGATTTTCAGGAAAACTCAGGTCTACATAACTATATTTTAAAGAAATTTATTGTTTGAATCTTGGTTTAGAGAGGGTTTTAAAAAAAAAAAAATACATACTTTAAATTAGGAATAGTATATGTGGTTTTGATCAACTATCCAAACAACTTGATCAAATGAAGACCAAACTACTTATTTTTCTGTTTCTAATCCATGTAATCAAATATAGAGCTGTTGGTTTTTTTTCAGGAAGTAGAGAACCAGTTACAAAGAGATTATGAGCCATTTCTGGCTTTCAATGTTCACAACAATCTTTCATTAGAGGATTTAGTTCCTGGATTTAATGATTGGAGAGTAAGATTAAAATACTGTAGTATAAGGGGGCCCTTTTGTAAGATTAAAATACTGTAGTATAAGGGGGAGGGGCCTTTGTGATTGTATAGTAGTTTGATTTACAAATACCTATTCAATCAGTCCCTATCACCACTAACGTTGCAAATTCGAATCCTGCTCAGCTGAGGTATACTCGATAAAACATTATGTGATAAAGTGTATCCGTGACTTGCTGCCATTCAGTGGTTTTCTCCGGGTACTCTAGTTTCCTCCACTAATAAAACTGAACATCACAATATAGCTGAAATATTGTTAAAAGTGGTGTTAAACACCATAACACCTAACCCTACGGTAATATAATCTTTACATGCATATAGGTCAAGCAAATGCAATTCAAGAAATACAAACAAAATAAAAAAAGAATAAGAATAAAACTGCTGTGGGAAGTTGTGGAATATTCTGACCATATATTCTCATTCCTAATGATTGTTTATTAAATCAAAGACACCAGACATACATTTGTAAATTCAAATTTAGGATTTCAAATATATTTTAATTTCTGTTATGCTAAATGCAAGTCTTCATTAAAACTTGGGTAAACTTCTTTAATTTTTTTTTATAAAAGAGTAGACTGTTGTTATACTGTGCATGACCTATATAACAATCAGATAATCACCAGCCAGTTGTACTGTGTATGACCTACATAACAATCAGATAATCACCAGTCAGTTATACTGTGCATGACCTATATAACAATCAGATAATCACCAGTCATGGTTTGTGTCATACTAACATGCATTATGTACATCCAGATCAGTACAAAGTGGATCAGGAAGTATAAACATAAAATAATCCTGTTCTAGAATTATTTTTTTTACACCATATACCTTACACCATGTAAAAATCATATGCTGATAAAAACTTCCAAGTGAACAATATATGGGTTGGAGAATATCTTAACCAGGTTACTGGAAGGTAGAGTATATCTTAACCAGGTTACTGGAAGGTAGAGAATATCTTAACCAGGTTACTGGAAGGTAGAGAATATCTTAACCAGGTTACTGGAAGGTAGAGTATATCTTAACCAGGTTACTGGAAGGTAGAGTATATCTTAACCAGGTTACTGGAAGGTAGAGAATATCTTAACCAGGTTACTGGAAGGTAGTGTATATCTTAACCAGGTTACTGGAAGGTAGAGAATATCTTAACCAGGTTACTGGAAGGTAGTGTAGCAGAAGTAGTACTAGCAAATTAATTTGTCTTAGTAGTGAATAATATGTCTGTTTATTATCTGCACTGTCTATATATGTAATAAAAGATAGAGCTCAGGGAACCAGTCAAATGATTAGGATTACAAATATAAAAAATAATGATCAGGAAAAGAAATTCAAAACTTTTTTTTATTATGCAAGAAAAGTTTGAAGATACCATAAGATACCACAGGATTAATCAGAATCAGTAAATCAAAGGACAGACAATACAATGGTCGAAAGAAAATATTTCTGAATTTGACAAATTCGATTTGATTATGATTTATTAGATTGAGCTTTTAATTTACAAAAGAGACTACCTGTATAAACCATAACACATTTGATCTTAGCTTTGCCTAGTATAATCATCTGTGAACACTAGACTTCACATGTAATTACATGTACAACAGATGTAAATGAAAGGATTCAAACTGTACTAATATTAACATACTTTCTTTTATATTGTTAATTTTAGGTAAAAAGAGAAGCAGAATTTAAACAGATAAGATCTTTAACCTCTTCTTTTGAAAGTACAGTGGAGCAGAATATTCTTCATTTATTAAAGGTTTGCTACATTGTATTAATAGGTTTCATCTTGGTATTTGCTAAAATTGTATTTTAAAGTGAACCACATTAATGATATATATGCTCGTATCTAGTGTGGTATATCTTGGGTTCGAGCCCCGGTCAGGTAAAAACAAAGAGTAACAAAATTTGTTTTTGTTGGTTCTCCTGTATTAGCACACAGCATTTAGGAGAAAGAACAAAGACTTGGGAATCAGAATAAAGTGCCAGAGTTGAGTGCCATATCTACCCGCAGGCTGTTGTTTAAGTGAGATAGCACTATAAAAATCGTACACAGCATACATCATCTTGTCGATGAGGTGAAATTTACAATAACTTGGGAGAGATACAAAATTATCATATACATTTGGTGTAAAAAAAAGAAATGTACATTAAGGCTATTCTATAACAAGTACTATAAATGTTATATATGTTTCTCCCATTATTACGGCGTTTTAACCCCGCTCAACCAGTGGTGGAAAAATCTGTAATCCTCTAGAGGATTAAACTGTCTCGTGTCTTTCTCCGCATTAATTTCAAACGCATTAATTTCAAATTTTGAAATAAGTTTGTGTTAAATAATGGGAGAAACAAATTCTCCTTCAGTTGCCCATGTGGGTTACGATATTTCTCCACTCTCGAGAGTTAAATTAAAAATTTTAACCACTCGCCTGACGGCTTGTGGTTAAAATTTTTAATTTAACTCTCTTGAGTGGAGAAATATCGTAACCCACAGGTAACTGAAGGAGAATCTATATATATGTAATGGTATATAGAAATTTTCAGATATTTTGATTAAAATATACGTGTAATGGTTGTTAAAAATGTGCCTTCAATCTCAAGTTTTTTTTTTTATTTTGTGAATAACAGATATGGATGTAAATCAAAACTAAGACAAAATCGTAGTTTACACCTTTGAATTAGATAAAACTTAAACCAGAAACATCTGATCAGCCTGATCGGGATACATGCGCAATAAAATGTCATTATTTATAGTAAAGTGGGCTGGGAGTTACTGACAGGGTTAGAAATTAACTTTTGTAGTTATTATCCCAAAGGGCTAGTAGAAATCAATCACTAGTCCTTAGAAATCCAAACTAGTCCCGGCGAGCCCACTTCAGCCCAAGCGGACAGGTACCTAGGAGATATGTGTTGTCCGTGGGGAAAATTATTAGTCTCGGACTAACGGACAATCGTTAATTTCGAACCCTGACTGAAACAACAGCTGATAATGGTAAACATAAGCACAATGACATGGATGAGGACTCTTACGTGAATATATAAACACAACATCAAACACATAAAATTAGATTCTAAATGTTCATGCTTTAAATGTTAAGTCTTTAAATAGGTGTATTACATGTAATTACTGTTCATTAAGACAATATTATTATTGACTAACAGTTTAACATATATTTTGTACAGATGTTGAAGCTGGATCCAACATCTAGTAAAACACCACCAGCCATGCCTTTTGAGGAATTGTTAACAAGATATGCACAGTTATTACAACAAGAGATTATAAGAACTGATTTAGTAAGTGTTTGAATATGTTTTATTATTGTATTGATACCCATGAAATACTGAGATTTTCAAGTCGAGTAAAAACCGGTACTTCACTCGGTGAAATATAAACGTTTAAATCACCGAATTACATCGCAATAGAAAATGTTATTTGAGCGTTGGACAATGAAAAACAAAAAAAAGTTCTTTTTAGATGTCTTATTAGCCCCAGAAAAATTTATGTAATAAAAAGTAAAACAAATATAGAAAATGAATCTCTCGTCGTGGAACTCACCGATGAGTTAGTACTAATTGTGAATTACTGCATTGTTGGGTTTCTCGTGATTTATTTTCAATATTCAGAATCCATGTATCACTGGGGTAAAGCTGATAACCGTAGCTGTAGCTGTAAATTACGGTCATCCCAAGATGGCGGACATGAAATTAGGTAAGAATCTTTTTTGTCGATTAAATTGTTTCTATACTGTATTTTAAATGACACATGCATTAGTACGATAGTAATCTATGAACTTTTCACAAGGAAATCACAAATTACGACTGGGAAATGTATATGAAAAAGAAAATCCGATATTAAAAAATCGCTATTGATGACTGTAACTGAAAACTGCAATTACAGTCATCTCAGTTTTCAGTTACGGTCATCTTAGTGATTTTTTAAAATTGGATTTTCTCTTTCATATACATTTTTCAGTCATAATTTGTGATTTCCTTGTGATAAGTTATAGATTACTATCGTACCAATGCATGTGCCATTTAAAATACATTACAGAAACAATTTAATCAACAAAAAAGATTCTTACCTGACTCCACGTCCGCCATCTTGGGATGACCGTAATTGCAGTTACGGTCATCAGCTTTACCCCAGTGATGTATTGCTATTCTATAAACATTCTGTTCTGATCTTTGTAGTTTGTTTTTAATTGAAGCTAATAAATTTCTGTTTATTCAGTTCATTGGTTTTGCCCACATTTGAATGTGTTTATAAGTTCTATTAAATTAAGAGATAAATCAATACTATAGACGATTACAAAAATCGGTCGTTTTGCAGTTATTGTTCTTTTCTACTAGTTGGTATTGTTCTTCCTGCAATGATTGGTGAACATAAACAGCTCATATGATGCCCGTAGTGGTTGTTGTTAAAGCCATAATATTCTTATTGACTTATTATTTTAGCTGTAATAAAAATAGGCTAGTATGAGGCATAAAAGGTTGATATTAGTCAATCTTTAAAATGAATGGTAAATCATTACTTTCAAGATGAACATTATGGAAAAATTTCTATATTAAATTTAATTTTTCTTAGGTCTACAACCTAAACAAGGTATTGTCCATCAAAATGTCTTGTAAATTATGACAATGACCATTGAAAGAATGACTGAAAATGACTTGGATGGGGTTGCACTAACATTATATAAATTTAAGTGGCAATTAAACTTAAAAATTCCTTGATAATTAGGCCAAAAAAAACATGTGTGTTTCCTATTACAAGGAATTTTAAAATAGGGTAGGTAGGTGTTGTTTTTTTGTTTTTTTTTAAAAGGGGGGAAAACGTGTATAAACAGTTGTGATTACCTTTTCATTTCAGCAATGTTTGCTCTAATCAAAAGATTTATGTCTGATGAAGTCATTGTTTTTTGATTCTATGCTTTTAATATTGAATTCCTTTACCAATGAACTGAGAATTGTACATATCATCTTTACTGAGCCTTAAAGTCCAAACAAAATGCAACTGTACAGTAGTGAATTAGATGATGACAAAAGAATGGATATGAATCAATCATTAATGTACTAGCATTATCACCAAAGCCAACAGTAGATATATACACATTCAGATGTCCCCACAAGGTCTTCAACATGTGAAACCCACACCAATGGCCCCAACAAGAAATTAAATCCATGGTTTAATACAGCAAAATGAAAATTCATCATAAAGTTACTGAAAATTCTAACGACATGACACAACAATGACCAACAAAATTCCATACTATGGGTTAAACATGATTTTTAGATACCTAAGCACCCCCTTCCTGTATAATCAAATATGAAACTAAAAGAATGATTAAACACACTGTAAAAATCAATCCATAATGCATTCAACCGATGTAGAATCTAGGACACAATGGCAAGTCCACTCCATATTGAACTGATAAGACGGGTTAGAAATGTGTCAGAAGACAAATCATACATTTGTACATTGTCAACTACAAAAGCTTACTGTACATGTACAATGTACATATATCGTAATAAATAAATGTGACAACAAAAGTCTGGACATGGTCAAAGTGGAAAGTCCATTAACAAGTATTAAAGGCAAATTCAAAGGCATATTCACCCATGAAACAACTAAGGGACAACTGTTAAATAATCCAGACTAGGTACAGACAAATTCAAGTATCTAAGGTATTACAAGATGCTGGCATTTAATTTATTTATCCGTACGGCCAACAAACTTGTTGAACAAGTGCGCCGCCATTACGATTTTATAATAAAAGAGACGGTTACGGAAAAAACACGTAGTTTCCCGAAAATTTTTCCGAAATCGTCAAAAAAAAGTTTAGGGTCAGGAATTTGGCAGGAAAAAAAATAAGGTGGGTCGGGTAACCGGAAACGCACATATTTTTTTTTTGGCCTTAACACATAAAGTGAAATATAGACTTAAATTAGTTTGATATTTGTGCATTCAGATACTCAACAATGGAACCAAAGAGATTTTACCATTTTGAATATTCAGAACTTCAGGGTTTCCGTTTGGCATCGGTCTTCGGCCATTGGCCGATAATTTGCGTATATGACTGGAAATAATTTGACATTGCTGTCAAAATGACCGTTTGTTCCAAAATAAGTGGCCAAAAAGACCGATACATCGGACACGTGATCGAGTATTTTTGTTTACAAGCTGTCTCAATCGGCAAACCTTGGCCGAATCTGCTCCTCATTGTTAAGAAACGAGCTGTCTATTTGTAACAATTAATTGTATTGGTCGATTTCGGATTTCCCTCCCCAATACCCAATCGGAAAATCCTTTAGTTTAGGCCAAAGAAAAATGATTGTCGGTTTCCCCTAACCCGACCGGGTCAAATTTTTCCTGCCGGATCATTATATTTTATTACCGATAAATAAAATAAAATAAAATAAACACTGGCCGTATGTCTTCTAACTCAGTGATATGGAGATTTTTGTTATCATAAACAATTGCAGTCATTTTCAAATTAAGTGCAGCCATGCCAGTGTTTTCACTACAAATTTTGATAGGGGGAGATTTTAGAATTATAGACGGAGAGAAAATTCGGCCGAGTCAGAAGGCCCCCAGTACTAGTGGGTTCAGTGAAAAGCCCTGGTAAGGGTGCAGGTGGAAGCACCCCAGCCGATTTTTCATTTGGTGAATTTTGACTTGTTTTTGAGGGTGTTTCCTAACTTTAAAAAATCTTCTTGACCAATGAACATTTTTTCATTGAAAATGATTTCTCAAGATTAACAACCATCAGTCACTTTCCATTGTTATTTCTGAGAAAGATGTCACATGGTTCTGCAATTTTTCAGGTCAAAGATAAATGTACAAGTTTGGTAGGCAGTAGAAATAAACTTGATCATTCAGAAAAGAAGTATGAACTTCCCCTATGATTATGTACTATTGAAAATAAAGATTTGATAATATTGGTGTTTGCTTCATTTCCTTGACATAGTATGAAGTTATATCAGCATTCAGATTCTTTGCATTTTTTTAATAATTAAAATAGCATCATTATGAATTTCTTATCTTAAAGCTTATATTATCATATTAAATGCACATTTAAAAGAATTTGCTTGCCTTTTCTATATTCTTACTATAATTTCTCTCTTAAGATTTTGAAATAAAGTATGCATTTAACTTTTTTTTAATAACAGGAAAGAACTTTCAAAGTAAGCAATATTCAAGAATCTGATTGTTAATCTGACTACAAACCACAGGGTCTTGTCACTAAATCCACGTAAATATACAATGCATTGATAGTGACAAGGCCCTGTGCACAAACTAGTATCAATACAAAATGAAGAATGAAAATTGTCAAAGACTCCTACATTTCAATAAACTTTTATTTTGAAAATATACAATCACAAATGACCAAACCCCCATAAAATATTTTAAGGGAAACCTCAAGCATGTGCTTCAGAAGGGGATAGACAGTTCCTTTTATTCATAGTCATAGACATCTACATAGTCTATAGTTTGACAGACTACTCATGTTATTGTTAATGGATATTTATATACATGTATATCCCATGTCCTCAAACAAAAAATCAAAATAATGTCAGACAGGGGACTGGTCACTCTCGAAAATTACTAGGGATATAGAATATTTGCAATCATTTGAGTTATTCGAGTCAAAACTTTAAAAGAAATGCGGCATCTTACTGGCCCAGTTCCCGAAATGAACATTTGAATTTACTGGTCCGAATCAAATTCCTCCAATTTATTTTATATACAAATGTAGTTCTAAATAAAAACTGATAATATTTAGTGGTCCGAACCATTAAACTAAGTTTGACTGGTCTACTCATGGGCTGGTGCTCATCGTATTCGGTAGTACCCCCCTTTTTTCCATACCGAAACATCGTTAAAAGATCAGACCATGCATTACTTTAATAGAAATCATAAAAGTGGGTTATATTCCCTTAACTCTTTCAATTAATTAATTCAAATTATTTTAACCATCTTTTTGCTTTTTTTTGGACAAAAGTTCAATATTGATTGCTGCCGCTTCGTCGATGTTATCAATGTCATTCGGACCAAAGCTAAGTCGGCCTCAGATACTCCGTTGGAATTATTAAACTTTTATTTATTATTCCTACTGTGAATCGTAATAAAGAAATAATTAATTCTTCCCTTCTTCAGCCTTCAATCATTGCATATTTAATCCTCAGAAGTAATCGAAACCGTTAGATAAAAACCGGAAGTAATTGAAATATTATAAATGGGACGAGAATATTTGGGGCCAAAAGAAAAAATTGGCCATCGACTCGTTTCTTTGTCACAGCAGCGCTTTTTTATACACAAAGTTAAGGTCAAATCGTAACCCAGCTCAAACACTAAGAGTTGTTTTCAATCCCCGAATATTATATAATCACATTTTCACTCAGAGAGGACATGCCGGCAAATGACAAACTTACAAAATTAAAATAGAAAAGACAACTCGATTTATTTTTTAACATTAAACACATGCTTGAAAAATTCATAGCCAGGGATTTTATAGCAATAGCTAGTGAAATGCGCCGGTTCCCGGCTTCAAATGAAAACACTGCATGCTTTTTCGATGTTTTTTTCCACCTGTCAAGGTCATTGAGCTAGATCGCCAAAGCGCTTACGATATCGGTAAAAGGACCATGATCTAAAATGTGTATGTGACGTACAGTGTGTATAAAATGGCCACCGGTGGTGTGCGCAGTGGAACCATTCTGGCTGTTCATTTATCTTGAATTAAAAAAATTAGAAATGGTTTGCATCAATATGACAGATAAACAAAACAAATCCATCAACATTTGGTGTCCTTATGTTTCACCGGATAAAGATAATCTTATGGCAAATTTATGTGATCATATCAACAAGTTGACTGTTGTTAATGTTTATTGTTAATAAACCATGCCAGTTGAATATATTTCAAACATAAAGTTTCATATATGTATAGGGTTATTCCAGAAATAATTGTATTGGGGGTTAAAAGGCATATTATTTAAAATTGTATGGGTGGTCAGTTTAAGAAATGTGGTCTATCACAAACAATCGATGAAATAACCTATTCAAAATATTTTTGGAAAGAGATGGTGACCTCTGAAAACCGGTCTGTCTGTGAATTCCAAATATCATAATAAGTATGCATATTTGAAACAAATGAATATTAAATTAAGCTCCAGCTGCATCTTAATGAATCAAACCACACCTTAATATATCATTAAATGACCTATAAGTTTTAGACAAATTAGGACACAATTGACCTATTGAATAAGTGCCTTTCAGGACAAAAGGCCTGAGAAATTTATATGAGTTAGGACATTTGAAATTAGTATATTAAAATCCAGCTGAAACCCTGTGCTTACTTGGCAATAATATAGATAAAATTTGATATGAAATTATTTTATAAAATACTTTTTATTTTTTTGAGGAAAGGATTATTTTCTCTTCCTCTTCACAACCCTGGCCGAATAACCAGCATTTTAACGCATATCAATACATTCATATCCGAGCTTGTTTTTTCACCTGGGGAAAGGCGCGAGGAGTTCCGGATGAGAGGGTGCTTATATATCATATAAGGTTCTATTAATATGCAATTTGCATTTACCCAATTAAGTAGATTAATCTTTTAACACCTCCTAATTAACCTTTTGTAGAGAAAACAGAATTGCTTATTTAATGATTAGAGACAGGTGTCAATTGTTGACAGAAATACTAAACTATTTCATTGCCCCCAGGCAATGAAACATACTTGCATAAGATTTCTTCTCATTTACCAACCATAAGAATTAATCGAAGTGAATTCAATTTTAGAAGTGAACTCTTTTTAACAGAATTTGTCATTTTAAAGTTTAACTCTAATGGATTAACATACAAGTTTACTAGTATGCAATGGACAAAAATATTCTAGATCATTTTGAATTACCTAAAGACACCACTGGAAATTTCTAAGTAAAATGCAGAGAATGCTCAACATACATATCTTGGGGATGACACATTCGAAAAACTGATGATGATAAAGTGCAATTGTGATTTGTAGATAACTATCATTCTTTTTTTGTATGTGTTTTGAAACTTTTTTGATTTGTTAATATGAAACTGAAATTCTTAATGCTTTAGAGTATGTTTATCACAGAATAATCCATAGTACCTTCATAGTCCCTATAATTCTTATCATTTCAAAAATTGAACAAGAGCCCAATGTAATTTTTCACCAAAGTAATGTGTAATTTAATTAATTACATTTCAAATGTAATGTAATTTAATTAATTACAGTGACACCTGTCTAATCCGACACACCAAGGGACCAGGGAAATGTGTCGGATTGTACAGGATGTCTGAATACTCAGGGTTTTCTTAGTTAATAGAACTACTTTGGGACCATAAGTTTTTGTCGGATGTCACAGGATGTCGGAAAACTCAAGTGTCGGATTGCACAGGTTCCACTGTACATTTAAAACATCAGTGTAATGGTAATGGTAATGTAATTTAGGTTTTTGGATTGTAATGGTAATTTAATTGATTACATTTGCAATGTAATGACCCCAACCCTGAATTGTCCGCTGATGGCGGCCATCTTGGATGGAGATCTGGGTCACTGGATATAATTTTGAAAGTTGACCATTTAAGGACCATTCATGCCATGTTTGCTTTAAATTGGCTTACTGGTTTCAGAGGAAAAAAATTAACATTTTTCCCATAGAGTCCTATGTTAAAACTATGTCCGCTGATGGTGGCCATCTTGGATGCAGGTCGGGGTCACAGGACATAATTTTGAAAGTTGACCACCTAAGGACCATTCATGCCATGATTGCTTTAAATTGACTTACTGGTTTCAACGGAAAAGACTTTTAAACATTTTTTCCATAGGGTCCTTCATGTATGTTAAAACTAAGTCGAGTCATGGTGGCCATCTTGAATTGCCGATCAACAAACAATTTACATGTTAGTACAGGACCACCCAATGATCATTCCTGCAAAGTCACAATTCAATTGGCTTAGTGGTTTCTAACAAGAAAATTTTTAAAATTTCGACCAATCAGAACACATTATGGGCCCTGGCATCCATGTTGGATTTCCGATCAGTGCCAAAAACAAAAATATTGTAGATGACCATCCAATGAACATTTCTTCCAAGTTTGGCTCTAATCTGTTTTGTGGTTTCAGAAAAAACGATGACAATGTGAAATTCCCATAAGGTCCAATGTTAAACTAAGTCGAGTCATGGTGGCCATCTTGAATTTCCGATCGGCAGAAGATTCACATGTTTAGTACAAGACCATCCAATGATCCTTCCTGCAAAGTAACAATTCAATTGGCTTGGTAGTTTCTGACGAGAAGATTTTTAAATTTTCAGCCAATGAGAGCACATTATGGACCCTGGCAGCCATGTTGAATTTCAAATCAGCACCAAAAACACAAATCTGGTAGAGGACCATCCAATGAACATTTCTGGCAAGATTGGTTCAAATCTGTTCTGTGGTTTCAGAGAAGAAGATTTAAATGTGAAAAGCTAACGGACGGATGACGACGACGGACGGACGAAGTACGCCTAGCCATGACAAAAGCTCACCTGGCCTATGGCCTATGGCCAGGTGAGCTAAAAACATTTACTATATTTATAACTTTAGAGGGGTTGCAAAACTATTTTTCGATTGATCGCCATTAACTTCTCCTAGAATTCTCCACACTTTGTTGTCTCCACTACTTCCTGTCAGCTTTCTGAAAGAGATGTCACTTCTCCCTCTAATTTGAAACTAGTAAGAGCTCTGTGGTGTACTTGACTTGTACCTTAAATGATTAACTCTCTCTCTCTCTCTCACTGTGGTGTACTTGACTTGTACCTTAAATGATTAACCCTTTCTCTCTCCCTGAGGTGTACTTGACTTGTACCATAAATGATTAACTCCCTCTCTCTCTCCCTGGGGTGTACTTGACTTGTACCATAAATGATTAACTCTCTCTCTCTGAGGTGTACTGTACTTGTATCATGATAATTTGAAACAGATACGTACTTACATATATACTTGATGTTCTTTACCTTTTAAAGGTATACTATTTTAATTTTAATGATCTTTAAGTATGTCCTGTATACTACATTACTTACAGAGCCGTTTCGACAGTTGACCTCTCCCCCTTTGTTGATACAATCCTGAAGAATTTCAACATCTTCAAACTGTACAGCTTTAAAAATGAACTGAAATGAAATTATGCAACAAAATATAAATAATTGCCAAATTAGTATTGAATAATGATTTTAGATGCAAACATGAACAGTCATCTTAGAAAATGTATTCTACTGATAATTATTATATAAGTATGACTTTATAAGATTCTACTGATACTTATTATATAAGTATGACTTTATGAGATTCTACTGATAATTATTATATAAGTATGACTTTATGAGATTCTACTGATAATTATTATATAAGTATGATTGCATAAATTCTACTGATAATTATTATATAAGTATGACTTTATAAGATTCTACTGATAATTATTATCTAAATATGACTTTATGAGATTCTACTACTGTTGTCATTAAAAGTCATGGTCATCATAGAAATCATTGGAAGCTCCCATTAAAGACATAGGATCTAAGATTTTCGTGTTTAATATTAAAATCGGTAAAACGGTGAACTAACGGCCAGTCCCTAGATATGAACAAAAAAATGCTTAAAATGTCAATTTTGTAACTTTCATCAACGTAATTAACAGAGTCGATTGCTTTGTATCGTTTGTACAAATCGCGTTTAGAAATCAATTTTTTGTCGCACCGACAAAAATTCACAAATTCTTGTTTCAAGTAAAAAATCATTGACAAGGGTACGCTTGATATAAAATCATATATATTTTTCTTAAGGCAGCCATGATATTTCCCTGATAAAAGTGAAATGCATTTTTTTAAACGAAAATAGTATAATTCTATCACTTTGAAATGTCATGATATAAATTAACCAGAGGCTCTGAAGAGCCTGTATCATTCACCTGGTTATAAAAAGAACCAATTGGTCCTATGTAAAAACTATGTCCTGCAGTGGTAGTCATCTTGGAATTCCGATCAACATAAAAAACACAAAGTTTGTAAAGGACCTTCCAATGATTGATGCACAGTTTAGGTTCAATCAGTGCAAAAGCTTCAGAGAAGAAAATATTTCTGTGTTTTCCCATATGGTCCTGTGTTAATACCTATATACAAAATGTATTCTGTTATTTTCCAATATGACCTGTGGTGGCATCCATCTCGGATTTCGAATCGGAATAAAAAAAAAAAACTTTTTAGAGGACATTCAAATGATTATTCCTGGGCAGTTTGGTTTCAATTGTTCAAGTGGTTTAAGAGAAGAAGCATTTTGAAACATTTTTCCCATAGGGTCCTATGTTAAACTAAGTCCTGCCGTAGCCGCCATTTTGAATTTCATATCGGAACAAAAAACCTTAAGTTTATAGGGGACCATCTGATTTGTAGTTTCTGAGAAGAAGGCATTTGAACATTTCCCCATAGGGTTCAATGTTAATCTATGTCCGGCGGTGGTGGCCATCTTGGATTTCCGATCGGCATAAAAAACAGAAACTTGGTAAAGGACATTCCAATGATCATTCATTTACAGTTTGGGTTCCATTAGTTTCAGAGAAGAAGATCTTTGAAATTTCAGCCAATCAGAGCATATTATTGGCCCTGGCAGCCATGTTGAATATCCAACTGGAACGAAAAACAGAAATTTGTAGAGGACCATCCAAGGAACATTCCTGCTAAGTTTGGTTCCATAAAAGGCATATTGGCAAAGTTGTTTCGGAGAAGAAGCTTGAAATGTGAAAAGTTTATAGACGATGGACGCCAAGTGATGGCAATAGTTCACATAGACCTTTGGTCCAGGTGAACTAATAAAGGATTCATATAATCAAACATAATCAAAACAGAAATGATATAATTCTGTATATTGAATTAAAGAAAAACCAAATTAAATTCCAACACAATTTTTGAAAATAAATTTAGAGCAAAGAAACAAAACAGTAATTTTGTATGACCCTTAAATATAAACACTAGTGAGATGTAGCAATGTGAAATTCCATCAAAATTTCAGTTTTGATGATCGTTAAACCAACATCGATCGATGATCGATGATCCATAACAATTAACTTTTCAGCCTAGGATTACACTACAAAATATTTCAAGAGCACATGTACAATTGATAAAGTAGTTAAACTTTAAATAACATTTTATCATGCAAAACTTTAGTAAGAACTTAAGACTGCATAATTTTTCACTGGTAGTGTGTTGACATAGAAAAGTTAATATTCATTTTTATATTATAAAATAAACCTGTCATTTATTATTTGAATAAAACCAAAATAGTTTAATTTAAAGTCAGAAAGGACCAGAACAGTCAAGGAAATTAGGACTTTGAATCCACAGGACATTCGGTCCTGCGAACTATGAGGAATTACAGGAGCGAACTAGATTTTACAGGACCGACAATAAAATAATATATATTTTTTTAAATACTAAATTTAATTATTGCATTAAACTTACAACCACAATCAGCAATATCTACTATTAAGACAGCGGCGTAAAGGTTAGAGTGTGAGTGCTCATGTGTTCGTGCTCCGGTCGGATCAGACCAAAGATTACGGGTATATAATTTGTATTTTTTGCTTCTCTGCTAAGTATGCAGCATTAAGGAGATAGAGCAAAGACTGGTTGGCTCTGAATCAGTATAATGTGTCCAAGTGGGATGACAATTTGACACTATGTCCATAAATATATTATTGTATACAGCATGCAGAGATTTAGCCAGAATTTTGAGGCCATTAGTCACTTTTGCCGAACAGATTTTTTTTTAAATTATGAATAAACAAGAATATAATGAGCTTAATCTTATAATCAGTTACGTTGCCTTATTGGTTAGTAATGGAGATTGAAAACCTCCTAGGATGGGAACATACTCTATAAATTAACAACCAACTGATAAAACATAACATTGCCACTATTTTGATTTCAATACCTACCACACAAATTTTAATACCCCCCTCCCATTTTTGAAATATTACTGTACTTTGGTCTAATGCCACACTAATTGTAATGACCCCATCCCCCACCCATTTTGAAATGTTACTGTACTTTGGTCTAATACCACAACAATTGTAATAACTCATATTTGTGTAGTCTTCACCAGAAAAAAAAATTCTGCCAGTTTTCCCAATGGTCCAACTTCTATATATTCTTTGTAGGAAATCACTATAGAACAAACGTCAAAAACTGAAGCAAGTTATAAAATAAATAATTATTTCTCAGACCTCATAATCAAATTGCAACAATTGGAATAAAAATACTGTAGTTTTTTTTTTAATTGCAGACACCTGTCTGTTTGTAAATAGTTCTATACATAGAATGCAATTGTTATCCAGATGCTGATCAATATATAAAAAAAACTCCTTGCATTCTTTTGTCGTGCAGTGCATTTCAACGAATTGTTGATGAAGAAAACTCTAGAGAATAATATTTTTTCGAAATACATGTACCACGATCACTGTAATCACACAAAATATTTTACGACAATTAAACTTGTGATTATTTATTTTAGATTTTTCTTGATCTAAAAATAACAAATAAAAGAGAATTAGAAATATTTTTTAAGTTCAATTTACCAAAAACTTCAATTTATCTATTCTTAAAGACAGCGGCTGACAAAAAAAATTACAGGACAGTCGGTCCGGTGAGTAAACAAAAACTACCGGACCGCCGGAAAATTTATCGGACGTGGTCCGTCGGTCCGATGCCAATTTCCTTGACTGCCAGAATGTTAAATAATTAACAATAATGGATGTATACATGTAGAATCCTGAGGATTATCAGGGTTAGATATTAAATATTGGAGATAGTAGTCCTTAGGTTATTAAAAACAATATTTGGACTAGTCTTCCATAATACTGATTAGCCTGTACACAATGCTAGGGGCATCCAGGGGCATGTCACCCTCCCCCTCCCCCCACAAAACAAATTAATTAAATTAACCAGAGGCTCTCAAGAGCCTGTATCGTTCACCTGGTTATAAAAAGAACCAATTGGTCCTACATGTATGTAAAAACTATGTCCTGCAGTGGTAGTCATCTTGGAATTCCGATCAACATTAAAAAAACAAAGTTTGTAACCTTCCAATGATTGATGGAAAGTTTAGGTTCAATCAGTGCAATAGCTTCAGAGAAGAACATATTTCTGTATTTTCCCCATATGGTCCTGTGTTAATACTATGAGCTGTGGTGGCAGCCATCTTGAATTTCGGATCGGCATAAAAAACCCAAACTTTTTAGAGGACCTTCAAATGATTATTCCTGGGCAGTTTGTTTTCAATTGTCCATGTGGTTTTTAAAAGAGAAGAAGTGTTTTGAAATATTTTTCCCATAGGGTCCAAAGTTAAACTAAGTCCTGTCGTAGACGCCAAATTGAATTTCATATCGGAACAAAAAACCTAAAGTTTGTAGAGGACCATCCAATGAACATTCATGTACCGTTTGGCTTTAATCATATTTGTAGTTTCTGAAAAGAAGGCATTTGAACATTTTCCCATAGGGTCCAATGTTAATCCATGTCATTCGGTGGCGGTCATCTTGGATTTCGGATCGGCATAAAAAACAGAAACTTGGTAAAGGACATTCCAATGATCATTCATTTACCGTTTGGGTTCAGTCAGTTCATTAGTTTCAGAGAAGAAGATCTTTGAAATTTCAGCCAATCAGAGCATACATTTTTTTTGTATTATTGGCCCTGGCAGCCATGTTGAATATCAGACTGGAACGAAAAACAGAAACTTTGTAGAGGACCATCCAAGGAACATTCCTGCTAAGTTTGGTTCCAATTGGCTCAGTGGTTTCGGAGAAGAAGCTTAATTTTCAAACGTGAAAAGTTTACAGACGACGGATGAAGTGATGGCAATAGTTGACCTGGACCTTTGGTCCAGGTGAACTAAAAATTAGATGCAAAAGTCTGGAGTGTAAATGAAGCTTGAACAATAATACCCCCAGCAATGCCGCCTCTAATATCAGTTACAGAGACGACCTTACATAAATGCTTCCTACCAAGTTTTAGTTCATTTGGCTGAGGGGTTTCAGAGGAGAAGATTAAAATGTGAAAAGTTATTGGACGACGGACGCCAAGTGATGGCAAATTTAATTATTAACAAGTGTTTAAAGTTTCATAAAAATCCAATAAGCCGTTTAGGAGGAGTTGCGCTTACAAGGTACATGCCCTCCCCCCTCCCTTTTCATGAAAGTATAAGTTGAATTATCTCCCCTTTTAAATTTTGGACAGCAACCATATTCCTTCATGCACATCTGCAGGTACATTTTATTGTACTACAACTGTATAAAGTTTCACAAAAATCCAAAAACCGTTTAGGAGGAGTTGCGCTTTCAAGGTACATGGACAGACGGACGGACGGACGGACAGACAGGGTGATTCCTATATACCCCCCCCCCCAAACTTTGTTTGCAGGGGGTATAATAATAAAATTAAATTTTATAATAATATTATGTTTTAAGGAGATGAAAACTATTTTTGGATATGAGAAAAAAAAAGATACTTTTGGTTAACTACTAGTTAGAACCCAGAAAAGAAAAATAAACAAGAATTCTGAGAGTATTGCACATAGCAATACATTGTCCCCTACTGGCTGCAAAAATCAGAGGACCTAAAATATTAGAAGTATCACCTTGCAGTGAGTAGATTTTAAATTACAAGTTCAAGGGCCATAACTCAGCCAAAAATCATTCGACCAGAACAAAATTCGAACTTAAACTGTAACTCATATAGATATAGCCACATACCAAATATCAAGTCAATATATCAAAGGACATAAAAAAAAAGTCTGGACAACTTAAAATTTGAACAAAAAATACAAGTTCAAGGGCCATAACTCAGCCAAAAATCATTTGACTGGAACAAAATTCGAACTTAAACTGTAACTCATCTTGATATAGCCACATACCAAATATCAAGTCGATATATCAAAGGACATAAAAAAAAAGTCTGGTCAACTTAAAATTTGAACAAATAATACAAGTTCAAGGGTCATAACTCAGCCAAAAATCATTCGACCGAAACGAAATTCGAACTTAAACTGTAACGCATCTAGATATAGCCACATACTCAATATCATGTCAATATATCAAAGGACGGGAAAAAAAAGTCCGGAAAACTTAAATTTTTAATGTGACGAATGGACGGACAGACAGAACGTAACCTAAAACTATAGTCCCCTTCAGCTTCGCCGGTAGGGGACTAATAAATAAATAAATGAGAAAAAATATACATTGTAATAATAAGAACTTAAGGTTTTGAATCACGCGTTCAGCAGCAGTTTTTCGAAACTTGGCAGTTTTGGTTTCATTTATATCAATGCATATGAAAATCTGACCTTTCTTGGGATATTATTCTTAATGTTTTCAATTCTAAAACTGTCACATCCAGTGAAAAATGCACTTGAATTATTATCATTCCTGAAGGTGCAAAAACTGCACATCATTACATTTTTCTTGTCATACATCAACCAAGCTAAAGGGCGTCCTTTTTTGCAGCTTTCATGTCTTGAAAACGCAAAAAATACTGATGTAAGTCTTCGATTTGAGCCAACCAGGGCTTGAACCTATGATGGACAGGGTTGGGTTCAATTACTTTAAAAAGTAATTAAATACTTTCAATTACATTGCAATATTTTTCAATTACATTACATTGCAATTACAGTGGTTTTTAAAAAGTATTTGATTTTTTTCAAATACTTTTAAAAAGTAATTAATTACATTGCAATTACATTTTAA
>MJUT01052302.1:368374-387250 GCA_002080005.1 Gigantidas platifrons
TGTGAAATTCCCATAGGGTCCAATGTTAAACTAAGTCGAGTCATGGCGGCCATCTTGGATATGCGATCGGCACAAAAATAACAAATGTAGTAGAGGACCATCCAGTCACCATTTCTATAATGTTACAATTCTATCGGCTAAGTAGTTTTTGACAAGAAGATTTTCAAAGTTTCAACCAATCAGAACACATTATTGGCCCTGGCGGCCATGTTGGATTTCCGATCTGCACCAAAATAACAAATTTAGTAGAGGACCTCCCAATGAACATTTCTTCCCAATTTGGTCCAAATCAGTTCAGTGACGACGACGACGACGACGACGACGACGGACGCAAAGTGATGACAAAAGCTCACATGACCTTTTGGGTCAGGTGAGCTAAAAAAGGTTCACCAAAACGTAGACTAGGGACGTTTATCATGAAGAATGTAAAATAAATTTGACTGAAAACGATTCACGGACAATATCCTCATCACGATTCACGAAATCAACAAAATATAATGGGGAAGAAAAATCCATGATATTATTGCGTACATGCACTGTCCGATGAAACACTACTTCATCCCGAGCCGCCAATGAGACGGCCACTCTGATTGGCTAATTCGAATGTTTACCCATCATCCGACACATTTCTGCTTGCCAGAGAAATTCGTCTGCATTTTTTAAAGTTCAGCAGGTGAGTAAATCTTTACATATCGACTGTCAAAATATGAATTTGTACATAAACAATTATTATTTGTGTCATATGGTGCCAAAAATTGCTAAAAACAATCTTATTTTACTCATATCTGTTTCTATTTCATCAGTTTCTTAAGTTGAAAAATGTCCGAAGAACCCCTCACCATATATGTAATGGTAATTTATACGGAGTGCAATATCGGACACGACCTTGATATTTATTTCTGTTCATATACTGTATATCTACAAATGTAAATATACTGAATAAAAAAAGTGACAAATTTCATAAAATTATCTCTCTAAAGGATGAAATCGATTTATATCCTAAACGTACAAATGTATGTCCGAACTTGTGTATATGAAACCCTTTAATATGCACATAGCTATATATAGTAGTTGAACTGTCCGATAATACCCAAATAGAGATTTTCCCGTCCGATATAACCCCCAACCAGTGACCGGTATTACCCTAATCCGTCCGATTTTAACTGAAGTCAAACGGACACACGATCGTTGAAATATTCAGTTCCAGGGAGGAAAAAACTAGATGAGTACCGGGTGATATTGTTCAGTAGGATCGCGTTTATCAGTCATTACTCTCCCCGGCATTTGAATCGCCCTTTGAATGTGCAGGGTAAGGAAACGTCCGGAGGTGTCCGATAAATCACAGGGACTTGCTCCCGGTCAATAAAAAGATCGACTATCCACATATATACGATCTTTTTATTGACCGGGAGCAAGTCCCTGTGGATAAACTACACACTTACTCTCACAGAACCAAAATTGGTTTGGAAATAAAAAAAGTTATAAAAGTTTAAAAATTTGTTATTTTCCTGTCAATGACTTTATTGTTTTATTGCCAACGAAGTATTTGTTTATTGTCAGGCAATTAGTGAATATGACATCACTAATGAGATTGGCAAACACTCCTATTGGAATTTGGCCACTGGATAAATCTGTATCCGTACCAAATTAGACTGGACAAATTTTGTCCAGGATAAAGCATATGTGTCCAGTGGACAACTCTTGAACAACCACATTGAGCCAATGGACAGAAGTTGTCCACTGGATAGATGATAACTTTATCCACTGTTTTGAACAACCGGGGACAGGTGTCGAAGTGACTTGAAATTCATCCAATATGGGGTCAGTGTTCGACGTTAAGCGGTAGTCCGAAGCCCGTGTCTAGTAAAAATTATATCGGTCTAGTTGTATGGTGTTGCTGGTGGCCCGATTGGTCTAGTGAATTTGAAAGTAGCGAAATGTAGATAAGTACCTCTTCTGAAGGACTCGACGAAAATTTTGAATCGTTAATGTGATAATTTTTTTCATTTTCGTGCAAAAATAGTCGCCGACTTGTTTACTCATAAAAAATGACCTTAACCTAATAACTGGTACCTTCAAATATAGCGATTCGTGAGTACTTAGGCATTTTCATTTCGGCAACCAGTCGTAAGATGCATCTAAATCCCATCGCATTTCGACAGGCAAGTACAACGAGTCGTCGTGTTGCAAAGGTATTTGTTGATCGTTAAATGTTCCAACTTGAAAATAATCTTTAATAAGATATAATTTTAACTTTTTATGAGTAAAAATAAAGAAAATCAATATTTTTTACCACTTTCCCCAGTATGAATTGATAGGATAGTGCTCTGTTATTATGACTTCTGTTGGTTTTTAGTTGTTTATGGTTTCGATAAATCAACATGAAGTGACAGACGGTGCTATTCCGCGGAAGAAGTTGAAAAAGCCCTCTAGAACACCAGAGGAGGTGTCACAGATAAAAAAAAAAAACAATATGAACAGAAAAGATCGCGATCTTTTAAGCTCCAATGGACCACCGATCGCCCTTGGCTACGTTACGACGAAATTCTTCTCTTCGTAGTTTCCTCCACCCGTGTCACACGGTAAACTTTTTTTTTAGGATTTAAAACTAAAAATATATTGGAACCAATTGAATATTTTCATTTACTCTTAGTATTAAAATTATTTTATTAAGTTTGATATTAATTATCAATAAACTAATAAAAATATATTTTTAAAAGGTAAAACAAAGTTACTGTTTACTAACTTGGCATTTACTAACAGGGTCATTATAATTAAAAAGGTATTACTTTCAGGTATTAAAAAGTAAAAGATATTTGCAAAATAAAATTATTTACAAAATTTACAATCCTAAAATCAAAGAGCCATAATAAAAAATAGTCTTATCCATCATTTACATGACCATTTACACGAACATGAACAAATGATGTATTTTACATACTGCGAAAAAACAGTTTAAGAACAAAACTGGGGATGGGAAGTTTGTTACAGGATCTAACAACTTTAGAATAGACACCATCCAAATGCATGCATAAAATTAAACAATGAAAATTTGTTTCTTCTTTTTCTGGTAAAAATATCTTCGGTCTAGTGTGCACTGATTCGGTCTAGTAACTTTAGCAAGTCACTGGCTCAGATGTCTATAGTGGTTAAAAAAGTTTTTGGTGAACACTGTGGGGTCAAGTCAGTTTTCATTCATATTTGACCGTCTAATCACATACAAGTCGCGAAGACAGTTAAATACATGTACATGTATATTGACCATTCACACAATAACTCTCAACTATAAATAAATAATTTATATTTACACCTTTCGTCCAATAAATAAAAGCAAAATCATGCATGCATCTTTCCGCCTTGTTCTTGATGGGACACCTACGTGCTGGGGAAAGAAACATAACAATAGATATGTCACTCGGAAATTCTCGGACCTTTCCTCGAAATATTGCAATGTGACAGAGAAACGGTAACAAGACATACACTAGGGTCATTTCTGAGAGGATAAATTAGGATCATATGTATTAACGTCCTCTTCAGTGACAATTCCGTAAAATCGTACAGTAGCTGTCAGTATAATTTTGGTGAAAACCGGTAAAAACTTACCATCGGCATTCCGTCTTTTACAAGAGCAAGTGTACAAGTTATGTCAGGGCCGGGATAAATTGATTGATTGATTATTGATTAACGTATTTCAGCTATACTCAGGGCGAGAATAAGTTCAATAATATATTAGAACTACATAGAAATGATTGATGGTTGGGTCAACCGGGTCAATGACTTCTGAATGCCACTGAAAATGTATGGAAAGTAGGAAAGGGGCGAAACATTTATTCTTTTGTAGTACATGTATATCCAACCGTGTAACTATCAGGGGCGGATGCAGGATTTTGTGTTAGGGGGGACGAAAGTCGGCAAGGGTCTGGGGACTGGATAAGGTCTCCAGCGGGTTCACGGCAGAGCCCTGGTAGGAGGCCGGGGGGGGAGATGAGTCCCCACGGAAGCTACTATGTTTTGAGTATTTAGGAAGCTTTTCCAACAACAATTTTGAAGCATTTGAATGTGATGAAGTGTATTAAAACGCATGAATCTTCTCCAAAAAGTTTCAAATAGTTTCTAAGCAGTGAGTGTAAATTAAAGGGAGATGTCACTTGAAATTATATATCTGGAGCTGTGACTCCCCTGATTTCCTCATCACGCCGGGTATTCGTATACTCGGAACAGGTGCGGACACTTAGAACTCGGTGCAAGCTAGTTATTTTGAACGTTTTCATTTGCCAATTTTGAATTTTTGGACACTACAGATCGTGGAGCATGACGGCCACGGAACACGGAACAGCATGCTCCGCGGTCTGTAGTGTCCAAAAATTCAAAATTGACCAATGAAAACGTTCACAGGGGCGGATCTAGGATTCAAGTTAGGGGGCGCACTTAAAATAATCGCGCCGAGCGAAGCGAGACGCGAAAATTTTTGGGGTATTTCGTGTGAAAAATCACGATTTTACGCAAGAAAAATCATATTTTTTCAAATTTAAGGGGGGCGCGCGCCGGTTGCCCCCCCCTCCCCCCCTGGATCCACCCCTGGTTCAAAATGACTAGCTTGCACTGAGTTTCCGAATACCCGTCGTGCTATATTAGCCAATTTTCTCATGTTTCTCTGTTGAAAATGGGGTAATTTGTCTTGAAGTGTTTGTAGAATGGATGGATTTTGATAAAATTAATGTCCAAGGGATTATAAGTCATAAGTCATAAGTTTATTGGTTCACCAATCAAGGGCCCACAGGGGGCATATACAATATGAGCAAATTAAAATATAATTATAATATCACTTTGTTTTTTGTTGTTAGAATACCAAATTATTTGTTAGGTCGCTGGATCTAACAACTCATACAAGCCTATCACCAATACGGCGTGGGTTCGCGCCCGGCTTTGTAAGTTACAAAAAAAGGTGCACTCGACTCGCAACGCAAGTGATAAAGTTTACCAGTTGCTTGCCCATGGTCGGTGGTTCTCTCCGGGTACTCCGGCTTCCTCCACCACTAAAACTGGTCGCCATGATATAGCTGAAATATTGTTGAAAGTGGCATTAAACACCAAAAATCAAAATCAAATCACCAATTATTTGTCTCATCGTTTTACTAAAATTGAATTTAACTGATTGTGATCTATGATACCAAAAATAATCAGATGATTTTTATGCGTTATAAAAAAAAATTGGATGTTACAATAATAAATTTAGCAAAACTGAATAATTGAATCTGATCCCACATCGACTCTTTGCAATATTATGTCATATTATAAAATCGATCTAAGCTTGGTTATCAGGGGTTAATTTTTATAATACAAATTGATATGTGTAGTAAAATAAATACATTCTTCTTTTCTTAGATAAAAATCTATCTAAGGGACGGACCATTTAACTTCTGTGGGGGGGAGGGGGGGGGGGCTATGTTTTTTTTTCTAAAAAAATATTCTGAAAAAAATAAATCTGAACGAATGAAAGAAACCATAGCTCCCCCTTTGCAAGTTAAATAGTCGGTCCCTAAGCGACCTTACTGTAGCTTTCTATACTTTGTTGATGATACCATGACATGCCATTAGAAATTAGTAGAAAACAATAAGAAGTGAATTTTATCGGAAAGGAATTTAATGAATCCGCGTTTAAATCATAACATCATAATTTATGAACGTCAGTCAAAAATGACTTCAAGATGAATTTCTTATTAATCGTCGACTGCTTCAAAAGTTCAAAAGTAATTAGATAAACTAAAAGGGCAATGCAACGGGTAAAATATATAATGATTTATTACATTTAACAGGCGAATGATATGCTTAATAGAGGGACTGAAGACTGCCTCTCCCTCTCTCTCTCTCGCTCTCCTTTTTTTTCTTTTTTTAGAGGGGGGGGGGGCAACGTCCCTTCCGCCCCCCTCTGGATCCGCCACTGACTATGAGATAGAAATAACAACAAGATATAGTTTATTCAACAATGCTTGTTACAATTTATCTTCAAAGTCTAAGCTCCCAGTTTTCCGGTTGTTGACTGATTTTGTCTGTTTTTTGATTTGTGAGTTTTGCCTTTCCCAGCTTTGGAAGATTGTTCGGTGTTCGGTAATTTTGTTATAAGTTATGTGGTTATTACCCTTATTATATTGATAAATTGTACGAATTGCTTAAAAATCTAAATTCCGTTCTTGATCATGATGATGTTGAGCTAAGAATATTTTCTGAAAGCTTACCAGAAAATTTAATAAATTTTAACATGTATAAAGAAATAAAAAATGATAAGGCGTCTGGGGACGATATGGTAAGAAATAAATTCATAAATCCAACTTCAGATATGTTTTGAGCACTATACGTTGATCTGTTTAATCTTATTTTGAACTCTGGTATAATTCCCGATACTTGGCTCGCAGGCAACATTGTACTATTTTATAAAAACAGAGGGACAAAAACTGATTCCAAAAACTTTCGACCTATTACTATTTTGAGTTGTTTTTGGTAAATTATTTAGATCAGTTATGAATAATAGATGGAAAACTTTTTCTGACGAATTTCTCCTCTTAAATGAAAACCCAACAGGGTTTAGGAAAAAATATACAATGCTAGACAACATTTTTGTTATATATATGACCGTTTTGAGCTACTAAAACTGAAGAAAAAGAAACTTTTCTGTGCATTTATAGACGTCGGAAAGGTTTTCGATACTGTGTGGCGTGATGGCTTGTGGTACAAGTTATTTATGTGTAATAATAAGGGTAAGATGTACCATGTAATTTTAAACTTGTATAATAATATACAATCTATATATAATTGTTTATAAAGATTATGTTTCGAATTTCTTCCCATGTTTAAACGGTGTTAAACAAGGTAAAAATTTATCTATTTCCTTTTTTGTGCGCACTATATCTAAATAATTGAGAGACTTTTTTGACAATCAAAAATGGACAAGGCATTAAAAGCATTTTCAAAGACTTCGAAAACGAATTACAAATTTATGTGAAATTATTCAGTTCTTTATGCCGACGATACAGTACTGTTGGCAGAGTCTAGTGAGGAAACATTTGTCGTTAAAAATGAATCACTCGCCCACTCGAACTCACACCGTTGGTACATGCACTGCAACACCAATTATTTTAGTATATAGGGTTGAACGTTCCGAACTCTACCATTTGACTGAAATATGACTGAAAGGGGCGTAAATACACAAATTCTAACCCTTAATAATTATAAGTTTTGTGAGTTTTCCTTCTTTATGGTTTATTGTAAAAAATATTCCAACAATCTGTAAATTTCTGAAGATATCATCATGTGGAGGTTTTCCAACTTAAAAGTACAATTCATAGAGTAACCGAAGAAAACATATAAAAAAGGGTATACAAAATGTATGATTCCATAGCTCAAAATCCCGAATTTATGCACTGATGAATTCTACCATTTTCATTAAAAAAATTCAACGAGAACATGCATTGTATAATGAAAATTTAAACTTTAAATTAACTTACACGTTTCATTTCTGCTCTGCTTGCATTGCCATTGTAGTATTTTATTCCGTTAAATACTCATTCATATGTTAATGTGACATAATAAACAGGGACGTAATTCTGCCTTGCCTGGAAGAGTCAAACAGCACAGATTTTTCTTCCTACAAGGAAAAGTCAAACGTTACCAAATCTGCCGTATCGAAGGTATTAAATCATGATTTGTCCATCATGGCAAAATAGAATGACACAGATTCTGTCACGTACGAAAAAGTAAAGTATCACAAATTCTGCCTTGAATCAAAAGCATTAAATCATGGATTTGTCCTTGCTTGGAAAAATAGGATAACATAAATTCTCTCACGTAAAACAACACAAATTCTACGGAAAATGAAACTAGCGCACATTTCTTTCTTGCATATAAAACAAAGCAACAACAAATTTTCCTTGTTTAAAAAAATTAAATATTAAAAAATCTCCCTAATACATTTACTATATATGTTGGAGACGAACTGCAGCGTAAATGAACCAATAGTCCCATTCAAAGCTTTATAAGTCACACCTAGTCACGCGGTATATGATCTGTTATAACTGTTTTCCTGTTTTACCTGCTAATGCCCACACAATGCTGTTTTTAATGTGACTGTCAACCTTAACGCACATGCGTAGTATGAATTCAGAACATAGATATTCTTTTTTGTTGATTTAAAGTACACAATTTTATAAAACATAATTTTACTCTGTTATAAAAGATGAGGTGTCGTCGGCAATACGATATTTAATCTTATACATATTGCAGAACATTTTAACTTTCTTACAGACACAATAAGTACATGAATGTTCTATTGTAATGATCCATTGTGTTATTAATTTATTTGTTAGTTGTAGATTTAGACAATTGAAATGGGGATTGTAGATGATTTACAGCTACCTGTATAATCAGTACCTATCACCACTAAATTTGTGAGTTTAAATTTCGAACATGGCAAAAAGTACTCGATACAACATGAGGTGATACATTTGTCAGAGACTTAAGACAGATCGGTAGCTTACTCCGGTTTCCTCCACCAATAAAATTGACCTCCATGATATATCTGAAATATTGATGGACGTGACGTTAAACATCATAACCCTAACGCTATTCACATTCATTTTCATGGTACAATATTTTGCTGTATATTGTTCTCTTCAAACTTGTCATATGCAGGTTATGTGTTGTTCTGACCGTGTGGTATTATTTGCTTTTTGTTTATTTTTCTTCTATTTATTCTAATATTCAGAACATAAAAGCAGGTTTATTATAATACCACAAGAAAAGTCCCATCTTTTCTATTTTAAAACGTTTCAGATCGAGGACATTTTAATAGTACATAGTAATGGATATGTTTTAACTCAAGCTATTTTTAATTACCTTTATAGTTAATATAATATGTTTGTGGTTTAAACATCGCGTGATACGATCGAAACTGGGGACCTACTTACATTTAAATCTGATATATACGTTTTTGTTGAAATGACCTTCAAATATTTTGCAATTACAAAAATATATCATTTTACAGATCTGCTATCATATTGCATATCTTCTTAGGTATTTAAAAATAGTATTCACCTTACAAAGAAGCTTTGAACAACAACATAGTTACTCTATGTCTGCCCGTCGAACTTACATTCTGCAATAAAAGTATTTTATACAAATTTCACGATTTTATCGATGCAGAAAATGTGATAATGCTGTCAATATTGTAATATTAACTTCAATTCACTAATTGTCAATAAAATTTTATAATTTATAAATATTTTAATGCAAACTTTTTAGGTTTATGAAATAATTACTATTTAATGTGCATACGTAACATTTACCACCATTACATACAGGGATACATCGTTAGGGTTAGGGTTGTGATGTTTAACGTAACATTTACCATCATTACATACAGGGATATATCGTTAGGGTTAGGGTTGTGATGTTTAACATAACATTTACCACATTAAATACAGGGATATATCGTTAGTGTTAGGGTTGTGATGTTTAACATAACATTTACCACATTAAATACAGGGATATATCGTTAGGGTTAGGGTTGTGACGTAACATTTACCACCATTACATACAGGGATATATCGTTAGGGTTAGGGTTGTGATGTTTAACGTAACATTTACCATCATTACATAGAGGGATATATCGTTAGGGTTAGGGTTGTGATGTTTAGCATAACATTTACCACCATTACATACAGTGATATATCGTTAGAGTTCTGGTTCTGGTGTTTAACGTAACATTTACCACCATTACATACAGGGATATATCGTTAGGGTTAGGGTTGTGATGTTTAACGTAACATTTACCATCATTACATACAGGGATATATCGTTAGGGTTAGGGTTGTGATGTTTAACGTAACATTTACCATCATTACATACAGGGATATATCGTTAGGGTTAGGGTTGTGATGTTTAACGTAACATTTACCATCATTACATACAGGGATATATCGTTAGGGTTAGGGTTGTGATGTTTAACGTAACATTTACCACCATTACATACAGGGATATATCGTTAGGGTTAGGGTTGTGATGTTTAACGTAACATTTACCATCATTACATACAGGGATATATCGTTAGGGTTAGAGTTGTGATGTTTAACGTAACATTTACCACCATTACATACAGGGATATATCGCTAGGGTTGTGATGTTTAACGTAACATTTACCACCATTACATACAGTGATATATCGTTAGGGTTATGGTTCTGATGTTTAACGTAACATTTACCACCATTACATACAGGGATATATCGTTAGGGTTGTGATGTTTAACGTAACATTTACCACCATTACATACAGTGATATATCGTTAGGGTTAGGGTTGTGATGTTTAACATAACATTTACCACCATTACATACAGGGATATATCGTTAGGGTTGTGATGTTTAACGTAACATTTACCACCATTACATACAGGGATATATCGTTAGGGTTAGAGTTGTGATGTTTAACGTAACATTTACCACCATTACATACAGGGATATATCGTTAGGGTTAGGGTTCTGGTGTTTAACGTAACATTTACCACCATTACATACAGGGATATTTCGTTAGGGTTAAGGTTGTGACGTAACATTTACCACCATTACATACAGGGATATATCGTTAGTGTTAGGGTTGTGATGTTTAACGTAACATTTACCACCATTACATACAGG
This sequence comes from Gigantidas platifrons, assembly GCA_002080005.1. NCBI lineage: Eukaryota > Metazoa > Mollusca > Bivalvia > Mytilida > Modiolidae > Gigantidas > Gigantidas platifrons. The sequence continues at coordinate 379,059 of MJUT01052302.1, forward strand.
GATATATCGTTAGGGTTAGGGTTGTGATGTTTAACGTAACATTTACCACCATTACATACAGGGATATATCGTTAGGGTTAGGGTTGTGATGTTTAACGTAACATTTACCACCATTACATACAGGGATATATCGTTAGGGTTAGGGTTGTGATGTTTAACGTAACATTTACCATCATTACATACAGGGATATATCGTTAGGGTTAGGGTTGTGATGTTTAACGTAACATTTACCACCATTACATACAGTGATATATCGTTAGGGTTAGGGTTGTGACATAACATTTACCACCATTACATACAGGGATATATCGTTAGGGTTAGGGTTGTGATGTTTAGCGTAACATTTACCATCATTACATACAGGGATATATCGTTAGGGTTAGGGTTGTGATGTTTAACGTAACATTTACCACTATTACATACAGGGATATATCGTTAGGGTTAGGTTCTGGTGTTTAACGTAACATTTACCACCATTACATACAGGGATATATCGTTAGGGTTAAGGTTGTGACGTAACATTTACCACCATTACATACAGGGATATATCGTTAGTGTTAGGGTTGTTATGTTTAACGTAACATTTACCACCATTACATACAGGGATATATCGTTAGGGTTAGAGTTGTGATGTTTAACGTAACATTTACCATCATTGCATACAGTGATATATCGCTAGGGTTAGGGTTGTGATGTTTAACGTAACATTTACCATCATTACATACAGTGATATATCGCTAGGGTTAGGGTTGTGATGTTTAACGTAACATTTACCATCATTACATACAGGGATATATCGTTAGGGCTAGGGTTCTGGTGTTTAACGTAACATTTACCATCATTACATACAGGGATATATCGTTAGGGTTAGGGTTGTGACGTAACATTTACCATCATTACATACAGAGATATATCGTTTGGGTTAGGGTTCTGGTGTTTAACGCCACTTTCAACAATATTTCAGTTTTATCATGGATGTCAGTTTTATTGGTAGAGAAACCAGAGTACCCGGATAAAACCACAGACCTGTCGCAAGTCACTGACAAGCTTAATCACATAAAGTTGTATCAAGTACACCGCGCCATGAGTGGGATTCGAACTCATACCTTGGGTGACGATTGACACTGATTGCATAGGTAATTGTCAATCAACTACCATACGATCATGACCATGCCCTATTGTGCTAGGAATAAAATTAAAACTACATGTTCATTGCATCTTTTTAAAATTGTATAACAACTGAGCCCACGATATTCAGTCAAAAGTAAGTTGTAAACATCAACAAAAATAACATTATATAGAAATGAAATCATAGCTGTGTGTAGTTTATCATTATTTGTCCTTTGGTCCATTTTTCGTTTGGCAGTTGTATTGTTCGATTTACGGCCTCTGATGACCTCTTTGATATCTTCAAACTAGTCTTATATTGATCCTTCTTACTTATCAAAAATAAATACTACATTAATTAATTAATTCTTAGCAAAATTGTCTTTTTTAGTTGGAAATAGGTAAAAGTATTGGAGATACAAGATTAATAAATTAAATTAAATAGCAATTGCTCAGCCCTACCATGGCGAGAACAAGTTACATTCAATGAAATGATGATGATTATGATAATTTCAGCTTTGTACTAGATCAATACACTGACCTGTATCTTTCTAGTGTTAGCTCACCGAATGAACAGTCCGCGGAATATAAACGCCGTTCCTCTAGGACACATTATCCTGATTCCGAGTCAACCAGTCTTTTGTTCTTTCTCTTGAATGGTGCGTGCTACACGGAGAATCAATAAGGCTAACACGTTTATACTTAAACCACCGATACGCTATCAATAAAAGGGAATGGCTTTTCTAATGCAATTCCATCGTCAGTGTTATTACAAAACCTGGAGCAAGTCTAATCATAATATTGAACACGCAGACAAATTAGACACTCCAGTGTATGGAGATGTAAAAAAAACATTGACGTACTGGACAAAAGTTCTACAATTAAAATTAATCTATATCGTAAATACAGTACACCAAATATAAAGATGTCTCATGTTGATATTGTATGTATTTTTGTACATTGTTTACCATGGGCTTTTGCTCTGTCGGCAGTATACAAGTTGTATATATGGTTATATTTAAAAGTTTATTTTGACTAAATGGCTAATTTTATAGACTTTATCAAATGATATGGGATTGACTTTTTCGTGGATCTGGCAGGTTGAATTAAGAAGAGTATAATCTAGTTGATTATGATTAAGAGGGGTTATGACCTTGAACTGACAATTGATTCGTTAGAAATTAAATTTTTCTTTGTGTAGGAAAATTAAATCAATTTCTTCCTTTTATCATTATTATGCATGTTAGAGACGAGCTGCAGCGTAAATGAGCCAATAAGTTATATTTAAAGTTTATTAAGGCACACCTAGTCACGCGGTATGATCTCTCATAATATGACCACAGGCGCTCGTGGCACGGACTTACCACCCCCCATTTTTTCTAACTTTCTGTTTACAAATTTATTTTCAATAAAATTTCTTTATTTCTTTATTATTTCATCTCTGTTTCCTTATTTTAACTTGTTCATGTCAATATTCATACAATCTTATGTTAACATCAAATTGCATGTGTCGACCATATATAGATACTAATAATCTACAAGGCATGCAACTCCGCAGGTTTAAAAATCGTACTCCTGCTCGCTTCGAGTACATTTATTGCACCTTATTTCCATTATGTCATTCAAACTAGGGCATGTATCCATTCCTAAAAGAGGCATCTTTTCGCCCCTGTTTTTGTTTTGTGCACACGATAGCTCAGTTCTCCAGAATTTTAAGATTTTCACACATTTATTGCCAAATTTTTCATAGAGTACCCCACGGATGACGGCAGTGACGTACCATAGTCCGAGAATCCTCTGCCGTTCGACGACTTGTTACATCTTGCTGTTGTCGTTGAACGTCAGAGCGATCTACATAATGAAAACAGCGGATGTTCCTCCGTATCTCAACTGTAGCACATTTCCACGTTTTGTGGCTATCAGATTTTATTTTCTATCCAAAACCCTAATATATATCGCTTCCCCAGTCATTTTTCTATTCATTCATAGCCATCTTACCATCAGAGAGTGGTGTTACACTCGATTACAGCACGTTTTTTCCTTACATCCGATGATTTGGTCATTTCACTGCCATTTTTTTAACGTGATCTCGCGATACTAACTGAAAGATGACAGCAATGCATTGCATGATGGGAGATACTAAATGCAGTGCGCCAAATTAGTATACGTAAACAAACATACAAGACGATATAAAGCATATTCTGCAGGACAAACAGTTCCATCTACAGCTCAAATCAGAGCAGAAGGAAATAATACAAAATATGTTGGATAGAAAATATTCATTTGGCAGTGTTATCCACGGGCTTCGGAAAGAGCATGTCTTACGTTTTCCCCTATTTTGGACAAGGTCAGATCATATATGCAAATCATCTCCCATGATACATTGCGGTAATCGTAGTTCTCTCGAAGTCACGTGACAAATATTTCAAAATGTCAGTGTTCAAAATGACGAAATCATATGGTCTGGGGAAATTGTGCTGTAATGGAGTGTAAAACCAATTTCAGAGGGTAAGATGGTTATGAATGAATAGAAAAATGATTGGGGAAGCGATTTATATAAGGGTTTTGGATAGAAAATAAAATATGATAGTCACAAAACGTGGAAATGTGCCACGGCTGAGATGGGCAGGAAAATCCGCTGTTTTCATTATGGAGAGCGCTCTGACGTTCAACGACAACAGCAAGATGGAACAATTAAATCGTCGAACGACAGAGGAATCTCGGACTAGACGTACCACTGCATTAACCTCAACGATAGGGTCAGAAAAGCTCCAAAAATGTATTATTTAAATTTTTGGAACTTGTCTGACCCTATTGCATGCCTTGTGGATTATTAGTATCTACATAGGGTCGACACATGTAATTTGATGTTAACATAAGATTGTATGAATATTGACACGAACAAGTTAAAGGGATATTGTCTACCAGCTGCGTATTTTTTTCATACCCAAAATTATTGTCGATTTCCGTACTGACCTTCATAAAATGAAGATTAAAAACCGAATTATTGATGAATACGCTCCGAAACGTTGTTTTTTCGATTAAAAAAGCTGACAATCGTTACCGGAAGCTAATTAATTATGCACTGACCTGGGCGAGGCCAACTCTATTTATTTATCTATTTTTATGGCAGTAGCCCGGATGCAGCATGGATATTCAGGCAAGTTTCTATAAAAGTTGAGGAAACAAGCTATTTGCGAACCGATATTGTATCTAAAAGACGTAGAGATAAATAATTTCTGTATCAGGAATAGATTTGAAAGAATGAAAACTACATGCCTTAACAGATCCAGTCGATATTTCCACGATAACCATTGAAAACATGTCAGGAGGCACCTCATGGGGCCAAATTGTTAAAGCAACTACTAGAGTTATTTTCGATCGGACTTTTTTGCCGGCCTTAAAAATAACTAAATTAGTTGTTTTCCACATATAAGTTATGAAGTTGTTCCCCGAGATTTTGATACACATGTTAAATTAATTTATTTTATCCAGTTTTACCGACAATATGAAAACAGAAACATAGAACACAGTGAAATACATGTCTGATGAAAACGAATGACGTAGCCAGTGTTGATTGACTGGAATGTTTTAGAGAAATTTGGGCTGGATTAGAAACGAAAGAGACCTTCTAATATTCCACAAGATAGTTGCTGGAAAATATGAATGGCAAATTATATGGTATTGACTATTGACTTTGAAGGGGGCTGTGTTTTTTTTTTAGACATAATTTTTTTTTCAGACGCGACAAAATCATATTTCTTTTACATTTGTATTTTCAGGCCAAGAGCCGAATGATTTTTTTTTCTTTCAAAATTTTGTGTATATGAAAAACTCATTATACTGTGTTTGTGTAAATGGCAAGTATATGATTATATTGTGAAAATGGCAAGTCGGAATATTTTTGTTCTCTCCTGTCCAGCCAATTTTTTTTATTCAAGATTCAGAATCAAAATAATTTTTTAGTAAAAAAACATAAAATTAAAATTGAATAGCTTGAGGGGGGAACTAATAATTTTTTTTGCAAGACCAATAAAAAAAAAAAAAAAAAAAAAACCGAAATAAACTGGTCATCAGAAAGTCCCACGAGAAAATCTTTCCTTCCAGAATCTAAAATAAGACTTTCTTTATTGCTCTAAACTGAATTGGTGCAAACTATTTCACTTATAATGAATTATTTAAAAACAAAATACAGCTCATTTTTCTAGATAAATGTAAAATAAATTCTGAAAGTCCAAAATTGTGCATATCTACACCCCATGATGTAAATACTTTACCTTATTGTTGTCTGTTTATTTAATTTTTTCGATAATTTGAATTATGGAATGATGGCCACGGGCTGGCCATCTTGCGGGGAGCACAAGATTTTCCGACTTGTGATTATATTAGGTCACATGTCTGTTAACTTGTACCGTCCCTTGGTTCTCCCTGTTTGATGGCCACCCTATGAAATGAACGAATCTTAATATATTTTGTAATCAATAATTTTTATTGTTGGCTTTTTGATACTGTTACTACATTGCATAATCACAAAATTGCCGTGGTCCATAAGTTCATCCTAATGGCATGGACCCTTGGTGCTTCAAGTAGTCATACTAATTCTTTATTTTAAGATGCATTTTATCTCCTCCTCAATTGTTACAGGGATCAATACACACCCAGGACGTGGCTCTAAACTAGTGGTGAAAACATTATTGCTGTTTTTTCTTTATGTTGTAAAACAATTATATTTTAATTTGCTCATATTGTATATCCCCCCTGTGGGCCCTTGATTGGTGAAATAATAAACTTATGACTTATGACTTATGTAATCAAAACTACATTTTGCCCAAGAACCACATGTTGTTTATTGTTTCTAAACAGTGCGCATGCTCAAGACGAGTAACATAAGAAGGTAATATGAATAAAATTACACTCTTGTCATCCGAACAATAATTCCGATAACGATAGTTTTGGGTCTCTTTTGTCAAAAAATCGTATCTTTTGCAGCATAACTCTGGTGTTAATCTTCATTTTATGAAGGTTAATACGGAAATCGACAATATTTTGGGTATGAAAAAAATACGCAGCTGGTAGACAATATCCCTTTAAAATAAGGAAAAAGAGATGAAATAATAAAGAAATAAAGAAATTTTATTGAAAATAAATTTGTGAACAGAAAGTTAGAAAAAAGGGGGGGTGGTAAGTTCGTGCTCACGAGCGCTTGTGAATATGCCCGACAAAACGTTATACTGTTTACCTGTTTGCTGATCAATGTCACCACAGTGCTGTTTATACGTGACTGCTAAGCTTAAAGCGCATGCGTAGTATTAAATCAGAATATAAATATGATTTTTTGCTGATTTAAAGTACACAATATACAAAACATAATTTTACTCATAAAAGATGAAGTGTCCTCTGCAATACGATATTTAATCTAATAAATATTTCATAACATTGTAACTTGCAGACACTATAAGGACAGGAATTTCCTATTATAATTATCCATTTTGTTATTAATTTATTTGTTGGTTGTAGAGTTAGACCATTAAAATTGGGATCGTCGTTTACAACTACCTGTATAATCAGTACCTATCACCACTAAATTTGTTAAAGTTTATTAAGGCACACCTAGTCACGCGGTATGATCTCTCATAACATGGCTAACACGTTGTACTGTTTACCTGTTTGCTGATCAATGTCCCCACAGTTCTGTTTATACGTGACTGCTAAGCTTACAGCGCATGCGTAGTATTAGATCAGAATATGAACATTATTTTTCGCTGATTTAAAGTACACAATATACAAAACATAATTTTACTCATAAAAGATGAAGTGTCGTGTGCAATACGATATTTAATCTAATAAATATTTCATAATTACTTGCAGATACTATAAGGACAGGAATTTCCTATTTTAATTATCCATTTTGTTATCAATTTATTTGTTGGTTGTAGAGTTAGACCATTGAAATGGGGATCGTCGTTGATTTACAGCTCTCTGTACAATCAATACCTATAACCACTGAATTTGTGAGTTTGAATCCCATTGAACATTGCAAAAAGTACTCGATGCAACATTATGTGACACATTTGTCAGCAACTTAAGACAGGTCGGTGATTTCTCCTGTTTTTCCCACTAATAAAACTGACATCCACGTTATAGCTCAAATATTGATGGAAATGGCGTTAAAAACACCACAACTCTAAGCCTATTGAAATGGTCTTTGAAAATGAAGAAGAAATTCATTTTCATGGTACAATATGTTTTTGTATTTTGTTTTTCTCTTCAAAATAATCATACACAGTTAACTGTAAATATATACTCTTGATCATAAATATGAAATATATTTTGGCAAGATTCACAATCAAGAATTATTACATTATTTGCGCAAAGATAGCTTTTTGCTGCAAAAATGTACACTAACTAATAAATTTGTGTAAACAAATACAACAATCTAGGACACCAATACTTTTTTCTAAAGGCCTTGAAATTTCCTAAATTCGTATTTTTTCATTTTGATGAAAAAATAGCAAAATTGCAGCTTTAGAACCATATTCGAAATTCAATAAAACAATAAAAAAAAACATGTTTATCACCTTTTATCAATTGTATAGGTACAACAATATGGCAAAAAGTCATCAGTATTTGGTGTACCCATGCTCTATAGGGTTGCAATTGGGCGAATATGCTGGCCATGGCAACTGGTCTATTTGTTGTTGCTGGAGAAAGTCCTGCACTACGCGCGCACGATGTGGCGTAGCGTTATCATGCTGAAGCAGAACATTTCTTCTGAAGCGTTGTCTAGCATATGGGATAAGCTCTGTTTGCAACAGTTGTCGATATCTGTCGCCGTTGACTGAATTTTGCAACACAACCAAGTCAGTTTTTCCGCCATGATGAATTCCGCCCCAAACATGAACAGAATCTCCACCTGCCATGACAGTACCAACAACACAGTCCTCCCGGAAACGTTCACTTTGCTGTTGCCTCACACGGACTCTTCCGTCAGAGCGATGTACTCATCGGTTTAGATTACATGGCGCCAATGTCTTAAGCCATAGCCAGTTTCTCTGGATTGCCCTTTTGTATTGCCCCTTCGGTA
>MJUT01052305.1:552-10561 GCA_002080005.1 Gigantidas platifrons
GTTCCACCCTGTCCTCCCGTACACGTGAAACGGAAAACTCAAGTTTCCGCTCTGTCGAACGTGTGCCGATATAGAAAATAAAGATCCATGCAACGAACAACGAGCACTCGTGGGAACCTGGTTCACACTCGAACTCGTCAAAGCCATAGAAAAAGGCTACAAAATTTTAAAAATGTATGAAATCTACCATTTCGAAGAGACCACCAAATACGATAAAACGACTAGAGAAGGAGGTATTTTCGCACAGTATGTGAATACTTTCTTGAAAATAAAGCAGGAGGCATCTGGATGGCCGGAAGGGTGCGAAACAGAGGAAGAGAAATGGGAATACATTCGCTTGTACGAGGAAAAAGAGGGAATAAGGTTAGACTACGACAAGATCAAGAAAAACCCCGGATTGCGTAGTTTTGCAAAATTGTGTTTGAATAGTTTCTGGGGTAAGTTTGGCCAGAGATTGGGATTAAAGCAATCGCGTTTCCTACACGAATCTGAGGCGGACGTATTCTTCCAGATGTTATCGGACCCTAAAAAGGAGGTGCACGACTTTCACATCATAACACCCGAGATTCTTCAACTGGAATGGGCGGACGATCCACTGTTTCTTCCAGTTGACACTACAACCAACGTATTTATAGCTTCTTTCACAACGATGTGGGCTAGACTACGCCTATATTCCGTCATAGAAAAAGTCGGGGAGGATTGTTTGTATATGGATACAGATTCAATCATTTTCGTCGATAGAAATGGCTCTCACGTAAAGAATCTTCCCGTAGGCAACTTCCTCGGTGAACTCACAAACGAGATCTCACGTGAACAAAACCATATCGTAGAGCACGTTTCCGGTGGACCAAAAAATTATGCTTATAGGACTGTAAACGGATCCGAGGTATGTAAGGTACGTGGGTTCACCCTGAACTATACGAACAGTCGCTTGGTGAATTTCGACGCTGTGAAGGACTTGGTAATGAACAAAACAAAAGACTCCATCACCATTACCAACACATCCAAAATATCGAGACATTGCAGGAAAAGAAAACTTTACAATAGAAAAGAGGACAAGGATTATAGAATTGTATACACGAAACGTGTGGTACATCCTCATTTGTGGACCTATCCATATGGATATTGAAAAACAAAATACTGAATATATGTACATAATTTTATTGTTAAAAATGAATATATTTTTACAAATAAACATTAATATGGAATCCATCGAAATTGTTTTTCTTTCAAGCCGGGAGGTCCTCTTTCCGTCTTTCCCATCACAAAACCACGACCCGTTTGTCTTTCTACTTTGCGTGTCATTAATCCAGTCGGAGTATGTAACTCTACCAGAGCAGTCTTAAATTGTTCGTATCCCAAAGGTTCTATCTTCGGTGAAAATGCACTAACTGTATGTTTCAATAAGTCTATCAAATGACTACCAGGAATTGGGATTCCTTTCACTATTATCTCCCCGTGTTCGTTCCAACTAAGCAGAGGTCCTTTTCGATCTTTCAGGTAATTCCACAGCCCGAATGCTTTATTGAAGTCTTTTTTAGGTATGACGTATTTGAGGGTAGTTTCGAGGTATTCTTCTGGTGCAGGCGACTGCTCCGGAACTTGTGACAAGTATTCGTCGTCCTTTCTTTTAGTCAAGAATTCGTATTTAGCTTTAGGAATCAATATGAGTTCCTTAGCCATTCAGCAAGGGTAGTGCATGTTTGATTAACAGAGGCACGATTGTGTGAAACTTCAGAAGCGCCCTCCTCTTCCTGGCTTTACTGATCTTTCTACTCGCCAGCGAACGAATGACGTCTTTGTAACGTTTCAGTTTCTTTTTATACGAATCAGTGATGGGAACATTCCCTTGTAACACGTTAAGGGCTATCTGAGATAAAGCTCTCAACTGGTCGTCGGTTATGTACTGAATCAGAGACTTTCTCTGTCTAGGTGGGCATTCGTACAACAGTCTGATAAAGGCACCATTTCGTTGTAGTATGTTGCTCATATTCTCAAACAATGACGACGATCAGTCTAGGGAACCTCTTTTTATACTCTTGGTGCATTCACCAACGTGTCGTCGGCAGGGAAAATTCGAGTGCGAAGGCGGTACAGCTTATCGGAATGGGGAGATAGGTCGGTCAAAAGGTATCCGTATCTCTCTTTCGTTGCCTTATCGTAAGCGTCCTTGAAATACCCCGTTTGACCCGGAAGGATCTGGGAGGCAAAACACGTGATCTGTCTTTGATCTCGATCGTTACGGAACAGGACCACGTATGCACAATTGAGAGAAATACTTCTCGCATATCGTCCAGGGGGATACAGGCACTGCGTCAGAAAAAGGACACTAACGTTTCTATGGTGCGAGGTGACGGTGAACAACTGGATACACTCCTCGGACGCAGTGATCTTCAACATCAGGTCGTCCAGCACTAAAATCACGTGATCCTGTCCTTCCGAAAAATCTTCGATCTGGTCTCGGCTTGGTAATCCTTGATGGAAGGTAATGTTGGGAATCGTAGTTTTCATGTCGTCAAAGACGGGTTGATACTCCGAATAGGCGTAAAGAATCCTTTGGGGATGTAACGTGAACATCCCGGTGGCATTTTCCAACAACTTCTTGGTAAAACGAGTCTTCCCACTCTGGGTACTGCCACTGATCAATATGGTACTGGGTGATTGAAATGGGACCAGACTCTCCCGTTCCCACCAGCGATCACCGACTGCGCTTCTTCAGATCGCGGTGCGTCGTCACTAGATCGCGCCGGCGGGGCCCCCTCTGCAATAATCGAAGTCGTCATCTTACGACTACCACGTCAGAAATGACGATCGACTCTTAAAACCCTTCTCATTTATATATTGACAGGAATGAAAATACGACAAATGAATCAATTCTTAGATGGTTTTATTTACAAATAATAACAAAGTCATACACTATGGTTTACAGACTTGAAGTCGTTGAGTGACATACAGATATGTGAAACTAGTTCGGAATGGTGTCTCTGGAAAATACGGTCGAATGCAAGTCTTTATCGGTTGTGTAGAGATTGAATATTTCTTCTCGTCTGATTGTTTGACTGTTCTTACTAGTTTGGTTGTACTTTGTCTTCTTCATTTTCGCTTTCACTTGAAACATCACATATAGCATCGCAGAGATAGCAAATACCAGTCAATCCACAATTGTCGCACACATAGTCTTCTTCAGAGACATAATTTCCACAATTGTTATGTGCGCAAGGAGAGATACCACTGGCGGTATTAGGTAGTGTAATTGTGCGTCCTTTATATCCGACGACACGAACATATTCCCAATCGCTATCAGAGCTGTCATTACAAGTAGCACAAATCAATTTACTGTTGCATGTTTTACAAAACTGTTTTTCTATTTCGGAGTCTTCTATTTCTTGTCTTTTTCTTTTCATTGTTGGTAAAGACATCATATAATAATCAAATAAATAATAATAATACGATGGTTAGGTAGTGATGTGAGTCGTGCGATGAGAAACAAGTTAAATGAAAACTTAATATAAATTCAAAATAATATATGGAAAAATTGGGAAAAAAAACATACTTATATGACGTCATATGAATATTGTTTATACTGTAAACTCTTTTTTATTTACAAATCATAATAACGAGTTACATAATCGTACACTATACAATCGTTTACAGACAAATTTACATCGAATAGTCTCTTGAAATCGTCGAGTGACATGAACATACAGAGATGTGACACTAGAAATCAGAGAACAAACAGACCGCATGACACGGAAGAAGTGGATTGTATCTGTACGTCGAAATAATCGTAACGTTCGACGTTTACGTCCAAGAAGTCTTTGAATTCTTTTTCCGGTCTTCGTCCGAAATTGTCGAAAAATACTCCGTGACGTGGACTGTTGAGTATTATGGCCACCCAATGTTCACCAGAACGGTAAGAAAAGTCCGTATTTACGATGTAAACGCTCGGGAATCTCTGTGGGTAAGGTATCTCTGGAAAACAAGCCTTTGAAATATCGTCTAGTGCACGGATTCGTCGATATGACGGTGTCGATCTGACGACCGTTTATCGTCCGGCGTAGCTGACTTGTCGTCCGTTGTCGATTTCCAAGAATTCAGGGTACTCGGCGTAGGCAATGCAGGTGACGGTTTCCGGCAGTGGCGTCCCGAATTTCATTTCCAGTCTAACGTTACCGTGTTTGACGAGGTTTATATAGTCTTGGTCTAGACAGGTCGGATCCAAAGGGAGTGCGTAGAGTGCATATCCTCGATTGAAATCGTCTCTAGAAATCCCGAGTCCAGTGTCTCTGTTGATTTTCCCACACGCTTCGAATAGGTTGAGGTAGGCCGTGACGTATTTTCTGTTGGCCCCGAAATCCAACTTTAACGTTCTGGTCGGTACGCTTTCTCCGTTGACGAAGAGTCCCACGTCCGTCGCAGAATAGTGATTGAAATTAAAGGGATTGGACTCGTATGCGCCGTTTCCACCTTTCTGGGAAAGGAGACCGACTATGACGAGTGAAGGTCTTCTCGGGAACATGTTATCCCATATGAATTCTCCAGAGTCCTTTGCGATGGTGTTCTTTTTAATTTCAGTGGAACGCACAAAATATTTGGCCGGCTCCTTTTCTATCTGCTTGACGTGATTGACCACCACGCCGGAGTCCACTTTCACTTTACATGTCTTGAACGCGGCGTCCATGATTTTCAATTTGTAATCTGGACTGGCCTCTCCGGACATTAGAACGAAAGGGTTGCTGGAACGATATAATTTGATGTATAGATCGACCCCTTGAATGAGATATTTGTCCATATCGAACACGTCTTCCATGAGCGGTCCTTCCAGTTCGAATTCGCGGCTCAGTTTCGTATACTCGTAACGGTTGATGAACCCCGAATTTAAGGTGAGGGAATCCATGGGACTATCGTCTTTGAAAAACAGTTGGCTCTGTAACTGAGAACGTTGTTCGTCCGACCCACTCGACAACACGGTCTTTAGGTAGGCATTCCATGGATAGTGAGACGTGTTTAACGACACCAATTTATTGTTCATGTAGACGTCCACTTGCGACCACATGGTCTGTAATGGAAGATTGATGATTCCGGTCTTTTCCTTGTCCGCTAAATCGGTTCCATCCGCTTTGACGATTTTGGCTCGAACGTAGAGTCTACTGCGTTTCAAATCGATGTACTCCGATCCTTGACCGGACACTGCAAATTCGATGGTAGATGCATCCGTGAAATTGGCGAGGGGTCTGGTTTCGTCGAAATGTATCTTTTCGATGGAGAGTTGATTGGGAGGTGCGGTAAAGAGAGACAACTGTTGTGGAATGGCAAAGTCCCTATCGGTTTTACTCAAATACGACATTTTCTATTCTTCTTCTTTATCGGTTCGTCTTGGTCAAATACGTCGCGAGCTCTGGTCTTTTTGGCAGTCGAGGTTAGAGTGGCGCGTTTGGTTTTATCGGTCGTATTTATACTCTTTGGGTCCACGTGTGGAATTTTTGCCTTCTTTTCCCTCTTCAGATCGGATTTAGCCCTCTCGGCCACTGCAGCCGTAGAAGTAATTTGATTGACCGGTAGGATGATCTTCTCTGGTGCTTTTACGGGCACGTGAAACGTGGACGAATATCTTCCTCCCAATCCTCTACCCGTCTGAGGTGTTCTGTTATATACGTAAGGGTTGATCTTTCCATTCGACAGGTCTTGGAACGCCTGTTCCCACATCTTTGGATCGCTGACGTACAACATCATTGAAAAACAAATGGAAATCGTTTAAAGTGTAGCGTTATGCAAGTACCTTTGTGTAGAAATGAACAATCCTCGTCGTTTCGGTCCTTTATATATACTCTGATTTGATCCAATTCGTTCACTCTCACCGGTACGTAGTACGGAGATTCAAAAACAATATTGTTCTTCTTTTGAACCTGGACTCTTCTGAGTAATGGACGTTCGGATTTTCCAACGAAACTTCCCGTACACACGTCTGAATAGACGTATACGTCTTCTTTTCCTTTCCTTGCGTAATTTAATTCGATCTCCGTCAATGCCACCACCCAGTTTCCATCGATCGTAATCTGTTTATCTAATTGCACGTTAAAGTCGTAGGGTTTGTTGTCGAAGAGCTTTTCGTCGTCCGACGATCTAAGTACCATCCGTATGCTCATTTCGTTAAAGAATGACGTTAAACTGCCAAGCATTTTGGTATTTAATGGATATCTGATTCGAGAACCCACGAATCGAATATCTTAGGCCATCCCATCCAACGCACTAGAACTTCCTTCGCTCCATTGCGTTTTCTCTTTTTCAGAACCTTTTCAATCTTCCACGTGGCGTCTGCTTCCTAATTCATTTTTTGTAATTCCGGTTGATAGAACGTACCATCTATAGATTCATCCGAAAAATCCTTTAATTGATAAACCGGAATACCTTGTCGTAGGTAACGACGACGTATTCTAAAGAGTTCCTCTGTCCATTTCTGTTGGTAATCTCTTTGAAATGGGTGACGTATGTACGTGATTCTGACTAGGTCGCCAACCTTGAATTTGAACGACCTTTTCTTTTTCATTCCTTTGACTTTTTTAGCTGTTTCGTGTCGTTGTGCTTTTTTGGTCAGGTAAGCACTAACCCTCACTTCGTCTGCATTTTCTGTATTAACATCTGCAGGTTTTATTTGTCCCAGTGATCGGTGTGGTCTATGGTTATAGTCATGTACGAATTTTTGTAGTAAATCGATGTATTTGTACGTTTGGGATGTCTGAAATAACGATACAGGACCGATTTTATGGTTCGTATAACTCTTTCCAGTACCGCACATTTGGTTTCGTTTTGCGAGTAGTATGTGGATATTCCTTGTTGAGATAATAAGGTTTTAACTTCCTTATTTTTAAATTCGCTTCCTTTGTCTGATCTGATGGATTTAGGTTTTCTACCTGTGGACAAGATACGATTCAGTGCTGATACTACGTTCTTGCCCGTCTTATCTTTTAATGGTTGTATCCAAAGAAAACGGGAGAACACGTCAATCACAAACAATAGATATTTATAATTGTCGTTGAGGGCTTTAATGTTAGATACATCTGCCAGGTCTATTTCCCACAGAGAATCAATCGTATTTACAACATATCTGTTACGAGGGAATTTTCGTATCACATTTCTGGACAGACCATAGGAGTCTTGATCTTGTAACCATTGTTTG
This sequence comes from Gigantidas platifrons, assembly GCA_002080005.1. Taxonomy (NCBI): domain Eukaryota; kingdom Metazoa; phylum Mollusca; class Bivalvia; order Mytilida; family Modiolidae; genus Gigantidas; species Gigantidas platifrons. The sequence continues at coordinate 7,730 of MJUT01052305.1, forward strand.
ATACGTCTACGTCCTATCTTGAAGTGACCCTGGTTTTTCACAATTCTATACAGGTTGTCTGGACCGGAATATGAGGCAGGGTGATTGGTATCATACCATATAGTATGTAGATAGTTTGACCAACTCATGACGACTGACGACGATTGCTGAAGAGATGGCTTTATTATTTGGAAAATAATAAGAAAATGATAAGTATTTTCATTTATATTTATTTAGATTCATTTACATCATTCATATCTATTTTCTGTTCATTATAAGATTTCTCCAGCTCCATTAATTCATCGAACTCATGAACATCAACGATATCATCGTCTGCTGTTTTACTGATCATATTCTGTAACTTGTTTCTGGTTCTATGGGCTAACAACATCTTTTGAGAATATCTGTTCTTTTTAGCTCTGATTTTTTTTATTTATCACTTGCAGTGTAGTGTTTGTTATGGTAGCCAGACCGGCGATCGTAGCACAGGGTAAAACTACCGGAAGTAATCCTACACCACTAGAACCCACAGCTCCTCCTGCAGATATAACGTTTACGATATTACATACGTGAATGATACCTTCCACTGCTCTTTGGAGTTTCTTGTATTTCGTCAGTAAATGTACATGCTTTTATATATCTTTAATCAAAGTATTTTCCATTTCTCGAAGTTTTTGTAAACGGTAATTTTCTATCATTTTACCGTCGAAATCTTCACTATTTTGTACAGAACTCATGATGACGATGACTCTGGATTAAATGAGGTTTTGATGAAAAGCATGATTATTTATACACATATATCTACAAAGCGCTAATAGTTTTCATAATCAAATGGATTGCATTCGATGCATCTTAACATGCCTAGTTGGTTTTGATGATGTTCCTCACAACCAACGGGAGCATCATTGAGCTCAGGAACAAAGTCTCTAATAACGGCCATAACATTTTTCAGATTATTCCATTTTGCTTGGTTGATATGTATTCCTCTTTTCGTAGGAACAGGATTTATGGAATCGATGGGCTTCCACCAGTGTCTGATATTCAACACAGGATATTTATCATTAACTGTGACATAAGTACCTCTTCCCAAATGTATACTGAATTCCTCGAAAGATAGTTTTCCTGCGAAGTAGTTTTCGAAGTAATTATCCATACGCCATCTAGGTAATGTGAGTATTACACCCTTTTTCGTAGGGTATGCCTGTATGGTATCGCTGTATCTCTGATACTGTCTGATGTGAATCTGCAATTGTTTGTTGTAATACTTGGCTACAGCATAAATTTCATCTCCGATGTGAAGCATACATCTATCATCGTATTTATTTTCGAGAATTTCATCATCTTCGATAATCAGTGTTTCCTGGCTATTAGTCTGTTCTGTGTTTTTTCCAGTCATCCTCATTATTTTGGTGTCTTCTTGTAGCTCGGTGGCTTTCCTTTTCAAACCTCTATCACTGCATTGATTTTCGAGCATTCCGTCTTCTTCAATAATCAATGTTTCCTGGTTATCAGTGTTTTCTTCTGTTTCTTTCTCTTTCATACTTATTGTCTTAGTGTCTCTTGGTAGTTCGGTATCTTTCCTTATCGATGACATTCTGATGAGGTCTCGTTTCAGTAAAGATGTAGAACTATGCTGAGAGGAATAACGCCGTCTGATTTTTATATTATTTGCTAGAGATAATTATATGTGCATACATTATCTTTTTTATGAGANGTATTCCTCTTTTCGTAGGAACAGGATTTATGGAATCGATGGGCTTCCACCAGTGTCTGATATTCAACACAGGATATTTATCATTAACTGTGACATAAGTACCTCTTCCCAAATGTATACTGAATTCATCGAAAGATAGTTTTCCTGCGAAGTAGTTTTCGAAGTAATTATCCATCTCCTGTGTTTGATCTTCTAACATACGCCATCTAGGTAATGCGAGTATTACACCCTTTTTCGTAGGGTATGCCTGTATGGTATCGCTGTATCTCTGATACTGTCTGATGTGAATCTGCAATTGTTTGTTGTAATACTTGGCTACAACATAAATTTCATCTCCGATGTGAAGCATACATCTATCATCGTATTTATTTTCGAGAATTTCATCATCTTCGATAATCAGTGTTTCCTGGCTATTAGTCTGTTCTGTCTTGTAGCTCGGTGGCTTTCCTTTTCAAACCTCTATCACTGCATTGATTTTCAAGCATTCCGTCTTCTTCAATAATCAATGTTTCCTGGTTATCAGTGTTTTCCTTTGTTTCTTTCTCTTTCATACTTATTGTCTTAGTGTCTCTTGGTAGTTCGGTATCTTTCCTTATCGATGACATTCTGATGAGGTCTCGTTTCAGTAAAGATGTAGAACTATGCTGAGAGGAATAACGCCGTCTGATTTTTATATTATTTGCTAGAGATAATTATATGTGCATACATTATCTTTTTTATGACACATTAAATTTGTATCCTTTGATGTACTATTCAAAGTGGCCGTTTTATTGCTGTTTCGTGTTTCATGATTGATGAGTTTGTGCACTTTAGTAGTGGGAAAGTCCCATCAAAAATGACATGACATGTGATTCATGTGGTTTTAGAGTTTAATAGAGGTACTTATCTTGTTGTTCTTTGATCTGTCAATCTTTGTTGACATTTTTATGATTCATTTGCATAATTATAACAGGTGTTTGATTGATGGGTACTTACATTTTTGGTCTTTGATCTGTCAATCATTTTTGACATGTTTATTAATCATTTGCATATTTTACGTGTTTGACGTCATAGGTACATGACAGTTGATTGATGGGCGTGGTCACGTGATTCCATCGGCCAATGAAATTTGAAGTAGACTACCTATTACTGCTCATTTG
>MJUT01052311.1:0-10533 GCA_002080005.1 Gigantidas platifrons
AATATTTAAACACAAATAATTTCTCATCAAATCTTCACAAACAACAAAACTTTATACTACAAAAGTATTTTCATAAACAATTCAGTTGTCATCCTCACATAATTTTTTTTTTTTTTAACAAATCTTTTTAAAATTAACATTTTCTTATTCAATTAAATCAAACGATTAAAACCTGACCCCACACGACATTTCTGTTAGATTATTTTATCCATTTTTAATAATACTCAACATCATTGTTCTTGATCCTGACATGAAAAAAAACACGATTAGAACAAGACCTCATACGACATTACTGATATTTTATTTTCTTCATTTTAGAAGACATTCCTCATTCGTCACTTAAAGAGTTTAATATTTGATTGTCATAGTTTTACTGAGGGCTTAGTTACATCATTGTCGACAGCAGACAGTGAGGCCCCTGTCTCCAGTAGAACCTTTGTCATATCTGTGTGTCCCCACTTTGCTGACAGGTGTGGGGGTGTCCGGCCCTAAAGCAATAAATATAAAACAATATTTAAACACAAACAATTTCTCATCAAATCTTCACAAACAACACAACTTTATACTATAAAAGTATTTTATAAACGATTCAGTTGTCATCATCACATAAAACATCATTGTTTTTTGTAACAAATCTTTTTAAAATTAACATTTTCTGATTCAGCTCAATCAGATGATTAAAACCTAACCGAACACGACGTGACCAATGTTATTTTCTCCATTTTTGAAGATGTTCAAAATCAGTTTTCTTGATCCTGATATGAAACAAATCATGTTTCGGAACAAATCTTTTTAAAATTAACATTTTCTGCTTCAGTTCAATCACACGATTAAAATCTGATCCCACACCACATTTCTGATATTATGTTTTCTTCATTTTAGATAGCATTCCTCATCCGTCACTTAGAGGGTTTACTATGTGATTGTCTTAGTTTTACCGAGGGTTTAATTACCTCATTGTCCACAGCAGACAGTGAGGCCCCTGCCCCCAGTAGAACCTTTGTCACCTCTGTGCTTCCCTTCATTGCTGACAGGTGTAGAGTTGTCATGTCCTAAAACAATAAAAATAAAACAATATTTAAATACAAACAATTTCTTATCAAATTTTCACAAACACTGCAACTTTATACTAGAAAAGTATTTTATAAACAATTCAGTTGTCATCATCACATAAAAAATCATGTTTTGCCAAAAAAAAATCGTTTTAAAATTAACATTTTCAGATTCAGTTCAATCACACGATTAAAACATGATGCCACACGACGTGTCCTATATTATTTTCTACATTTTTGAATATCAGTTCTCTAGAAAATAATAGTTTTCGTCACAAATCATGTCAAAATTAACATTTTCAAATTCAGATCAATCAGACGATTAGAACAAGACCTCCTACGACATGTCAGGTATTTTATTTTCTTCATTTTAGATGCCATTCCTCAAGTGAAACTTGAAGAGTTTAATATTTGATTGTCTTATTTTACTAAGGCTTTAATTACATCATTGTCCTTGGCAGACGTTGAGGCCCCTGCCTCCAGTAGAACCTTTGTCACATCTGTGTGTCCCCACTTTGCTGACAGGTGTAGAGGTGTCCGGCCCTAAAGCAATAAATATAAAACAATATTTAAACACAAACAATTTCTCATCAAATCTTCACAAACAACACAACTTTATACTATAAAAGTATTTTATAAACGATTCAGTTGTCATCATCACATAAAACATCATTGTTTTTTTGTAACAAATCTTTTTAAAATTAACATTTTCTGATTCAGCTCAATCAGATGATTAAAACCTAACCGAACACGACGTGACCGATATTATTTTCTCCATTTTTGAAGATGTTCAAAATCAGTTTTCTTGATCCTGATATGAAACAAATCATGTTTCGGAACAAATATTTTTAAAATTAACATTTCCTGCTTCAGTTCAATAACACGATTAAAATCTGATCCCACACCACATTTCTGATATTATGTTTTCTTCATTTTAGATAGCATTCCTCATCCGTCACTTAGAGGGTTTACTATATGATTGTCTTAGTTTTACCGAGGGTTTAATTACCTCATTGTCCACAGCAGACAGTGAGGCCCCTGCCCCCAGTAGAACCTTTGTAACCTCTGGGCTTCCCTTCATTGCTGACAGGTGTAGAGGTGTCATGTCCTAAAACAATAAAAATAAAACAATATTTAAATACAAGCAATTTCTTATCAAATTTTCAGAAACACCACAACTTTATACTAGAAAAGTATTTTATAAACAATTCAGTTGTCATCATCACATAAAAAATCATGTTTTGCAAAAAAAAAAAATCGTTTAAAATTAACATTTTCAGATTCAGTTCAATCACACGATTAAAACATGATGCCACACGAAGTGTCCTATATTATTTTCTACATTTTTGAAGATCAGTTCTATTGAAAAAAATAGTTTTCGTCACAAATCATGTCAAAATTAACATTTTCAAATTCAGATCAATGAGACGATTTGAACAAGACCTTCTACGACATGTCAGGTATTTTATTTTCTTCATTTTAGATGTCATTCCTCAAGTGAAACTTGAAGAGTTTAATATTTGATTGTCTTATTTGACTAAGACTTTAATTACATCATTGTCCATGGCAGACGGTGAGGCCCCTGCCTCCAGTAGAACCTTTGTCACATCTGTGTGTCCCCACTTTGCTGACAGGTGTAGAGGTGTCAAGTCCTAAAACAATAAATATAAAGCAATATTTAAACACAAACAATTGCTCATCAAATCTTCACAAACAACACAACTTTATACTACAAAAGTACTTTATAAATAATTCAGTTGTCATCATCACATAAAAAATCATTTTTGTGACAAATCTTTTTAAAATTAACATTTTGTGATTCAGTTCGATCACACGATTAAAACATGACCCCATACGACGTGTCCTATTTTATTTTCTCCATATATGAAGATAATCAACATCACTTTTCTTGATCCTGATATAAACAAATCATTTTTCGTTACAAATCTTTTTAAAATTAACATTTTCTGATTCAGTTCAATCACACGATTAAAATCTGATCCCACACGACATTTATGATATATTATTTTCTTCATCTTAGATAATATTCCTCATTCGTCACTTAAAGAGTTTAATATTTGATTGTCTTAGTTTTACTGAGGGTTTAATTACATCATTGTCCACAGCAGACAGCGAGGCTCCTGCTTCTAGTAGAACATTTATCACATCTGTGTGTCCCCACTTTGCTGAAAGGTGTAGAGGTGTCATGTCCTAAGCAATAAATATAAAACAATGTTTAAGCACAAACAATTTCTCATCAAATTTTCGCAAACAACACAACTTTATACTACAGAAGTATTTTATAAACAATTCAGTTGTGATCAACACATAACAAATCATTTGTTTGAACAAATCTTTTTAAAATTAACATTTCCTATTCAGTTCAATCACACGATTAAAACCTGAACCCACACGACGTTTCTGGTATGTTATTGTATTCATTTTAAAAGATATTCAACATCAGTTTGCTGGATCCTGACACGAAAAAAAAAAAAACTAATTCGTCACAAATCTTTTTAAAATCAACATTTTAAGATTGTGTTCAATGACACGATTAGATCAAGTTCCCACACGACAATTATGATATTTTATTTTCTTCATCTTAGTTGACATTCCTCATTCGTCACTTGAAGAGTTTAATATTTGATTGTCTTAGTTTTACTGGGGGTTTAATTACATCATTGGCCACAGCAGATAGCGAGGCTCCTGCTTCTAGTAGAACATTTGTCACATCTGTGTGTCCCCACTTTGCTGACAGGTGTATGGGTGTCCGGCCCTAAAACAATAATTATAAAACAATATTTAAACACAAATAATTTCTCATCAAATCTTCACAAACTACACAACTTTATACTGCAAAAGTATTTTATAAACAATTCAGTTTGACATCATCACATAAACAATAATTTTTTGTAACAAATCTTCTTAAAATTAACATTTTTTTTATTCAGTTCAATCACACGATTGAAACCTGACCCACACGATGTTTCTGATATCTTATTTTATCCATTTTTAAATATATTGCACATCAGTTTTCTCGGTCCTGAGTTGGAAAAAATATATTTTCCGTCACAAATCTTGTTAAAATCAACATATTAAGATTCAGTTCAATCACATGAGTAGAACAAGATCCCACACGACAGTTCTGATATATAATTTTTTTTTTCATTTTAGATGATATTCCTCATTTGTCACTTAAACAGGTAAATATTTCATTTTCTTAATTTTACTGAGGGCTTAATTACATTATTGGCCACAGCAGACAGTGAGGCTCCTGCTTCCAGTAGAACATTTGTCACATCTGTGTGTCCCCACTTTGCTGACAGGTGTAGAGGTGTCCGGCCCTAAAGCAATAAATATAAAACAATATTTAAACACAAATAATTTCTCATCAAATCTTCACAAACAACACAACTTTATACTGCAAAAGTATTTTATAAACAATTCAGCTGTCATCATCACATAAACACTCATTTTTTGTAACAAATCTTCTTAAAATTAACATTTTTTTATTCAGTTCAATCACACGATTGAAACCTGACCCACACGATGTTTCTGATATCTTATTTTATCCATTTTTAAAGATATTGAACATCATTTTGCTCGGTCCTGACTTGAAAAAAATATATTTTCCGTCACAAATCTTGTTAAAATCAACATTTTAAGATTCAGTTCAATCACATGATTAGAACAAGATCCCACACGACATTTCTGATATATATTTTTGTTTTTTTCATTTTAGATGATATTCCTCATTTGTCACTTAAACAGGTTAATATTTCATTTTCTTAATTATACTGAGGGTTTAATTACATAATTGTCCATAGCAGATAGCGAGGCTGCTGCCTCCAGAAGAACCTTTGTCACATCTGTGCATCCCCACTTTGCTGACAGGTGTAGAGGTGTCCGGCCCTAAAACAATAATTATAAAACAAGATTTAAACACAAATAATTTCTCATCAAATCTTCACAAACTACACAACTTCATACTGAAAAAGTATTTTATTAACAATTCAGTTGCCATCATCACATACACAATCATTTTTTGTAACAAATCTTTTTAAAATTAACATTTTCTGATTCAGTTCATTCACACAATTAAATTCTGACCCCACACGAACTTGTCCTAAATTATTTTCTCCATTTCTTATGATATTCAACATCACTTTTCTTGATCCTGATATGAAAAAAATCATTTTTCGCCACAAATCTTTTTAAAATTAACATTTTCTGATTCAGTTAAATCACACTATTAAAATCTGACCGCACACGATATTTCTGATATTTGTTTTCTTCGTTTTACACGACATTCCTCATTCGTCACTTAAATTGTTTAATATGTGATTGTCTTAGTTTTCCTGAGGGCTTAATTACTTCATTATCCACAGCAGACGGTGAGGCCCCTGCCTCCAGTAGAACCTTTGACACATCTGTGTATCCCCTCAATATTGACAGATGTAGAGGTGTCCTGCCCTAAAACAATAAATATAAAACAATATTTAAACACAAACAATTTCTCGTCAAATCTTCATAAACAAAACAACTTTATACTACCAAAAATATTTTACAAACAATTCAGTGGTCACGATCGCATTAAAAATTATCTTTGATACATATCTTTTTTAAAATTAACATTTTCTGATCCGTATCAATCGCACAATTAAAAAAAAATCACACACGATGCGTGATATTTGATTTTTTCCATTTTTCAAGATATTCAACTTCAGTTTGTTTTATCCTGACATGAAAACAAATCAATTTTTGCAACAGATCTTTTAAAATTAACAATTTTTTTAACACGATTAAAACCTTACACCACACGACGTGTTCTAAGCATTCCTCATATTGAAACTTGAAGAGTTTAATATTTGATTGTCTTAGTTTTACTGAGGATTTAATTACATCATTGTCCTCATCAGACGTTGAGGCCCCTGCCTTCAGCAAAACCTTTGTCACATCTGTGTGTCCCCACTTTGCTGACAAGTGTAGAGGTGTCATGTCCTAAATCAATAAATATAAAACAATATTTAAACACAAACAATTTCTCATCAAATCTTCACAAACAACACAACTTTTTACTGCAAAAGTATTTTTATAAACAATTCAGTTGTCGTCATCACATTAAACATCATTTTTTGCAACAAATCTTTTTAAAATTCACACTTTCTGATTTAGTTCAAACACACGATTAAAACCGAACCCAACACGTTGTCTCCTATATTATTTTTTCCAATTTTGAAGATATTTTACATCAGTTTTCTTGATCCTGACATGAAGAAAAATAGTGGTCGTCACAAAGCTTGTTAACATTAAAATTGTCCCATTCAGTACAATCACACGATTAAAACCTGACCTCATACGACATGTTTGATATTTTATTTTCTTCATTTTAAATGACATTCCTCATTCGTCACTTAAGAGTTTAATATTTGATTATCTTACTTTTACTGAGAACTTAATTACATCATTGTCCACAGCAGACAGTGAGGCCCCTGCCTCCAGTAGGACCTTTGTGATATCTGTGTTTCCCCTCCATGCTGCCAAGTGTAGAGGTGTCCAGCCCTAAAACAATAAATATAAAACAATATTTAAACACAAACTATTTCTCATTAAATCTTCACAAACAACACCACTTCGTACTACAAAAGTATTTTATAAACAATTGTCATCATCACATAAGAAAATCATTTTTTGCAACAAATCTTTTAAAACTTTACATTTTCTGATTCACTTCAATCGCACGGTTAACACAAAACTCCACACGATGCCTTTCATATTTTATCTTCTCCATATTTGAAGATATGCAACATCAGTTTTCTTGATCCTGACATGAAAAAAAATCATTTTTCGTCACAAATCTTGTTAAACTTAACATTTTCTGATTCCATTCAATCACACGATTAAATCCTGACCCAACACGACATAGTCCTTTAATCTAGAAACAGGCTGTAACATAATATCTGATGATTTTGATCACGTGATGTAGTTCAATGGCGGACAGCTTGAAGTGGATTTTGGATTATTTTACCTGATAGACGCTGTAAAGGGTAAGAAAATATCAATATTGTTGCAGATTGGAAACAGAAAAAATATGTCTATATATGAAATCTTACCTGCACTTGATCTGACATAATCCGTCCATGCCAAACAATCCATAGGAATGCACTGGGAGGGGGGGGGCAATTTTTTTATTTCCAGAATACCTTTGATAGGCCTTGCAATGAGATTAGGATGAAGATACAGACATAATTTCTTCGGAATCCTAATCTCAATGAGATTAGCCGCACCAATATCCCCGTCTCACATGTTTTAAACCCATAGTTACGGCCCTGTCTGTTAGTGTCTATACATTAAATACACATTGAAATTTCCGTATTGAGTGGCCGTCATGGTCGTGATCATATGGTAGTTGGATTTGCAACCTCCTGTGCAATCAGTGCCTATCACCTACTAGCGTTGTGAGTTTAAATCTAACTCATGGCGGGTGTACGTGATACCACATTAGTGATAAAGTTTGTCAGTGACTCGTGACACAGATCATTGGTTTTCTCCAAGTACTCCTGTTTCCTGCACCAATAAATCTGGCCGTCACGATATAGCTAAAATAATGTTGAAAGTGGTGGAGGTGTAGCCCTTATGGTCCTTGGCCATTTTTCTGATATTTGTGGTCCGCAAATATCAGAAAACTGGCCAAGGATCATAAGGGCTACGGTTCCGTATCTATGAACAGCCCAACCCACAACAATAACCTTATTTTCGCTCGAAAGTCTTATAACGTTATGACTAGCCTATATATCGCTCGCTTCTCAAGTCGCACCTAGGCTTGCTCATAATTATTGCAAACCTTCAAATATGTGTAATGCAGTCTATTCTGAAATTTGAGAATACCACTTGTATCATTAACAACGTGTAAACATTCCATTACCTTCAGTTCATTGCTTCACCGGAAGAAACAAATTTCTGGCAAACACTTGGGACATGCAAAAACAACATCCTCAAATCCCTATATTAACACTTTGTCATTATTTAGTTCTATTAACTTAGAAACCACCATCAAAGTCTGAATAGCTGAACCGTTTTAAAAGTATAAGATCAAATATAGTATTACTATTTGAAACCTCAGAATATGATGTACATTTTTTTATATAAAAATGCAAGACAGCTGTCAAAATCGACTTCGATTTGATCCCCTTTAACTTGGAAACCATGAAAGTTAAGTCAAATCTGATTAAAAAGTACAGGTAGGAGATTTTATAAGGAGCTTGAAGAAAAAGTCCTTTAAAAATTAAACTTAAAATAAACATTTTGAATGTTAGCCCCATTTTTACACATTTATATATTTAAAACGGAAAAAGGAAAACACATTTGTTGAAGCAAGAAGTTTTATAAAGAATTCATTGAAAAACTTCAGAAAAATTGGACTTCAAATAATAAAGTTATCATTTTGAGGCTTTAATTATCCCATTGGCTCTCTTTGGGCATTTATCGGAGGCTATATGTGTTAGTTCCAATATGTTTGATAAAACGCCACCAAAAAATTGCTTAATGAGCTTAAGGGAAAAAAGAATAGCATTATCAAGACATGAAATTTGTTAGTATTGGATCTATTCTGATTATGTCTTAGAAATAATAGGAGCCATGTAAACTCTGTTGGATATTGCATAAAGGGAATTGTATAAAATGAATAGAAAGAACAAAAATCTCCAATATCAGTTAAATAATAAATGATGCATACACAAAAACATTACACACCCCTTTATTAACCTTAAGGCCTCATGTTTCTGTTGTGTATTGCCGATAAAAAAAAAACAAAAAAAAACATAAATTTGGTAGAGGAGCTACACCGGACCATCAATTGAAAATTTCCTATGAAATTTAGTTTGGTTCCAAAGAAAAGAGTGTTACTAACACCGATAGATGACGGGTCGACATGTACACCAAAAGGATGCAAAATTATGAAAAAAAGATGGGTAAAACCACATGAAACTTGGAAGGAAAAAAAACTGTATTCCTTTCATATATGTTTTTTGTATGAACAATTTCAGAAATAGGATCCCCATTTTAGACCCTTTTCGAAATAAAACAGCTAATTATTATTAGAAATGAAAGAAAATCATATTTAGAAATTGCCACTTTTTACAATAAAAGTAAATACGCAGTGTATTAGTTTATCTACTACTGAGGGTCATATTTTGTTCTTGTTACAATATATTTGTATGTAAAGGGACTACAAACAACGGACATGTCTTTGTTCTTCAAATTATTCACTTTGCAATCTTTATTCCATTTACACATACGTGATGTTTTATTCTATTTACATGTTATTATATTATTTTAATGATCTTGGAATGTGTGTTATATACTATATATACTACTTACATCACTACTTACATCATCATCTGTATAGTTGACGTCAGCACCTTTCTGAAGATAATCCTGCACTAAATCTGCATCCCCATTCCATACAGCATTGCAAAGTTTCTGAAATAAAATGAGAAAACTTAAAGATAATTATCAAACATTTATAAAAAAAAAATAATCATATACTATATAACACGTTCTTCTATTGGCTAATGTCTGCCGTGAAATCAACAAACATGTCGTTATTCACGATTCTAGTGTGAATGAGCCGCCATATTGAATTCTTAAAGTCCAACATGTTAAATGCCACAATATAATATAAAATAAAGACATATCATACCTTTAGTATACACTCTTGCTAAATTTGATCCGAAATTGAAGCGTACATGCCATGGATGTTGTGATAAACAAGTTATTATTATTCAATTTTCATATGATTTTTTATGACTATTATATGCTAAATCTATGGGCAATATTTAGAAGCATTTTATATTCTCCAATTTGTTTACCGTTTGTTTAGTTCAATTGAAAGTAGTTTTGTCTTTTATTACAATAGAAATGACAGTATTGTATTTAGATATGTGTCGGTGTCAATAGGAAATTTGACGTCGACAACAATAGATATACCTTAAATGCATTATGATCTTATATACTAACAAAGTAACAATCAACATGGTCAAATGATAGAAAAAATATACTACATGTATACTCAAAATGATCTTTGAAAATCTTCGCATTGCAATAATAAATCATGAAAAGTGTTGAAGATTTCCCGTATAAACACTATGAGTTCTTAATACAAAATTGTGTTATTGACGGACAGTAATAAACTGATATGATTCCATCAGAAGGAGGGACAGGATAGTTTTATACGTCTTTGATTTGTTTACAAATTGTCGCGTGCAAATAATCAATTCAAATCGCTTGAATGTGTGAGCTTTACCAAAAACAGCCCTTGATCTGAGGGCAGTGGTAGACGTCTATAATCATATTACCACCTCCTACCCTTCTCACCTACATTGTACATACTTCACTTTACTCTATGTCACTGTAATTCTCTGTTTAGATCGTCCATTGTCTGTATATTAGCACCCCCACCCACCCCCTTCCCGTCTCACCC
>MJUT01052312.1:49836-61810 GCA_002080005.1 Gigantidas platifrons
ACTTTCACTATCGCCCCTAACCATTTCTGTTAATCCTAGACTATATTGACCAGAATTTGTACCAATTTGTAAACCCCCAAATTCGCGACCACCCCTTTTAGTTCCATCTGTATGTAGTGTGTTATTAGAGCTATCTAACATAGCTTCTGTTGCCTGTAATTGTGCCAATAATTTGGCTTCGATAAGCATAGTTTCTGAAAATGTTTTTTTGGGAAGCCTGTCAACTTTAATAGAGGCCATTTTTTCAAGGACTGTCTGAACTATTTTTTCTACGTTTTTAACACCAACATTCATGGAAAGAAGTGCAAGGTAAACTTCACGTACATTGTCCTTATATTTTCCACCTTCAAACAGTTGAATTGTATTAGAGCTCGAATTCATTAATTCTTCCACTTGGTCTTTCAGAATTTCATTTTCATTTTCAAGATAATTTAAATGATCATTTATTGCACATGTATTTGAATTTGTATGACTTTGATCCAAACTGTTGTTTTTGGATGAATGTATTTCCACATTTTTCAACAATTCATTTTATATTTATAATACTTCAGCAATGCTGATTGACTCTTAAATTTATTTTTTATGGCAATGTTTCTTGCTTTCAGGAATTTGTTTTCTTTTTCCAATTTGTTATTGTTGCTTACAAGTTCAGTAATTTTGTTTTGTTTTCTTTTTAATTTTTTGTTAACATTCCTGGTAGAGAGTTTTGATTCACTTTTTCATGTTTTGTTTTCAAAAAGTTGTAATCTTTTCTTAATTTGTATAACCTTAAATTTGAACTTAATTTTTCCTCTCTAGTATTTTGTAACTTGATCTTTAATTTTCTTAAACTATCTTTGTCAACTTTTATTTTGTTAACCTCACTACTTGTTTCTACTTTATGATCAACCTGATTACAAGAGATAGTGTCTCTGTCAGGGACAAATTTTATTTGGTTAACCTCACTACTTGTTTCTACTTTATGATCAACCTGATTACAAGAGATAGTGTCTCTGTCAGGGACAAATTTTATTTTGTTAACCTCACTACTTGTTTCTACTTTATGATCAACCTGATTACAAGAGATAGTGTCTCTGTCAGGGACAAATTTTATTTGGTTAACCTCACTACTTGTATCTACTTTATGATCAACCTGATTACAAGAGATAGTGTCTCTGTCAGGGACAAATTTTATTTGGTTAACCTCACTACTTGTNATTTTGTTTTGTTTTCTTTTTAATTTTTTGTTAACATTCCTGGTAGAGAGTTTTGATTCACTTTTTCATGTTTTGTTTTCAAAAAGTTGTATTCTTTTCTTAATTTGTATAACCTTAAATTTGAACTTAATTTTTCCTCTCTAGTATTTTGTAACTTGATCTTTAATTTTCTTAAACTATCTTTGTCAACTTTTATTTTGTTAACCTCACTACTTGTTTCTACTTTATGATCAACCTGATTACAAGAGATAGTGTCTCTGTCAGGGACAAATTTTATTTGGTTAACCTCACTACTTGTTTCTACTTTATGATCAACCTGATTACAAGAGACAGTGTCTCTGTCAGGGACAAATTTTATTTGGGGAGGCTGGTAGGTTTCATTTACATATTCATACCCAGCTTGTCCTTTATCTTTTAAGGATCTTAAAAGACTTGACTGCTTATTATACATTCTGTCAAGCTGTCTTTTTAAGCCATCAGCATCTGGTGTATAATCTAACTCACATAAATACTTTATCCACAAGGACGCTTTTTTCAGATTTACACTGTGACGCATTCTAACTCGCCTCAATTCTAACACGAGACCTTTTGTAACATGAACATGTTTTTTTAAAGGTGTTGGATTATGCAACCATTCCAAGGAGATATTTTCCTTTTCACATAAAGGTCCTACATCTCTTATAACTACCCCAACTGCTAATTCTCGAGCAGCATCAGCAGACCTTTTCTTAACAACAAATTTAATTTTATTTCTGATTTTTCTTATAAATGCAGAAATATTAGATACATCAAAAAAATTCAGATTTGACAATATAATAGGAAGGTGTATCTTGAATGAAAGTTCATTTGTATCTTCTATAACAAATATCACATAGTACCAAAAGATATATTCTTGCCACACCTTGAGTTGAATTTTTGTTAACTCCCAACCATCTGTAAAGAAAAATATTAATGACATTTTCAATAGTGTATTAGTAATGAACCAGAACAACTAATGAAGACAAAAATGTTGGCCAGCAACATTTGTCATCTCTTTATTGAATATTTAATTATGATATAAATTATGGACTCAGCTGTAAATTATCCTGCAGTCCTAAGTTCAGCAAAGCATACTGTCAGGTGAACTGGAAAAAAAAAACAGAAGGGACCACAAAGAAACAGTTCTAACTACATATTATCATTTCATAACTACTATTTTAATAAATATAAAATAAATTCACAATGTATTTAGGCAAAAAAAATTACCAGTGTTTCAAATTTTTGGTACCGTATTGACCCAAACTTTTCATGTCTCCCCCAAGTTTTTATTGACATTTATGGACAAAGTTAAAAGTCAGATCCTTGTTCTGTATAACCTAGGTAAAAATATGTTTTGTCTACTTATACTACCTTCCCCTTTTCGAGAATATTAGTAGAAACACCGATATTTTTTTTCATTGGTTTTAGGCCATAAAAAGTTAATTTCTTGGTTCTCAGGCCTGCCCGCATGTGGAAATTCGTTGCCGCATTGCCGATTTTATTGCAAAAATAGTAAAAAAAAAAAAATTAAATGCGGTAGCGCTGTCCGTACGGTAAAAAACAACCGCATCCATTTTTTTCTTTTACATCGTGTGGTCGGTGAAACGCTTTAAAATGCATCATGCTTAAATGAGATTTAAAGCATCGTTATGACAATGTATAAATAAAAAACGTGTTTCCGTTTGACATTTAGACAAAATGTCAATCGTTTCTGTGTAAATTCCGCACAAATCTTTGCCAGTTTTACCAGGGAACATAATAGGGGGCTTCTCCGAAGCTTGTACCTTATTGGAATTGTTTACGGAGATAAAAACAAAATGGTACGTTGGAACCAGCGGATTGGACGTTTCCATAAAAATTAACCACTTGTGATGTTTCTGCCACCATCAGAAGAAATAAAATTGAAATTTTCAATAAAGTAATGAAAAGATTTATACATTGCCATATTTTTCACAACAAAAATAAAAAAGAAGAAAAAATGCCTCCCTCATCACTTTTTACAGCAGTAAAAGGATAAAAAAATGCTGCCCTCTCTCATCAATTTTGACAAAAAAGGGCCTGAGAACCAAGTAATTAATTTTGCATGGCCTTATCTATTTTTCCTTAAAAGTACCATGGCTTATCAATAAAATAAATGATAAATAGTTTGATGTATTGGTTTTAATGTCACTTGTCACATCCTGTTATTCTTGCCCCGAATTCATCATCCCATGCAAAAGACAAAGAAAAAAACCCACTTTTCTTATCTGTAGTTTAGTTCTAGCAAACATTACACTGACCCATATATATATATATACATCTCACCAATTGATGTGATAATTTTCATAAAATAAAACTAACCGGTATAATCCTCATTTGAGTGATTTGTTAACAAACAGTAGATCATATCTCTGTTGATGGTGTGTGACATCAAGTACTGTTTACAAATATCATTCAGCTCACTGGTGCTGGACTGGTTGAAATTCTATAGCAGATCATGCAGAAGTGATTGACCTGCAGAGAACAAAAACTAAATACTGAATTTAATTATGCCAAATACAAAAGATCATTATAATGTAGTGATGCTTACAAAAAAATTAATTTCATTTCAAGATGTAGAGTAACTTGAGAAAACCACAGACCTGCCGCAAATCTCTGACAAACTTTATTACATAATGCTGTATCGAGTGCACCTCGACATGATGAGCCGGACTAGAACTCCTGATTGTGGTAGGCACTAATTGCATATGTAGTTGTAAATCCAACTACCATACGATCACGACTGCCCATTAAAGAGAAGGCTTCAAATGCAAAAATGAAATTAAATCGGACTAGTATTTTTCTTTCTTGCAACAGTCTACTTCTAAAGTGAGGCATTTTCAGATGCAGAAATACCTAATGATTTCTCCGCCACATTATTTATTGAGTTGCAGACAACAAACAAGCCACTTCTTCGGGATTAAAATAAATTTTTTCATGTTGAATAAAAATAACCCAACATATAAATATGCAATAACATTTTGTTTACNATTTCTTCTCACATCTAACCAAAATGTCAGTTTTAAAAGGTCAAATTCATGTACCAACTTTAAAGAAAAAAAACTTTGAATATACTGTATAAACAAAAACAAAGCTTTTGTAAAGTTGACACAGTACACCACCCAGAATATGAATAGAATTAACTTTCTGAAGAGTGAAAGACTATAATATAAAAAAACAAATAGTATGTACACATAGAAGACAGTGTTTTGTGACTGTAGACTACTGTACATTTGATTGACTGATGAAAAAGAGGAAACTCCTATTCTAGTGCCCATACCCTCATTTTCTAGCTGTTTGGACCAAGCTTGAAACATTTTATTTCAAAATATTTTCCTTAAGGAAAAGAGGAAACCAGCTGATCAGAGAAAAACGTTCATCTCTGTTTACACCCCCCCCCTTTTTTTTCGGTTTGTTTACTTTTCGTTTTTTGTTTTGAATGCAAGTTGGAAGTGTTTATAAATTGACAAGAAGTTTTTCACAAACTACTTAAGAAGAAGTAATGCAAAAAATAAATGGTTCGTTTAAAACATTGAGAACAAGGTTTATACATACCTACGATAACACCTGTGTTACAACCAGCGTCGTTGACGTTACTTTCCACTTACAGCGATGGTTGACGTTCTTCTTCGGACATGTTGTAGGGGCGTTTTAAATACAAAAAATCGGCTATGTTCCTGATCTAATATGGTTGATATCGTATGTTTCCTACGTTGATATGGTAATGGAAAACACAAATATCGCCATCGGAGAACGCTACTCCAAATTTTTCACTGAATTGTTCATCTTGAAACTTTTCAGACAACCATTTCCTCTTTAGCATGCACAGGAAAGCGGAAGCGACTGTGACCATGTGCAAGCTACGAATCTGCGCTTTCATTGGATAATAATTATGAAACTTATATAACGTCAGGAACATAGCCGGGCAAGGCATTGAAAAGGGGGACCCTGGTGAAAAATACGTGCCGTGAATGGTAAAATTTCGAAAACAGCGATTCCGATTAGAACACGTTAGATTTAAATGATTCCATATTAAAAGAAACAAATCTTTTAAATATTTTAAACAATGTTTAGATAATTAATTAATGTAAAAAAATTATATCTTTATATAGTTTTATCTGTAAAAATCTGACATCAAAATATTGCATTTTCATGTATCAGCAGCTACCGGAAAACAAAATGGCGGCCGAAATAACGATAAGTCGGCATCAATCGTAACTACTCGGCCATTCTCGCTACCCTTCCAATCATTCTCGCTACCCTTCCAATATTGGAAGGGTAGCGAGAATGGCCGAGTAGTTACGATTGAGTCGGCATAATACTTAGTCCCACCATCTTGTCTTTGTGGAATTCTCGCTTTGAGGTCACATGACTTTTGAGAGATGGCTCTAACAGCAAAACACGTGTTCGAATTGCTTACATGAAAAAACGTGAAAATGTTGAATGAGAGTTCACCTCAGTTGGAATAATCATAGAAGAAAATAACATTTCTGGTTATAATATGTAAAATATTTCCCTCTAGGTTGAATAAATACGTTATTTCAGATCAAAAATTCGCCGTGCAAAACCTCCGGTAAAACATTCATTCTCTGACAAAGTAAACAAATAAAGTCTTTTTATTGAACATTTTAATGATTAAAAATTGAAAACTAATATTTGAACTTTCAAAAACATATCCTGGGGTACCCAAATATGGTATAATTTTGATTTTTCACATCAATCAATAACATACTTGAAAAATCGGATTTGTCAAGATACGTTAAGGGATTAACTTTTTATTTGTTTTGTATAAAAGTAATATTACCTTATATAAGTATGTATATTCAACTGAAAATTAAAGCAGATAACTTAAATTATGCATTTAATGCTAAATATAAAAGCGTGTATCTTTCATTTCTGTTATGCGACTCTAACATACGAATACTAATTGAGATCAAACTTAAACATTTTTCAAAACAAGTTTTCCAACTGATACAAAACAAGGACTGGTGATAATTGTCACATAAATATACTGATTTTTGTATTGTTTTGGGTGTTTCTTAGCATTAAAAACTAGCAATATATGTGCATTTTATAGCCTTACTATAATATACACATATTTAAATTCAAAGTCATACATTAACGTATCTGACTGTAAATCTATTTTATGTTAATAACATGAAACAATCAAATTAAAAAGGAACACTTGTCCAAAACATCGAGGTAGCTCACCTGAGTTACAAAAACCAAATACCCAATATTAAAAATAACAAATTGAAAGTTGAAAAGCATTTCCTATATCTATAAAAGATGTTATTAAAGAGTCAATGTCCACTATCGGCTTTTGTGAATTCAGCAAGTCATTATAGCAATCACCTAAATCATTACTAGTTAATGTGATTGCTTATACATATACTGTATGTGGATAAATTTAAGAGAAAATATAACTGCAAGATAAAAAAAAAAAAACTGATTACAAAATTTAAAACACAATGAAATTGAATCCAACGGTGGTTAACGTATTTGATTCAACATGCGAAAACAATCTTGAATCAGATGTTTAACAGGCTCAAAGTCTTTGTCACATAATCTGAACTGACGCCTCGTTTTTCCTTGCGGTATCAACTCAATATACTATGTGTAATTTTCCCAAATTTTATCCAAAGCATATCGGGATGTGCTGGCCATTTTAAGTAGGATAGCTACATTTACCACGCGTTTTTCCATGAACGAAATATGCGCATGACCGCAATTTGCGTCGATTTCTATGACTTTCCATATAAACCATACATTTTCGTGTTCCGCAGCAACAAAACTGTCCTTCTTTGATATTTCTACTTGTCTTTTTTCTTGTCCCTTATCACCAGCAGGACCGCCAAGTAATACGCCTTCGTGAGTATCTGAAGATTGCGCAATTTCATGTTGCATCCAATTTTGGTACAACGATGTTTCATCCATGCAGCCAACACAATAAAATAATATTATTCGGCTATATAGCTTACATTTATGTGGGTAAATGGCATGTAATTTCATGGTTCCAGGTACTGCCTTTGCTTTACTATTTGAAAGTTCTAATGATGTGGCTTCGTAGTCATCTGATGAATAAAACCTGTATGAAATCGACTTTTCGTTAGCGATAGCCCATTTGTAAAAATACTGAGCGTCTTGTATATTAACTTTGCCTTGCTTCAGTGCCGCTGCCGCTTGGCGTTTGACGCATCATCCTAGTCAATCACATGGCCCCTTATCATGACAACTTACATACGTCTCAGAATCAAAAATTATGGTAAGTCGTTTTGATATTTGTTCAAAATCAAGATATCTAATAAAGTGTATAAGACATCTCATATATTTTATAAGATAACTTGTTTAATTAATAAGATTTAGATACTTCATATCATTGAACGTTTAAGGTATATTAAGATAGCTTATGAAGTATAAACATATCTAAAAGAGTTTATATAAGATATTTTATAAAGTTTACGAGATACGTGTATCTTATAGATAGATATCTAATAGATTATATGAGAAATACAATATCTTGGTCATGGAATAAATATTAAAACGGCTGGCCATAAAATATCCTGGAATTGTCAGATAATACAAAGAACCTCTAAAGTACTGTAAATCAAACTTAAAACACGCCTGGTGACAATTTACAGTGTTTTGTCAAATACGTTAACAAATTCGTCAGATACGTTAAATGGAATAGCAACACTTTCCGTAAAGGGACTGCACTTGTTGCATAATTGATTAAAAACGACATAATTTCTTGATGTAATCAATACTTGATATCATGGATTTGTGTGGGTGTAACAAGAATAGGCTACCAACAAAATAATAACGGTTGGTAAAATACGTTAAGCTTTCGTCAGTTACGTTATGTACAGAAATATCCAGATCAAATGAAGATAGCAACCATTATGACACATCGAATCACTAAATAAACAATGACAACACATTGAATTATTGGATTAAGCATGGTTAATTAAAATATACCTATAATCAGATCACTGATTACCACTGATTACCAGGATTTGTTTAAGCTTACTGTTCTGCCATGTAATTTCCACTTTCAAAATTTCGTACGATATCAACTTTTCCGTCTAATGACTTTTACCGATATGACAGAACTACAGCTACACAGAATCACGTTGCATTGTGGTAACCCGCGAAATTTGAACGTTATTTGCTATTGAAATAGAACATGTTAACGTATCTGATTTTAACGTACATGACGCGTCCAAATGAATATTGTGAATATAGAACAAAATTAAACAGGTAGTGTAACTCTAAACAGTATTTTATTGTCATAAATGGTTAAACAGTTGACAATGATTTAAAAACACAGCCCTACAGTATATGTATTTTAAAATATGACGGAAATTAAGTTAACGTATCTGATTAAAAATGAACATAACAATGTGATTTAAAGAAATTTATTGCAGCTAGTGTTGTTATTGAAACGACCTGTGTCATGAGGGATATTTTTAATACTTTTCAATATAGACTGTATTTTTTTAGACAATATTATGCTGATTCCGGGTACAATTTAATATTTGACTGGGCTTTTTTATATGATAACGTATTTGACCGCCAATTTGGGGACATTGTTATAAGCATCAAAAACAGAAAAATTATCTGCTTCTTCACCAGTAAAATTGATTCTAATTTAATAAAAAAAAAAACATTCTTGTAAAAATATAAGTAAAAGTGTCTCGTTCTAACATTAATTTTTAAATAGATTTTAACGTTTATAATGCAGACCCTCGAAAGGGGACATACAAAAACAGCATGATTCCACTTATTTGACAAGCTGTATATATTTTCTATCTACAGAAAGTACTTCCATGTCAATTGTTTAAAGGCAATTATACACCCCTCAACTAATTTAACAAATGAAAGCTTCGATCATGTGCAATGCGTTAATGATTTCTACAGGAGACCGAACAAATCGTAAATGGTCACTTTAACGGAGAATGAATGAAAACGTAAACAAACCGAACACGTGTTTTGCTGTTAGAGTCATCTCTAAAGAGTCATGTGACCTCAAAGCGAGAATTCCACAAAGACAAGATGGTGGGACTAAGCAGGTGAAATAAGTTAATATCAAAACATTTGTTATTATAATGAGCTAGAAATGAATAATAATAAGTAAGTAAATATGAAAAGCGATAGATAAATATGTAACAAAACCAGTTATTCACATGATTCCGCTCTCACAAAGAGTTTTGTTGTGAAAATTACTGTTGAAATTGTGCGACAAATTCTTGGTCGCAGTTCCGCAAATTTTTGATAGGGTGAAATCCGTAGCCCTATGGTCCACCTAAAAAAAAAGGACCATAAAGGGCTACGGTTCCGCAGCTATCAATAAATGGCAGCTATCCCAGCACTCAAAACATTTTACACTATGTAAATTGAAAACAAGTTGTCAAAAAAGAAAGAATAATTCTCAAATAAGTGTATATCTTATCTAAAGAACTGTATATTTTTAGTTTTCTAAAACAAATTAAAAAGGTTAAACAAATATACCAATTTTTAGGACTGTCACCATTTACTTACTTCAACTTATAACTACAGTAACTGATATATTACAACATATCTTTTAATAATATTTAAAAGGATCCCTTCTTGCCCTTATTTCTAAAAACAAGAGCATCGTCCACGGGTGCTGGACGCTCGACTTTTTCGTATCTAATATTAAAATGCAAGCAATTTACAAAGTTATACATACTTCTAACTATGATGGTCATATAAGCAAATATGTTTGCAAGATTGGTAAATATAATCAGAAGTGTGTCTCACTAAAAGGACATTAAATCTCATTTGTAGGTGCAGACTTTGGCAGTTCAGTGTTAATAGCTTTCATAGTTATTGAGAAATTTTAATTATACTAAAACAATATCCCAAATTTCTATGAGCTATGTCGAAACAAGGGCAGATAACTCTGGATATACAAATCATAAGGTCACCTGCCTTGTTGTAATGGGTTCCCCATTTGATAGTGAACAGGTATGTCGAGTTTCATTTCACTACCTATCATAATTATTAAGAAATTGCATTTTTTTAAGAAATTCTAAGTCAAAAAGGGGGAATAACTCAAATAAAATGCTGGATGGAGTTGTCTTTTCTTGTCAACAGATTGAGGTCAACACTTTCTACAAGTGTATTAGTTTCAAGTTAATAGCTTTGATAGTTATTGAGAAATTTTAATTATACTAAAAAAATATCCCTAATTTCTATGTACAACTGTACTATGTAAAAAAAAAGGGCGGATAACTATGGATATACAAAATAAAGGGTCGTCTGCTTTGTTGTAATAGGTTCCTCTTTTGATAGTGAACAAGTATTCCAAGTTTCAAATGGATACCTTTGATAGTTTTTGAGAAATGGACTCTGAGAAAAAACTTAACCGAACCAGAAGCTGACGCTGACGCCGTAGTGACGACAATAGCTCGACTTTTTTTCTTCGAAAAGTGGACCTAAATAGAGGAAGGATCAAGCCTCTTATGCTCCATCATTCATTCCAATGATTGAATACAAGTCATTTGATATACAACAACCTGTCTCCCGAATGTATGGTAAGGGTCACTGTTAGCATAATTTATTTCTTAAGCCAATCACTAGTTATATGATATACATTTTATTACAAAATATCCTTTAAACATTTGTATACCCCCCTTTGGGTTCGTATTTTCTGAAATGAAAGGGTCAGTCCCTTACTATCACCATCATTTATTTCTATGACTGAATACAAGTTATATGAGAAGTATACTGTACAACAATCTTTACTACTGATCCTTTTTTCATCCCTTTCTCTCATATGTAATTGTAAGGGTCTATCTTATTATGTGAACAACTTAGTTTTTGGCCACGTGATATCATCTCATGACTGCGACTTAGCTATAGGGTGGCTACGCTTTCATATCTCATGGCCACATGATAGCATGTGGGCATGAGATACTAGTAAATAAAAATTTCCGCATGTCCCTTCTGAATGCCAGATGAATGTTACGACTCAGTCTTGTACAATGATAACAAGCTATTGGAAAACCTACACGATACTGATTTTCGTTCCACCTTTATTCTAAGCATGTGATGTACCGGTACTTGTTATGTTTAGAAATCTGCTTAAAATGACGGTCTTATATATTTATTATTATAATTGCTATATAAATCTATTTGATACTGACGTTTCTTTGGCAGTTTAGTATAAAAGTGGTACAGGTATAGGCTATAGAGAAGATTATATAGCAGTCAATGTTAAAATATTCTTTGTGCTTATAACAAACGTACCTAAAAGAGAAAAAAAATAAACTAGAGGCTCAATGGGTTGAGCGTGTGTCGCTCACATTTTATTGCGAAGAAACTTTAAACATGTACATAACCTTCCATAGTAGATATATAGGTTCCTACCAAATTTTAATTAATTTAGCCAAATTGTTTTAGAGAACATTTTTTTTTAATTGGCCAATCACAAACAAGGAATTTTTCAAACTTAACATTTGTTTTATCATTTTTCAATATTATTATTTAAATATTAAAATTTTGAAATTTTATGAAAACTTTGAAATTTTTGAAACTTTTTGAAAATTTTATCATTTAGAAATTTATTGAAAATTTTTAAATCTTATGAAATTTTTGAAATTTTATGAAAATTTTTAATTTTTTTGAAATTTTTAATTTTTTTGCAATTTTGTAAATTTTTAACTTATTAATTTTTTTTTTTTCATTTATAATTTGGTAATATTTTTGAAAATTTT
>MJUT01052312.1:76638-88950 GCA_002080005.1 Gigantidas platifrons
TGCACATTTTTGCAATTTAAACTTAACATCTATCTCTTATAGTTTTTGAAATATAAGACGAACAGTATTACAATTTTTAAAATTTGATGAAAAAAGGGCAACAACTCCAAAATGGGTAATGGGATATACTTCAAAATTGCAGGGTAGGTAGATCTTGCTGTGCTGATTATTTTTACCCCTTTCAGATTTTTGATATTATTAACGGTTTTTGAGTTATTACCCAAAAACCTGCAATTTTACCATATGTTCTATTTTTAGTAACAGTGGCCATGTTTGTTGGCTGAATGGAAAAAAATGAAGAAGTTTTATAAAGGATCTTACATAGATGCTTCCTGCCAAGTTTGGCTCCATTTGGCCAAGCAGTTTCAGAGGAGAAGATTTTTTTAACATTAGCCAATCAGAAACAAGAATTGCCCTTGGCGACCATATTTGTTGGCGGAATGGGATGAAATGAAGAACTTTATAGAGGACTTTATATAGATGTTTTCTGCCAAGTTTGGTTCCATTTGGCCCAGTTGTTTCAGAGGAGTAGATTAAAATATGAAAAAGTTAACGAACGGACGACGGACGCCAAGTGATGGCAATACCCTTTGGGTCAGGTGAGCTAAAAGGCTTACCTTGAAAACTTATTTTAGTTAAATTGTATCAAACTTGAAGCGTACACGAAGCCAAATAACATCTAATCTTTACGTTTCAAACTGGAAGTCTTCATATGAGTATGACGCCAATGACATCATGTTGATTATGTTCCAAAGTCGTCAATAACATTTCGCGGATTTTTTTCAGCTTCCAATCGTACGTGTATTATATGAGGCTCTCCTTGGGCATTTCTTTAATAGTATTTAGCGTCGAAAACAAACATGATGTCCAAGAATGAGAATTGTAAGGATTAAACACTGTGTTTTTAGGAAATTATGTATGCATAAACTCCGGCAGCTCACTCACAAAATTTCACAGTGGGAGTCACATGGAACAGCCAGATTTGTTGTGTACCGCACTTACAGAGATATTGAGTAATATCGTGTGTCCCGTTTTATAGACGTCATATTAGAATTAGTATTTTCATTCTTTTGGAATAATATGTGGTTAAATAATAATTCATAAAATAATATTGAAAAATGATAAAACAATTATAGCCTATCATTGATTTATAGACCTAAAAATATATATTGATCTCAGACTTCGTCCTTGGTCAATATATATATTTATAGGTTTATAAATCCAGGTATTGACTTCAATGGAAGGCTATATTTGTATGATATACATTGTATGATGTATATGTTGTTCATAAAATTCATTAAAAAATAATGTAGAAAGGTTTATGTAAAATATAAATAAGAAATAAAGATATGTTTGCTGTTCAAAGGTTAAAAAAATTTAAATTAATTTTTGATTAATATATTACCCTTCATCTAGCTCAATCACAAAATAATATTAAGAAATTATTCTACAGTTTTCTAATTTTAATTTAAATCAAACTATGCTGTTGTTAAAAATTAATGGCTTCATAATGATTTGATATATATTTGTAAACACAAATAATATCATTTAAATATTCTAGTTTTCAAAATTTCAGTGAAAAGAGTTTTAAGACTGTCAAAATATTCAGCTTTCAGTCTATATCACCTTTATACCTATACAATTTCTGGTATTTTTTTCTACTCAGTTAAACAAGACATACAGTACCTAAATTTTGAATACTGCCGGAGTTCGTACCCTTGTTGGTATATAGGTATAGGTACATGAAAAAACTCATCTGGCCCCTGTGCATTAAACAACAAAAAACAAACAAACAAATCTTACACTGATGTACTTCTTGATTTTGTGGGGAATTGTTTTTTTGTAGTGTGTTCTCTTTTGTTTAATCTTCCCTTATTATGTTATGGTGAGTCCCCAGGTTCCTGCGAGCCATGGTTTCATGGTTAGCCAGGTAAATTGTAAAAGATAGCTTTGAGACACAACCAAAAACACATTTGGAATATCTCAACTCAATACAGGGAAGGTAATTCTTACAACAAGGGAAGGTACATGTAATTCTTACAACAAGGGGAGGCAACCGCAAACACCTTTGGAATATCCCAACTCAATACAGTATTAGAGCAGAGTAGTTTAGAAACAAAACTATGTTATTGTAAACTGGTTACACCATTTATTCCACTTTAATTAAAATATAACTTTGTCAAATTACAAGTATTCAGGCACTTTGAAATCCCAAGGTACATAAAAATTAAATGCAAGTGCTTCCTGACCACTTCCCCTACATTTTGGAAGGGCTCTAATGAAATGTATAATCTTAGCAAATGCTGGTTTGTAAAAAGTGGAATACACGAAACCAATCATCATATGCCTAAGGACTGACATGGCCAATGATATTTACATTTTCCACTTTTCCCAAAATGTGATACAGGTTCTAATGAACTTCAGTGCTTATTGCAGAAGATTATTGTGTAAATAAGACATAATTCTCAAAATTCTTGTTTTTTCGACAAAAAACTAGAATTTCTTCCAAAAATGCTGTTCCTATCTCTTGTAGTTTTCAAAATAAATTTATATGATAAATATCATACCAAAACATATATGGGTTGTTTTTCTCAACAGCATTAGTAAAACTCAATTCTCAAAATCCCTGTAATTTCAACAAAAAGCTAAGATTTTTGCCAAAAAATAATTTAGAAGATATCTTTCATCTGAAACCTCATATAAGACCTTTGTATTTGAAAGTTCTATTCCAAATAGTCTTTAAAACTAACAATGTATATTCTAGTTATTGCTAAAACAAGTGCATTTTCAAAATCGCTCATTTTTCAACTAAAACATTTAATCAATGATTTAACTGAAATATTGTTGAAAGTGGCATTAAACACCATAACCCTAACACTATATTTAATAATGATGGTTTTATTGAGAATAAAAGATATATTTTTAGCAGTCATAGGTGTATGATATTATTATTTTTAGTTTAATTAGATTTACCTATATGTTTATATTCCTTATGTTAATTAAGGTCGTGACATTTAAACCTGTCAACTTTCATTTTGCATTCTGATTGGTCACTTTGGGTCATACCTGTATGTACTTTTTGGAGGGAACTCTTTGTTCTTCTTCAGGCTCTTGAAATCTACCTGATAGCTGTGATCATCCATTTTGTTCACATATTTTGGATATTTAGACTAAATTTATTCTTACTAAGGTCAGTCTATTATATATTGCTATGCTAACTATTTTAATAATCTAAATCATATAATTTGAGTAAGAAAATGAATTTCTGTATGAAAGACTATAAAAATGGATTAAAAAGTACAAGAATAAAAGTGATATTTTCATGATATAAATAGTTTAAATTATAATCTTATGTAATAAACAGTAAAAATATGACCATAAGAGTTCTACCCTAGTTTGTTAGTCAAACTGTAACTTTTATATTTTTGTGCCAATATTATATTTGCAGATATTATTAGTTAGGGGCCATCGTGGCTGTTATCATATGGTAGTTGGATTTACAACTTCCTATGCAATCAGTGCTAATCTCGAACAGGGCGAGGTGTACAACATTATGTGATAAAGTTTGTCATTGACTTGCGACAGGTCTGTGGTTTTCTCCGGTTCCTCCGTTTTTTTCACCAATAAAACTTACCGCCACGATACAATTGAAATATTGTTGAAAGTGGTGTTAAACACCGTCAAACAAACAAACAAACAACAAACAATATTATTAGTTAATTTAAGACACATAGTTATGATTTCTAATTTTGTTATTCAGGTTGCGTCCAGAATTAGTATTTACAATAATGTACAACATATAGATCTAATCATAACACCACTGAGGACTTTTGTACCTTTTGTGAGGTAAGCATAGAACTGTGTTCTTTTTAGGTTTTTTTTTTATTATTATTTGCTTATATTTATGTTTATTTGCATACTAATGCTTATTCCTGTGCTAATACTCATTTATAATCTGTTTTGATATCGCTTGTGTCATTAATGTTAACTTGTTTCATTCAGTAACTGTTTATCACATGTATACATACATATAAGAACAAACAAAACAACTATGTTTATTTATTTTTGCACTCATGGTGCAACAGTGCTTATTAAATTAATAAGAGTTAGCTTTTTTATTTTCTTTATTCTATTACGAATACTAAAACATTCATTTAATAACAATGCATTTATCATGTTGTACAAATTGCTGTTTTTCATATTTTTTTTTATTGTTCATACATTTCTGCTGATTATCTCCCCTGATTGATCATACATTTATGCCACTTATAATTATTTCCCCTCATTGTTCTTGCATAAATTTTCTTTACATATTGAGCACTACAGGATACAAATAAATGGACATAATATTTATGAGGTGAAGGTTTACAGTGCCAAATTAATATATTCTATTTCTTTGCAGCTGTATCAAGTTCTAATGTGATAACAGACATGTACTGCCTCCAACATCAAGTTGTTGATAGAAACTTTGACAGGTAGATAATTTGTTTACATTGTTGTGCATTATACTTTAATGAATAGAATATTTAGCTGACATGATACAAAGGGTCATGTGAGGTATTGCCACATGATACAAAGGGTCATGTGAGGTATTGCCACATGATACAAAGGGTCATGTGAGGTATTGTCACATGATACAAAGGGTCATGTGAGGTATTGTCACATGATACAAAGGGTCATGTGAGGTATTGCCATCACTTAGTGGCCTCCGTAAAGTTAGTTTGATTTGATTTGAATTGTTGACACCACTTTCAGAAATATTTCAGCTATATCATGGCAACCAGTTTTAGTGGTGGAAGAAGCCGAGGTACCCTGAGAGAACAACTGACCTGGGCAAGCAATTGGTAAACTTAATCACTTGCAACTGCGAGTTGAGTGCACCCTTTTTTGTAATTTACAAAGCCAGGCACGATTGATTGATTGATTGATTTTGGTGTTGAATGCCACTCAGCAATGTTTCAACTATATCATGGCGACCAGTTTGAGTTGTGGAAGAAGCCGGAGTACCCGGAGAGAACCCCGACCATGGGCAAGTAACTGGTAAACTTTATCACATGCGGCTGCGAGTCGAATGCACCCTTTTTTGTAATTTACAAAGCCAGGAGTGAACCCATGCCGTATTGCTGACAGGCTTGTACGAGTTGTTAGGTAATCCAACTACCTAACTCATTGAGTCACCCGGGCCCCACGTCCGTAAAGTATTACATTTTAATCTTCTTCTCTGCAACCACTGGGCCAATTGAAACCAAACTTGGTAGGAATTTTCATTGGATGGTCCCCTTCAAAGTTTGTTTTTTGTTGTTGACAGAAATACACAAAAGAAACAACAGGCCCAAAGTTATCAAAAAGGGTGTGTCCATATATATATTGGTATTTAGTGTAAACTATATTTATTTGAAAGAAAGTCAAACACAAATACAAGATAGCAAATAGCAGGTGGGATTGGAAAACAAGTGACATATCACTTTTACAAATGGGTATTTATCATATATTTGTAGATAATATAGCTAAAATTTTACCCTGTGATAAGTTTTATTTAGAATAATATATAATAATAATAATAAAACTTTATTTCAAGAGGGTAACTCAATTAGTTTTCACTAATCTAACTTGAGGCCCTCACAAAAATATGATACATTTTGTTTACAACATAATTATGACACACAGCATGCACAATATTACAAATTCATACTAACTGTATATTATACAATGGTTCATACATAAAATGAAGTAGCATATTTATTATTATTTTCTTAATGAATTTGAAATGTCTTTAAGATATGTAAAGCATTTTGATTTAAATATACTTAAACTTGCAGAGAATTGGACCATTCTTGTGAAACTGTGTGAAATAAACATGACTTCTCTTATCATTCTAAACAAAACTCAAAGTTTTATTACAGGGTAAAATTTTAGCTTTATCATCTACAAGTATATGATAAAGCAAGTTTATTAACTGCTTCTGGAATGTTATCACATGCCTTTCCGTTAATATTTGTAAGAAGAGTTTGAAGATACCAAAGGGGCAATCAGAATCTGTATATCGAAGAAGAACAGACAACACAATTGCCAAAAGAAAAAGTACAAAAGGACAAACAACGATCCACAAAACATACATATAAAACTAAAGATCAAGTAACACGAAGCCCACTAAAAACCGAGGATGAACTCAGGTGCTCCGGAAGGGTGAGCAGTTCCTGCACCACTAGTGACACCCGTCGTATTAATCTAGTTACAAACCCAGTGATAAGTCATGAATGAGTAAAGGACTGGGAAGTGTTTACGACAAGTGGAATAACTAAGAGGAACCCTTGGTTCAGTAGCTTCCATGATAGCAGCAACACTCTATCAAGGAAATCCTGATAGGAATCACAAGCTCTGGAATATCGTATTGACAACTTCGTGAATTTCCGGAAAACTGTGTTTACAAACATGCTTAAACTCTTTTATTGAATATTTGCACAGGAAATTATTTACTGAGTTTTTCTCTCTTATGATATTGAAAGTGCTAAAAAAAAGTTCATTTATTGGATTTGTATATTAAAACCCCAAAAAAATCTTGTTCTATAACTAAGTATTTAATTCTAGCCAAAAATGACTAAGCATTTTGGTACAAAACAGTTATTTCCTCTGTTGTATATGATTAACAAAAAATAACATGTCATTTTCATATTATACCCTTTATAGTCCTCATTCATATATCAGCTCTCGGGCTGATCATAACCAAGGGCTGATAAAGGGTATGACATGAAAAATGACATGTAAAAATATTATTTATTGTTTGTTTGTTTTTATTATTATTTTTTTGAATATGGGTGTACATTCCTCAAGAAAATTCCTTTCAGAAGCATGCATATTATGCAGCTATTACCGTTTTTGACATAAAAGGGGTCAAAACAGGGGAATTAAAAAAAATTATATTTTCATTCAATTTTAATGTATTTTTTTGCAAGGTGTTCATCTTTATGTATTTGATGTGCCATAAATATTTTCTTGCAATTTTATTTGAAAAAGGGTCTAAAATGGGTCCAAATTCTGAAATTTTGCATATTTGAAATATGGATAAAATTTGTATTTTTTATCCAATTTTTATGGAGTTTTTTTGTTGTTGTTGAATGGATTATGTCGAGAGCTTTCGGTAGTATGTTGATGGATTTGCAGAATAAACAATAAAAAAACTGAAGGGCCAATCAAAAACGGACAATCCAAAGAAACTGGCAACACAGGTCACACAAGACGATGAATTGTCCCAATTTCTAAATTTTAAAGATTTATTTTTCATCCAATTTAAATGCAACTTTTGTGAAAAGTATATATTAATGAGCTATTGATGGGCCATAAACAAAATTTCATTTTATTTCGGAAAGGGGTCTAATAGGGGCCCAAATTCCGATTGGATTATGTAGAGTGCTTTCGGTAGTATGTCAACAGATTTCCTCGATTGAAGTTCTACATTAATTTGGGGCAGTCATGGTTTCCTCCACCAGTACAACTGACTGCCACGATATAACTGAAAATCTATGTAAATCTGAATATATTAAGTTTTCTTAGTCTAGACCTTGACCTCATTTCATTGTCCACTTACTTTATTAAATTTGTGCCAAGTTTTCATGATTGGGTCACTTCCTCCACTACCATACAACCTAGGTTCACCATGCTTGGTCCACACATCAGAGTGTATATGTCAGCCAGGCATGTGTCACCTGACCTTGATCTGATTTTCATGGTCTGTTGACTTACATTTGCATCAAGTTTTCATGATTTGGCCACTGTCTCCCCTACATAACAAGTTAGACTCACAATCAATCATTCACACATCTATCATGGTGTGTACATGTCAGCGAGGCATGTGTCACCTGACCTTGACCTCATTTTCATGGTGTACTGAATTTGCTAAATATATGTCAAGTTTTCATGATTAGGTCAGTTTCTCCATTAGCATACAATCTACAAATGTAGGCTCACCATAGCTGATCCACATACATCTGTATTTATCATGGAGGGTACATGTCAACAAGGCATATGTCACCTGTTTCATCGTATATTAACTTATTTTCTGAGACATAGATCTGTCTACACTTGTTTCATGTTTTAACACAAATCTACTGTTTCCAGATTACAATATATTGTACATAAAAGGATGTTAGACAACCATAAATATACTATTGTTTTGTTTTGTAGAGAAAACTGATGCCTGTATCCTGGAAGATAGTCTGGAAGATTGCCAATATCATTTGTTTCCTAAAGTATGGAAGATAACTTTTTGTTGTTTGGAAGAATGCAAAGTGAAATAGAAGAAATCTGTGTAATCTGAAGGAATTTGAATGCAACAAAATCTAAGAAGTTTATTTGATGTAAAACTTGAATGTGTTTTGACTTATTTATTATTGATTGAATGTTGTATAAAGATGTAGATAATGTATTGAATAATGTGTAGATTAATAAAAATAAAATACATTAGTTGAAGATGTCTTTTTGTCGTTTTTTATTTTAATTTCATGATATATTGAAAATAAAATGGAAATTGTTGACAATATTAGTAGCTTTGACAACATACATTAATGGTTGTTTATAAATAACCATAACATACTACATAAAACTACAAAATGCAAAAAACACATGGGCGGCTGAAGGAAATTATATCTCCTGGTTTGTGATGGGTACATTAAAGAAGGATTGGCATTCAATGACCATTGCCTATTGGTAACTTGATAACCAGTAGATAAACCAATATAAACTATAAAAAATATTCTACAGATTCACATCGATTGAAAAACCAGAAACTTTCAACAACATTAAAATATTCCTGCAATTATCTGTACTGACAATTGCCATGATCAAGGGAATAATTTGACTTGCTCTGATGCAACCACCTCTGTTCAGAGGACATGTTCTGAGGATGACTTCTTCATGTAGCCAAGGACAGTTGTAGCCTGTTTTGATGCAACCACCTCTATTCAGAGGACAACCTGATCTCTGGGAGAGGTAGGTGGAACTATTTGTTCTTGGACCTTGGACAAACTAAAGCATAGAAAGTTAAGCCTGGTGTGTTTGGGGTTCACACCTATCAACGTCCCCCCTATGCTTAAATGTCCAGGTCCGAGTACATTTAGGCATACCCAGATGTCTGGAGTTACATTTGGTGGCCATGTTCCTTGGGTACTTATGCTCTGTGTACCTTGACTAGGGAGCAGTGGGGAGGATAGATGTCAGCAGCTACATCGAGTTCCTATATTGGGGGTGTCGTGATCCCCTGAGTGGAACTACCATGCAGGCGTAGTTTGACGAGGGGGATAAAAGACCTAAATATCAGGAGCTATATTTGGGTCACTGGGGGGAGGGGGGAGGGTGTAGGGCTTGGGGAAGATGTCTGTGGTGAAAAAGAAGTTACATCAAGAAGTGAGTGGTAAGTGAATTTTTTTTAGATATTTTTGTATAAACTACAAATAGTTCAAAATAATTTGCTAGTTGGTACAAATAATGTATGTGAGGTCCTCTATATAAATTCCTCATTTTGTAAATTCATTTATGTTATCTGATTGGGGTTTTCCTGAAAACATATTTAACATAGAAAGATAACAGAAGTATTTGAACAATAAAAGATAACTCTAGTAAGAAAGGATTTGGATGTAAATGATCCAATGATACCCTTAGATACAAATAAGTAAAGCAAACTTTGGTTTTATTCCTGTTCTACATTTCTTAGTCACAGGAGGGGTCTTCTAGGTTATACATAAATATCAGTGAAAAAATATCAATGTTTTGCTCCAAAAAGTACATAGAACATCTAAGATGAGTGAGATATACAATGTTTTTTGATAAAAATTCAAAAATCTGTAAATTATTTGTTCAATCTTATATTGCAGCTGCAAATACATGCCTTATTAATATTGGATATCATAAAAGCATAAATGGCTTTGGAAAAAGTATCTGTTACTGGGCATGTCTTGTTCTAAAAATTACATAATATATCTAAAATGAGTAAAATTTCTAATGTTTACCTATAAAAAGCTTTAACAATCTGTGAGTTCAATTTTTTTTTTAATTATACTGCAGCTGCGCGTAACATACATTATAAATATTGGATATCATACAAACATAAATTGATTATTGTGGAGAAAAAGTATCAGTGTCACTGGGCATTTTTTGTTCCAAAAATTACATAGAATATCTAAGATGAGTAAAATTTCCAATGTATTTCTATAAAAGTTTCAACAATCTGTGAATTAAATATTCTTAGTTTTGTTCAAAGTCTTTTTCTCGTCAGTATAAAATTGGTATTTGGTGCTTTTCAGCTTAGTACCCAGCTGTAATATTATTAATGAATAAGAGCATAGGCTAGTTGACTCAGAATTGAGATAATGTGTCTGAATGTAGTGACATGTCTACCTGCAGACTGTTGTTTCAGTGAGCTAGTGTAGTGACATGTCTACCTGCAGACTGTTGTTTTAGTGAGCTAGCACTTGTAGTGACTTGCCTACCTGCAGACTGTTGTTTCAGTGAGCTAGCACTTGTAGTGACATGTCTACCTGCAGACTGTTGTTTCAGTGAGCTAGTGTAGTGACATGTCTACCTGCAGACTGTTGTTTCAGTGAGCTAGCACTTTAAAGATCCAATTAAACATATAGGTCTAGTACAAAGCAGACAGGACCATCATTATTTCATTCAATGTAACTTGTTCTCACCATTTTATAACTGAACAATTATTCATATAGCAATAAACAACAATCAATCACTCAATTATAAATTTTACTCCATCAAACAAATGCAAATATTGGAAAATAATTTGGATTATATAGACAAACAAGTATGAATATCCTAAAGATTCATAATATTTTGGAAATTATGAATTTATTTGAGAACTATTTCTTTCAAATTCTAATTTCATTGTTGTGATTTATACCAGTAACTAATTATAATTGTAGATTCAGAAAGACCAGACTCAATTTATATTCATTAAACAATACTATCTTGGAATTTCAGTAAGATAAATGTTTTAAAAAGTCAACATTTTAACTGATAATTAATTGTCAGAATCAAAGCAAGTAAACACTGAAGAATTTAACAAAATGTACAAAAAAGTTATTTTGATAATTTTTATGCTTTTTAGGAAAATTATTTTTAAAAGTTAAACTGTTTTATAATTTGCATTTCGTGTTAAAATTTTTAAATAAATGAATCTGTCATATGTAGCACATCATTAATGAACTGATCTATTGACTGACTGTTATCTAGGTAATGACGAATAATATTCATCAATGACAGATGCAATCAATTAAATAAGTTGCCTTTCGTCAATCAGTCAATAATCAGTCAAACAGTTACAGCTACTCATGCAAAGCACTCTAACACACATATGCTTGATCACTCATTCTCCTGGATTAGTTCAGTAAAACAAGACTGGTCTAAGCTAGTATTATGGGCCCCAACATCCACTCAAGAAGGGAGATAACTCATTCATAATGATCATGCAAAATAAAAACAACTCTCTTCCAAATTAAAAAGCAATGTGATCCATCTACAAGACAATGATTAATCCTGGTTTGTTTGATTTTTTATTTTTCATCTGTGCTATGAAATTGCCTGATTTTGCAGGAAATTGTAGTTATTTCTTTAGAGCACACATTCATGGTGCAAACAGGGAAATTGTTAATTTTACACTTTTCATTGTATTCAGCAGCAAGGGAGACCTATCTACTAGCACCGTAGATGCCATGGAGGAGACCAGTGAGCCACATCAACAGCAAGGGAGACATATCTACTAGCACCGTAGATACCATGGAGGAGACCAGTGAGCCACATCAACAGCAAGGGAGACCTATCTACTAGCACCGTAGATACCATGGAGGAGACCAGTGAGCCACATTGATTCACCAAGGACAAAATCAACACTATCAAATAAACATGACCACCTGCATATTCATGAAGGTAACATTCGATGGTATTTACACACAACATATCCTATTAAAACCCTTCTACAAAGTTTGTATTCAAGTTCATTCTTGTTCATTCATGTGTCTTCAGATCATAACCTTTATTGATTAATTTCCTCCACACATCATACATGTAAATTCTCATTTGTATTTGTAATTTTAAAATGCTTCAATGACAATGGTTGATTGTTTAACCACAAATGCATTGAACACTTACACACAAAAGAAAGTTTGCTATTCAAAGTGTAGTTTTGTATGTAACAATTTGCTATTTGTATGTAACAATTTGCTATGGCATCTTCAGTGTATGATATTTTGTTTCTGAATTTCTGGTCTGAAATTGAAACAAAAAATCACAAAATTACCCTTGAAAAAAAAA
>MJUT01052312.1:133101-188863 GCA_002080005.1 Gigantidas platifrons
CTAGTGTATTAATATTTTAAACATGTATGTATGTCCTGATGCCTAGTGTATTAATATTTTAAACATGTATGTGTTTATTTAGTCTTAGTCCTGAGAGTAATTTACTGTGGTTTTCTCCCGTTACTTTGGTTTCCTCCACAAATAAAACTGACCACCACGATATAACTGAAATATTGTTGAAAGTGGCATTAAACACCATAATCCTAATCCTGTAATTTATCTTGTTGAAGAATGACTGAAAATATCAAATGTATTCAGATGCTTCACCATCAAAACAAGGGTAGGGTTATAGTGTTTAACTATGATCAATATTTCAGTTATATCGTGGCAGTCAGTTTTATTGGTGGAGGAAACCCGAGTACCCAGAGAAAAACACTGACCTGTTGCAAGTCACTGACAAACATTATGTTGTATCGAATAGAGCTCCCCATGAGCCGGATTCAAATTCAAGTGTATAAAAGGCAATACAACTATCAACTATGTAAACCAATTTTTTTTGTCTTAAACTAGATCATTGTAGAATGAACATTAAGTACAAATGTTGAATTTATGGCATATGTTTCCATGGCAATACTGAATGATCTGTACATATACACATGATCAATATGTTGGTTTTCTTTTTTTTACAAATAACTTAAGTTTAAAATTAAGATCAACTAATCAATCTACATGTAAATGCTGCTTCTCTGATATAGTTAAAAAAAACAATAAATAAACTGAAACAGTAAATATATACACTAGATAACAAACACAACAAGGTATAGTTCACAATTACAAGCTCCACAAAAGTACATAACATAATTACTCAAAATTGGAGAAAAAAAAAGAAAAAGAAAAAAACAACTTCTTGGTGCATGTACAGCATCTAGCACTTAATGCCCTGTAACATATATAAAACAATAACAAACATATTTATTACAGTTCAACATGTCTGGCCTAGCTATTGAGTACGATTTTTGTACTTGTACTCGAAAAACAGCCAATAAGAACATTGTATACCATGTATCTAGTGTTCTGATTGGACGATTTTGGGGTACGAGTACGAAACTCTTACTCGAAAGTTTTATGACTTTGAGACCTGGATTTAGAGAATCTATTGAAGATGGACAGCATAGTATTTAACATGACTCTTTAAATCTTATATAGTACATAACATTAGCAGTAATGCCCACTAAAAATGAAAATGTGAGAAAGTTAAACAACTATAGACAACATATGTCAGACGGGCAGAGGACACCAAGTGATATTACTACAAGCTCACTTAGT
Organism: Gigantidas platifrons; assembly: GCA_002080005.1. Classification (NCBI taxonomy): domain Eukaryota; kingdom Metazoa; phylum Mollusca; class Bivalvia; order Mytilida; family Modiolidae; genus Gigantidas; species Gigantidas platifrons. Next base: position 134,368 of record MJUT01052312.1, read on the forward strand.
TTTTGGCCAGATGAGGTAAAAAGTGAAACACTATGGCATATTCAATCTTCATGCCTGCACAAAGAAAATCGATGCAAACAATTTTGAAATCATGTTGATGACATGCTAATGAAATAAAATAACATGTTTTTAACTATATATAACAAAAAAAATATCTTTAGAAATGAAAGTTTTTTTTTAACTACCGGTAAATCATTTTGTAAATCTTTTTGTTTTCCCATATGAGATTTTATGTCAGTGATAATATGTATACATAAGCTGCTAAGATTTTTTTTTATCTGAACACATTTTTTAATTTCCAATAACCAAGACCGTCAACTTTTTCAAAATCACAAATAGACTTGAGCATAGCTTTAAACTTGGCAGTATCTGATGGTGGTAGCCTAGGTCCAAATTCATCTAAAATTTCCTGGGTCATGGCTTTACACATTGTACGGCACTCAAACATGATAAAGTTACGGATTTCTGTTATTAGTTTGTATGAATCGTCATCAATTATTGGGGTTGATGAATCATCTTCCTGAGGATTTTCCTCAACATCGTCAGCAGTTGTAACACCTGCCATAACATTCCTCTTCCTCATTCGGGTCAACAGTTCATCTGAGGTCATGACCTCTGGTGCAGACGATCCAGTTTCAATATTCATGACGACACTTCCTGCCTTTGTACCATCAAAGTGAGTCTTTTCTGCAGAATATTCACCCTTTTCAATTTTCTTGGTATTTTGAAGATCCACTGAAGAAGTCTGTGCTACAGTCTCCAATAATTGTGTGTTTTTCTTCTGCCCAAATCTTGGTCTGGAGATGAACAAAAGGAAAACAAATTACATAGAAATTTGACACTAAAACAAATACTCTTAATGAACAAAAATATATAGCCAAACTTATTTGGAACTTGGATAACGGTGCAAAATAGCTGAAATACTGTTCAAGTTGGTGTTAAACACCAATCAATCAATCAATCAATGAAACTTGGATAAGTCATTTCCTTGGAAAACTTGAAGTATAAATTTGTCCATTTGTAATAGCTTTAAGTTTAATTTATTCCAGATAAACTAAATACTCATTATCCTCAAAGTAAACATTATCGGCCTCTTTGACTTTTGACATGGCCAGGTTCAACTGTAGAGATGTTTGATTGTATTTTAATTGAAAAGCCAGTCTATATGGTTAGTAACTACACATATACCAAAAGCTGATGAAATTCACTTGTGGCAAATAAAATATACAAAATCAAGTGGTATTAGTAAACAGGTCCAGCTGATTCGGCTATTTGTGAACTTTGAGAGAAAGTCAGGTGAGAAATATTCTCAAAACCAAAACAAACCTAAAGCATTTTACATAAAATATCTATTGAATCGTGGCCGTGATTACATGGTAGTTGGATTTACAACTACCTTTGCAATCTGTGCCTATCACCACTAAAGTTGTAAGTTCGAACCCCATTCATGGCAAGGTGTACTTGATACAACATTATGTGATAAAGTTTGTCCGTGACTGCCACAATATAACTGAAATAATGTTGAAAGTGGCACTAAACACTATAAACCAACCAACCAAATCAAGCATCTATTGGAGTCATTACCTCTTAGCCATGGATCCATGTTGTCCAGTCCAGTTTGGTACTCCAGTCATTGGTCCTAAACACTGTGATCTAGATCTTTTAAGTGCTTTAACAGCCTCTGTAGCAATCCTGTCAGCCTCAGTCTCAACTATCATATAATCATGTTTACTGGGATCCATAATTACATCATGTTTCAACGCACCTTGTATACCTGTAAGAGATGATTTTTTTAATTTATTAAGGAACAGAAGATTTTTAGGAATATACTTGTCACATTGAAGAATTGATTAACAATAGACCAGTAGAAAAGCAGGTAGAATAGACAGACCCCCCCCCCCACCCCCCACATACACACACAAATTTGACATGTATGGTAATCAAACATATCATACCCTCCATTCTCAAATTATCCTCTTTATCCTTTTTGGGTTCCCTTTTAAAAAATAATTTATGGTTCTCCTGATATTTTAGCTTTAGAATAGGCACCCAAGTTGGAATTCAAAAATTTTGATATCTAATTGATCCAAGACACATCTACTGTTTTTCTGGTTCCAAAAACGTAAAATTATTTGTTAGGTACTTTTCCCACAAGAAATAAAAGGTCTGGAAGTCTTCAGGGATATTGACTAAAGTTTGAATGAGTGAGTGAGTGATGGAAACAAGCAATTTATTTTTAGCTATATATCATGGCAGGAACAAGTCTTATTCATTGAGATGATGATAAATACGGCAAGACATTTACAGAATATATTATTATAAAACATTCATTCCAACAGAATACTTTTTATATAATACCATTTTTCTTAAACAATTTCTGTAGGACATAATCATCCATAGCTCCATGATGTTGTCTTTCTCCCTCCTCGTCATCAACTGGTTTGTAAACATCATGTTTTACTAGATTTGGGATTCTCTCCCCTTCGAATTCTGTAACAAAAAAAATAGATGTACAGTGAAATCATTATTAATTGTGGGGTTCTAATATTCGCTGATTTCATGGTCAACTCAAACCAAGAATAAAAAAATTTCCTCCATAAAAATTGTGTTTCTGTGGCAGATAACATTTGGTGTGACTGTCTAATAATATTGACTTCATGTCCAATAAAATATAATGGAATTGACAATTTTACAATTAAAATTTATAACAATACAAGTAATGTACTCCACAACAAATTGTTTTTTTACTACATGTTGTGTATTATGAATGGTATTCCTCTTATATTGAATACTGTATAAGTGGAAAGGTTTGCTTTGGGAGAATTCTTGCTTAATATGTGTTTCACTAAAATAACCCTCACACAGAAAGGCTTTTAATCAATGTGATCAACTATAATTGATAATATTTATACAAAATTAACCTCAAACATCTGGGTTGTCACAAAATTTAATGTGTATCTCATACATAGTATACATCATTTGGATACAATTTTATTTTTAGTGAGGGACAGTCAATACAACTTCTTGTGATATAGTTTGTGAGTTTCTTGAGACTATTTTCTGGTGATTACTTTTTTGATACAGTGAAAAAATAGATCTTGCAAAACATTTCTTAAATCATGAAACTGTCAATCAAAATTTCTCTATGTCATTATAGGATTAAACTCTTCTTTTCAGGAGTTCATGCATGTGTAAACAGTGCCGATGCAATCACAAAATGAATAAACGTCCATAGGACGTTCATGTAAAGTTTGTCAGTGCATCGGCACCGTTTACACACGCACGCACTCCTGAAAAGAACCGTTTAATACTTATAATTCTTCCACATGAATCTTTTCCCTATTTTGATTAAACTGATTTTCATGCTTGCTTTCATTCGTACACTATCGTAGTTTCCTGTCGGCGGCCGCCATATTGTTTATACTGGTTATACAAAAAGTTCATTGAGTTATGAACGGATCAAAAATGAAAAAGTTCATCGAGTTATGAACGAATCAAAAACAAACATGTGACAGTGCTCTTGTCCAATCAAAAGGCACGAAAACGATATACATTAATTCTACAAGAATTATAGTGTGATAGATCAATGCCCTTTCTCAACTTAGACTTACTGGCATCCTTATTTCTCCTTTTCTTCTTGTCCTTCCGATGTCTGTCCTTTCTATGTTCCTCTTTTCCATTATGTTTGTGTTCACCATGAGAGGAATGTTTATGTTTGTGTTCACCGTGAGATGAATGCTTATGTTCATGATCACCATGAGAGGAATGTTTATGTTTGTGTTCACCATGAGATAAATGCTTATGTCCATGTTCACCATGAGAAGAAAGTTTATGTCTGTGGTCACCATGTTTGTGTTTATGAGATGTTTCACTTGGAAAAGTTGAATGTTTACGCAGGTGAACTTTTTCACTAGTGGAAGATGACTGTTTATGTACATGATTATTTGCAGAAGAGCTAGTACTTTCAGCTGTTTGCATAGATGTTTCTTGAGAGGTATTGTTTCCTTTGCTTTCTGATGGTAAAAGACTTCTAGATGTACTTGGTTCTTCACTATCCTTTATCGTCTTTGAATCACTACACTCCTCCCTAGAATTTGTATCACATTCCTTCAAATCTACCTTTTCAGTTGTCATTTCAATAGATCCACTTTGTTTTTCAATTGTTTTATCTGCAGCTTCACTGCTAGTTTTAAGTATTTCTGTGGATGTTTTAGAAATTCCTGCCATAAACTGCTGGCTGAGACGTTTTGCCAACTCTTTCATTCTATCAACTTCTTCATCGTTAAAATTTTCCTTGACATCATCCCCGTCATCTTCATCTAATACTTCTTTACTTTCACTGTCCTTTTGAGCTCTACTTTCACTTTCCTTTTGAGCTCTTTGTCTCTCTTTCAACATGTCAAATCTGTTGAACTTTTTCATCCGCCTATCAACGTCTGCTTTGCAGACCTCTGACCCTGTTCCAGCAAACAGGGCACCAGTTTCAGTTCCCTCTTTGCAATCAACAGTTAAATCAAATAACTCGTATAAATCATTAGCTTTGAAGAATCTCCTCTGCTTTGGATCTTTCAAAACTCTATTGGTAAGGAACGTCTTAAATATTTGTCTGGAAATAGAAATCATATGCATTTCTGTTCTAACCATAAAAGTAGTTTCATTGAAGTGTTAATGCTTGAATAGTGGAATGGAAACAGAAAACATTTTGGTTCCTTCTTTGATTAATATAATAATGTAAATAATAATAAATTTGATCTGAAATAACAGATCAAAATCATTCTTCTTTAATGTAGTCAACTTATTTCTTAAAACATGTACTATATTTTTCGGAGTACAAGTCTACAAAAAAAAGTTCCCATTTGTTGCCAAGAAAATTGCAGTTCAGACAATCTTGTGAAAACACTGGTTTGGCAAAAAATTGAAAGTCTTTAAATAATGATACGAGCAAGTGAGTGAATGAATGAGTGGGTGGATGGGTATTAGGTGAGTCAGTCAGTGAGTGAGTTGTTTAAGTGAGCAATATTATTTAGTCATTTTATGGCAGGAACAAGTTACATTTTGATGAGATGATATCCACTTTTTACTAGACCAATCCACTAAGTTCGATTTTTTTAGTGCTAGCAGACTGAAAGAACATTCTGGGCAGACATATTTCCCAACTTAGACACATTATCCTGATTCCAACACAACCCGTCTTTGGTCTTACTCCTTTATACTGTGTGTTTCGTGGAGAAGCAGGAAATTCCAAATACCAAAAAATCGACCTCACTTGCAGCGAGCACACTAACAACTACACAACCAGACAAGAAGTTTCATTGGATAGCTAACAGGTTAATTTATCCAATTAAATAAAGTAAAATCATTGGTTCCTTTGAACCAATAAAGTTCTACTATATCTAAAATAATTTACCTGTGATAAATTTTCTCCTCTATGGTGCCTGTAGTCACCAGTCTGTAGACAGTCACTTGTCTTGTCTGTCCAATCCTCCAAGTTCTCTCCCTTGCTTGGAGGTCTGTACTGGGGTTCCAATCGGGGTCAAAGATAATAACCCTGTTGGCACCTGTTAGATTCACACCAAGGCCACCTACTCTTGTTGTTAGTAAGAACATGTAAATAGAGGGATCCTGAAAAAGACACAAAATTATTCATATTATTTTATTCTTTTAATATTGACATTTATATAAGGGGTCGATGTGGACGTGATCGTATGGTAGTTGGATTATAAATATTTGTGCAATCAGTGCCTATCACCACTAACTTGAGTGTTCGAATCCCGCTTAGGCCAGTTGTACTTGATGCAACATTATGTGATAAAGTTTGTCAGTGATTTGCGGCAGGTCGGTGATTTTCTCCGGGTATTCCGGTTTCCTCCATCAATAAAACTGACCTCCACGATATAACTGAAATATTGTTGAAAGTGGCATTAAACACCACAACCCACCCACCTACATTTATATATTATAATTTATTCATATTATGAATACCTTAACCCTCAGGTGGAAACTTCCAACATTATTTGCATTAGAAGTTCATCTGAAAACAAGATCTTATCTTTTTTTGCATTTTGAATTATTTTTAAATTGTATAATTTTGAAATTGCTTGTAACATGAAATTATTGAGCAACTAGAATTTTGCTAATGACAACTATCATTTTGCACTTAAAATATGGATGAAAAACAACTATCAGTTACAAGACAAAAGTGCTGACCTTATTAAACTGGTTTACAAGTGGCTGTCTACTTGATATTGGTGTTGAGCCATCCATTCTAAAATAACTGTAGCTCTGTTTGGCACAAAATCTTTCAAGGATATTTAACATCTATGAAAAGAAAATAATAAGTATTTGAGCATTTTTTAATTCCTTATCATTACAGATAGACATGACTAGACCATTTTATCATCATTTACTATATCACTCCAATATCATTAGTCATATGGTGTATTATAAATTCTCACATTCCTCATTAACCTTGTGAGTTTGAATCCCACTCAGGTGAGGTGTACTCGATACAACATTATGTGATAAAAGTTTGTGAGTGACTTGCGGCAGGTTGGTGGTTTTCTCCAGGTACTCTGGTCTTCTCCACCAATAAAACTGACCGCCACGATATAACTGAAATATTGTTCAAAGTGGTGTTAAACACCATAAACCTAACCTGCCTATTCCTCATTAAGTTACTTTGAACCTTACGGTTCATCAGTACATACAAATTACAGCAAAATATACAAGTTATAAACTAATGTAAGTAAATGAACAATGTTTTCTATTGCTATTCTTTATCATACAGTTACAGTAGGTACCCTAAAATGAGTGACAAGATTCCCTGTCTACAATTGAACATTTCTCTCTATTAACTGATGACAATGCCACATCTGAGCATCTTTGTCATTCTGATATCAACTGGAGTATACAATTTATACCCATCCTGCTATCAACACGTTTTTATAAATCCTGAACTAAACTTAAAAATATAGGGATTTTTTTCTTTTCTTTTTAAGAATAAACAAATTGTCTAACTAGTCTAAAGAGGTGTATTCGATACAACATTATGTGATAAAGTTTGTCAGTGACTTGCAGCAGGTCGGTGGTTTTCTCTGTGTACTCCGGTTTCCTCCACCAATAAAACTGACCTCCATGATATAACTGAAATATTGTTGAAAGTGGTGTTAAATACCATAACCCTAACCTTAACCATCAATATACTTACAACAGTACTTTGTGAGAACAACAGCACTCGATGTCCCTGCTTCTTCCACATCCTGAGTAAAGCCTCTACAACAATCATCTTTCCAGACCTTTTATAGAAACCATACTCTAAACTTTCATCATTACCAGGAGTTTCACCAATGTACAACTTTGGACCACCAGTTGAAATGTCAGGATGGTTACATATCTTACGAAGAGTGATTAATCCAGCAAATATCTAAAACCAACAGTTAGTACATTTATTTAATGTAAATTGCTATGGCACATAGACTATTTTTCAGTTTTCTGTATTTATTTCATGGAGCAGAAGTTATTCTGTAACACTTTAATATTTACTCTTATCAATAGCACAGTATTTCATTTGACAGGAATTATTGAAAAAGATCGAAATTTCAGTTTTGTTTTTTTAATCATTTTCCTCAATGTCAGATAACTAATCGATCTTCAAATTGGCTTTTTTAAGATTTCTAGAACTTTGAAAAAATCATACCACTTCTTGACATCACATTCCATCTCTCAGTTGATACCTTACAATATCACTGTTAAGTAAGCAAGTTAGATATTTCTTTTGTAAAATGGAAACTGAATAAACCAAACACTTTAAAAATGGAATCCTGAGTAAAACAAATATTAAATTTATTCTCAAAATCTAAAATATTTATTACTTTTACCACTCAATTCACAACACCTGCATTTTCCAACCAATAATGTTCATCTGAAGGATGTTTAATTTCGACAGGTTTAATTGTAATACACACCTGATATCTTCCTGATAATATTGACTGACATTCTCTTGACTGTAAATATTCCATGTAAACATCTCTCTGTTCCTGTGTTAGTCTACAGAACAACACCTGACAAAGAGGTAAATAAATGTTCATCATTACAAAAATAGATTTGGATATAAATAAACATGAGGGAAAATCCCAGACTATATTTGAGAAATAAATGAAAGTAAATACAAAGTGTAATAGTGTTGTAAATAAACGTTAGAGAATACTGAAGGGGCAATCGAGAGAAATTGGCACCATAGGGTACACAAGATGAAGAAAAAACACAAGACAATATGTGTTGGATACAACAGTGCCCAAACAAACACAAATAACATTAATAAGACATCAACCCTCCTACAAATAATAGTAAAATAGTGAACTTTTTATCAAATTCTTTGTTATACTGATGATAACAAAATTCTATATACCTGTTCATTTTTACTTGGCAGATTGATCTTAACATCAGCTTTCATTCTCCTTATCATGTATGGGTTGATCGTGTCTCGTAATACACAGGCACACTTGTATGCAGTCTGTACCTATGTAAATATACAACATGTAATACACTTATTCTAGTTGAACTTATAAATATTTTCAGCTATATGTAATATTTATACCACGGTTTTCCGAGTTAAACGCTTAAACAATCAAATGCGACGAATGAGATTGTTTAACCATTTTAACTCGGAACACCGTGGTATAAATGATTTGTAACATGAAGCCATGCAATATCACATATAGGTCGTTGATTACTGCATGGCTCTCTGAGAGTTATAAAACTACAGTCCAGTTAAAGTGTGCAATATCTCATATCTTAGTGTATCATTTCATAGTTATTAGCTGTTGCTTATATTCTGGTATATAAACCATAAAAAGTAATAGAATGCATTCATGTTACAATCATGATGACAACATAAACAAGCTTCTATATAAACAAAAATAGAGAAAAATCCACCATCTAATGTAACTGAATTCTTCATACCATTAATGATAACTCACGAACTTGTCATATCAAATAATTCTATACTAGTTATTTTTTACTTGAAATTATCCAAGAAAAAACCACACACAATTTTGAGATTATCAGATTTCACTGTATAACAATTAATTAATTGATTTTTTCTATTTATTTCGATTTTTAATTTCATGGTTTGTGAAACTCCTTTAACTAATACATAGCTATGTAGATTTCTTCAATAAAATGATTCTACTTGCCATAAAAGATGCTTGTAAAGCTTAAGGTTTTTTTTGACAATCTAAGAAAAAAAATCTTGATCATGTTATGAGATGATGATAAAATGGATGTTATAGATGTCTCATTAATTTGTATCAGCCTCTATTTCACTCATTGAGTAAAATTAATAAGTACCTGTTGCTGTGAAGCATTTGAATATCCTCCTTGAACTATAGGTGTAGCAAAGTGATTAATAAAATCTGGTAAGGTGCCAAGTTTTCCAGGAAACACAAAATCAAACAAGGACCACAACTCTTTCAAATTGTTTTGAATTGGAGATCCAGACAGGATAATTCTGTGTGCTGTCTTTATCTGAAATTAACAACAAAGAAGTATGGTAATCTATATTGGTAATTTAATAGGATAATTCTATGTGCTGTCTTAATCTAAAAATAACAACAAAATAGTATGGTAGACTATATTGGTAACGAAAAAAAATCTTCAAAGAAACATCTTTAATCACTTGGTCAAAGGTCTACCAGCTCTTCTTTCTTGGAGGTGAAATGGTTAGCATGCTCATATTGAGTGAGGTAGACTGTGGGTTAAATCCCTGGTTGAGTCAAACCAAATGTTCTAAAATTTATATTTCCTGCATCTCCGCTACACATGGAGCTTTAAGGAATAAAAGCAAAGATTGGTTGGCTCAATGTCAGGATAGTATGTCCAAGTGGAGTGACATGTCTATCTGTGGACTGTTGTTTTATTGATAAAGCAAAAAAAATCAAAATCAAACTCAGCATGTTGGTCTAGTACAAAATGTACATCGTCCCACTAAACAGTAACTCGTTCATACCATGATATAACCAAAAAATTGCTCAAGGGTTCTAAACATTCCCTCTTATTTGAAGTACCTTAATGTCTTGTACTTTCTTAATACAAAAAACAAAGTTTATCTTTACTCAAAGTACACTGATTTTACTTACATGTTTACATGCCAGTGTAGCTTGGGCATCAGGGTTCCTGATTTCATGTCCCTCATTCAGAATAACATAATGTCAGTTATAAGATATAATATAAAATAATATTTATTTGACTTACTTGTTTACATGCTAGTGTAGCTTGGGCATCAGGGTTTCTGATTTTATGACCTTCGTCCAGTATAATATAATGCCAGTTGTAAGATATAATAAGTTCCTGATGTATAACTAGTGTACTATACGATGTTATCAATACACCATTGTCTTTAACTATCGTTCTTATCATTTCTGACTACAAAATACATAAATAGTACATTTAAAATAACTTTAAAAGTGGGAAATGTTTTGATCAGGAGTTTAAAGAGAAGATGGATGAATAGTTAGAATTCTTTATAAATTCTGTTAATTTCAAGACTAAAATTTGAAATAAAAATGTGTGTAGGAAACTAAGTTTGCATTTTTCGTAACACAATAATAGGGTGTGTAGTGAAATGGGTTCACCTTTTTTTGTAACACAAGCCATATGACTTTGGAATTTGATATAACATTTATCTAAAAGAAAAAGAATGTAAATCTGTGGTTTAACAAACCTTTATATTAGGATCATACTGTAACAAAGATATTGGTACTATTCCAACAAAAACTTAAATAAAGATTGTCTCATTGATAATAATACACAGAAGCAATATGTAATGTAGGGTTAGGGTTATGGTGTTTAATACCTCTTTCAGCTATATCATGGCAGTCAGTTTTACTGGTGGAGGAAACCGGAGGACCCAGAGAAAACCACCAACCTGTCGCAAGTCACTGACAAACTTTATTAGATAATGTTGTATCGAGTAAAACTCGCCTGGGCGTATATGTAATGTAAGTGTCTGTAAAGAGATGAATACAGTATATATAATATAAGTGTCTGTAAAGAGATGAATACAGTATATGCTTGTATTGAACTAGTAATATAAGTTACAAAGGGAAATAACTTTTCTTTTCTATGATCCTCTGCACAAAACATTCCAGTTTGTTTCTGCAAAAAGTTTTTTATATCTTTTTGTCCCCTCCAAATACATGTTATTTTAAAATGCTTACTGTACATCATAAATATTTTTTTCAAAGACATCTTACCTCTTTACAAGAATATGACCCTGACGAATGGAGTACGGCAACTCTAAACAATGGCCACCATTTGTGAAACTCTCTGACCCACTGGTGCATAACAGTTGTAGGACATACTATTATGGTAGGTCCTAATCCCCTGTACCTGTAATCATACAAATACTTCAAGTCATAGTTTTATAAACCTTCTAACTTAATGTACAGCCAAACCTGTATATAAAGGGAACCACTAGGTATACTCACACATTAATGATTGAATAAGTTACCAAAGTGAAAGGTTATGTTTGTAAAAATTGAATGGCTATATTTGTAAAATTGAATGGTTATGTTTGTAAAAGTAAATGGCTATGGTTGTGACAATTGAATGGTTAAGTATATACAAAAACAAAAGCATCAACAATCTTCTTCTTATTCCATTTTCAATTGTTTTTTTTTATATTCAAACCGACATAGAAAATGTAATCAACAACTCATATGAAAAAAGTATTAAATTTTCACTTTAGTTTTTTTTTATATTAAAACCAATATAGAAAATGTAACTAATAACTCACAGGAAATGTTTATCTCTAAGTTTACTTTGTCGTAGTCCAGCTAAGAACCCAATAGCCTGTATTGTCTTCCCAAGTCCCATCTCGTCTCCGATTATACCTCCAGCCTGTTGACAATGTAACTCCCATAACCATTTAACTCCAACTTTCTGGTATCTAATTAATAACAAATATAGTATTTGTACAACCTGCCCAAGCAGTCACCTCTATTATGCAGTCACCTGTATTAAAAGATCATCTTTTTTTTGTACTGTCAAAGAAAATTTCATATGAAATGAACATCTATTAAGAGGTCACCTGTCTTAAAGGACTGCTCTTTCCTTTCCCCAAAGGTGACCTCTTAATACAGGTTAGACTGTATCTATAAATCAAACAATTTTTCTGGTAATCAATCACTATCACTGTCCATTATGAGAATGTTTTAAAATATGCCGCAAGGTTCAAACACTTAAAACAACCTGTCTCTTAAGTGAGTGAATGAGTCATTGTTGTTAAACACAAAGTCAGTATTTGTTTTGTTAGATCATTCTGAGAACAAGTAACTTTTTAAAAAGATGGAAATGATCTGTTTTATACTATACTAACACATTGAGTTTGATTTTTATACTGCTAGATCATCAAAACATTTGTTGACAAGTAAAGCATCTCGCTCCACTTAGACACATTATCCTGATTCTGAGCCAATCAGTTCTTGCTCTTACTCATTCATGCTGCATGCTTAGCAGAGAAGCAACAAATACCATTTTTAAAGTCTTTTTTGTGATCTGTCATGAGATCAAACCTATGATCTACAGCAATCGAAACGAACACTTTAACCAAGGCAATTAACATACTTGAATAACATGTGCAATCAGTGGCAATCACCACTAAAGTTGTGAGTTCGAACCCTGTTCATGGCAAAATGTACTCGATACAACTTTATGTGATAAAGTTTGTCAATGAATGGGGACAGGTCAGTGGTTTTCTCCGGTTTTCTCCAGCAATAAAACTTACCGCCACGATAAAACTGAAATATTGTTGAAAACACCATACACCCAAACCAAATCAACCATACTTGAATAGTTTAGACCAGATTCTCCCTGGAATTTTAAATCCTTCGTCTATTTCTTCGTCTTCCTCAGAATCTGACATCTCTCCTGCAGCTCTCAATTCTTGTTTCTTTCTCTCTGCTCTGTTAAATTCCCTGTAAAACGATAACAGCTTAAAAAGATGATGACAAAAATTAATAGATAAAATATATCAATAAATACAGTCTAATCTTGTTGTGTTTAAATAAAAAAATATCATTGATTTAACTTCAAAATATTAATTCTAGTTATCCAGAATAAATTAGATGAAAGCTACTACAGACCTAATTTTACATCCAGCTTACAAAGTAAATAATTTATAATGTATGTCTCCCTCAAGCATTGGTAAGCTAAGCCTAATTTTGGCTACCATGTTTATGCCCTATGGTGTTCTTACTTCCACAGTCTTTTAAAATATTTGGTTTTTAAATATTTTGACTTTAAGTGTACCTGATGAAGGTTATTCCATAAACGAATCATGTACACTATGTTAGATATATATTTTTACTATTATCTGACTTGAGATCTTGACTGTATTGTAATTTTTTTTAATATCTATCAAACATTTACCATATTCTTTTGTCATAAGCATATTCATCACCATCATCTGTTGTTCTCAATGATGTCTCCCTACTCAGCTTACGTTTGCCTCCTTCCTGTTCCATGTCAGATTTTTCATCATCAGATACTTTATATTTGGGAGGTCTCCTTGGTTTTATATGTGTTTTCTTCTTTAGCTTTTTTCTTTTCTCTGAATAGAAAGACAAAATAATTTATGATCTTTTTGATAATTTGTCAGCGACATGCTGCAGATCGGTGGTTTTCTCTGAGTATTACGGCTTCCTCCACCAATAAAACTGACCGTCACAATATAACTGAAATATTGTTGTAGAATCCTAACCCTAACCCCTTTATATGTGTTTTTGTCTTTAACTGATTTTTCTCTAAATAGAAAGACAAAATTCATTGATGACCTTTTCAGTACTCTGTAAAAGAAAACAAAATAAGACGACCTTATAAAAAAAGGATACAAATGACATAAAGTATTAACCATAGACATCAGGGGAGACAAGCAGCTTGGACATGAGAACATACAGATATACCAATGATTACTTGGCAATCATTCATTGGTGCTTTATATCAGAGCATTCCTGTACTTCCATGAAATATGTTTTTAAACTTCTCTTTAGACATATCTTCTCTTCACCAATTAAAATGGCCACTACTATTTATTGAAATATTGTTGATAGTGGCATAAAACACACATAATCCTAACCATGCAGTGGACCAAGTTTTAAATGGGATTTTTGAACTCACAACATTAGTGGTGATAGAAACTGATTGCACAGGCAGTTTTAAATCCTCAGAGGTCAAATAAGCAATGTTTTTTTCAACTTGGAAAGATCAAATAGAAAAAAAGAAATATTGAAACTATACACTACCTTTGATCTCAACATCATGATCACTCGCTTCGCTCTCAGATTCCACTTCTTCCTCTGGTTTGTATTCATCATCTCCATCAGTCAATTCAGTATCATACAGACAAACATCATTATCAGAGATATCTTCAGTTTTAACAAATCTTTTATTCATTGCTCCATCCGACTTGCTCTTTACAAGTGCTCTTGGAGATTTAGACGGTGACAAAGAACCTTCTTCATCACTGTGTGCTCTTCTCTTGCTTTGTTTGGGCACTGATATGGTGATTTCCTCTTCTGTCTAGAAAGCAATAAAACTATTTAACATTTTTATCATTTGAAAGGAGAATTAAAAAGCTATTTGAGTAAAATTGATATTATGATACAATGGTTACAAAATCATATCAACATAATGTTCTGATATACATGTTGTGTATTTTCTCCAATTCTAATTCTCTAATGTCATCCAATCAAATTCTGTGATATATTTCACATATATTGCATAAAACAACAAATTGCATCAGTGGTGTAATGGTTAGCGTGCTCGCCTCGAGTTCAGTAGATAGTGGGTTCGAGACCTGATCAGATCAACCGAAGATTATAAAATTGGTATTTATTGCTTCTCCACTAAGCACGCAGCATTAAGGAGAAAGAGCAAAGACTGGTTGGCTTGGAATCAGGATAATGTGTTAGAGTTGGACGACATCTATATATGCGGACTGTTGTTTCAGTGACCTAGCGTTATATAAATCCAACTAACCGTGTTGGTCTAGTACAAAGTGGACCTCATCATCGTCTCATTGAAAACTAACTTGTTCTCTCCATGATATGGCTGAAAAATTTCTGAGTTGGCGTTAAACAACAATCACTGACTCACACATAAAATAACAATAAATATCACATACCTCTAAACTCTCTCTCTGAGGTAATCTACTTATAAGTGATTCTCTCTTCTTTCTCTGATTACTTTCCATCTTTTCAAATGCCTTACTGATGGCTTCAAGTTTCCTTTCTTCTCTAGACTAAAATAATCATATGTTTTAATGCAATTTTTTTAAATTTTCTTGTAAATAAACATTGATGAATAAATGAATATGAAACTCTACAAAACATCAAATGTTAAATATATATTATTCTTTATACAAAAATGTAATAATTAAATTTCTTAATATTACAAAGTTGATCTGCAATGTAATAAATTTAAACCGAGTAGTTTTTTTATGTGACATTAAGGAGTATGTCTTACAATAGACTAAATATGGGTGTGTGGCTTTTTGTTTTTAAATCTAGAATATATGTTAACTTTCTCCATCCCGTGTCACTATTTAGTCCACAGAACAACAAAGAAAATGTCAGAATGATGAATTTAATCGCCTGCATGTCCTAAATCCTTTTTTTTTTCTTACAGAAAGAATGTGGCTTATAAATGACTATATTAAATTTAGTACTTAGCAACCATTGTTGTTTAATTCTTTATCTGGCTACTGTTTATTAAAAATTCATATTATAAAAATGGTATCAACCAACATACCAAAACTCAGATATGGGTCACTGATGACACATAAAACTAGCATTAAGTTTGAGTGCAAAATTATGATTGGCTAAAGAAATTATATCTGTTGCTGTGATTAAATGAATTGTTGACTATCACTGTTTATTTTCTATTTTCATAACAATAGATTTTCAAATAAATATATCTATGGATATAAAGCAATGGTATTTATCACACATACCTTAGTTTTCTTTTCATGAGAACTTTCAGCTATTACAGTTGTGCCAAACGGAGTCATCTCCCCTGTTCTTATCATCCTTTCTCTTTCTGTTTCATTTGAAGGACTTTTTTCTAACCCTAACACTTGATTCAAGTCTGAAATCAAATAACATAGGCCTACTAATACCACTGAATTATAAATCTTTATCTGTTTGGCAGATATGTAACCACGTGATAACATTAAAAATAACTTATGGGTACTTTTTGTGAAATATTTGTGTCACCTGTCCCTCATTGATGTAAAACAACGAAAATCAAATATAACCTGTGAGTTTGAGATAATGAGTTTTAGACTGTATTTTCAGGTCATGTGGGCTTATACAAATATAATTAATTAGTATAATCTAACTAATTTTGCTGTATCATCAAGACAAAAAAGATCATTGCAGAACATTTCAAATATATTATGTCAGTACCACATACCATTACTATTACCAGTTATCTCCCCTTCTTCCTCTTCAGATTCTTGACTATTATCTCCCTTTAATTTCTTCTTTAACATCTTCTGTTTTGCTAGTAAAGTCTGCAGTTGATTTAACTAAAATGTAAAAACAGGTACCGGTATTAAATTTAGTTGTCTGTATATAAAATAATATGTGATGGTAAATCTGCAAACCATTGGCTGAGTAATGTGACATCATAGTGAATAGAACAGAACTTGCCTATTACAAAACAAAGTTTTCCTATTGTTGTGTCAGGGTTGATATTAAAAATTTAGACAATTATATAAAATATGTTTCAGAAATTGTACCAATAAATGGATGAGTTCATCAAGACTATTTTTAATATCCTTTAAATTTTTGAATAGATCAGAAATAATACAAAACTATGCATCAATGTAAAATCATACCTTATTCTCTTTTTGTTTCCTTACAGTGACCACTCTCTTTTGTACAAAAGATGATGTTATACCAGTATTCAATGATGACAGTACTGTTTCTATCTGTTTCATTTCTTTTTCAACATTCCTGCGAATTAAAAGTGAATCCTTAATGTATAAATAATATTTCCGTAAAATAAAAGAAATTTCAATTATCAGTAATTACCAATTTGACCATGTCTCTTAAGTAGTTAAATGGCAAGATGAGAAAAAACTGAAACTTTAAAATTGATGTTTGCTGCTTCATCGCACAGCATTACAGAACAAGAGCAAAGACTAGTTCAAGTGGAGCGACATGTCTGTCATGTCACCTGTGTACAATTGTTTCAGTGAGTTAGCAATATAAAAATCCAACTAAGCACCGTGGTCTAGCACTAAGGAAACATCTTCATCAACCCATTAAAATATAACTTGTTCTTGACATGATATTATACAAATATATCCTGTTAGTGAGGGTTATTTGCGAAAAATACCGGTTCCGAGGACAGTCAAATGTCCCTTGCCGCTAAAGCGGCTCGGGATATTTGCCTCTCCTCTCAACCGGTATTTTTCGCAAATAACCCTCACTAACAGGATATATTTGTTTAATTCCACCGAATATTTAACAGCAAGTAAAACAGTGGCATGCAAGCAGGTTCAGAACTTCAGACCACCTCGATCATTTGATTTTCAACTGAGACTTAAAATCAATCTACGAAAACAGGAAAAATCTTTTCAAAGAAGTGACTAGCCTAGTGTTTAAATTCTGGATTCTAATATGACGTTCCGTATTCGGTATACAAATAAAGGCATATTTGAATACCAATCAAATATAGACCACACATGCGCGCTGAGCTACATATCGCTCGGTGGTAAATATTCATGAATATAATGCCTACCCATATTTGAATAACAATAAAGTATGACCGGCATGAATTATTTCTTCATTCCAATGCAATACTGAGCATAAAAATGGATTCTTGCATATCCCTGTGTCTAAAAAGCACAAAAATTACAATTCCGGGAAATATTGTTGAATGACTTTGGCACATAAACAACGTGACGTCATATGAAGACTTCCAGTTAAAAATGTAAATATCAGACGTTATTTGGCTTTGTGTACGCTTCAATGTAGATAGAATTTAACTAAAATAACTTTTCAAGGTAGGCATTTTAGTTATTTTTGTGTATTGTTGTACATATGACATGTAGGATTTCACGTTTTCAAGATGACGAATCCTTAACATTGACTGCCTCGAATTTTAAAATTACTGTATTTGTCCTATTAGAATCGAAATAATTCATGCCAGCCATATTTTATTGTTATTCACATATGGATAGGCATTATATTCATGAGATTTAACCCCTCGCTATTGCTCGGGGTTAAATATTCATGATTATAATGCCTACCCATATGTGAATAACAATAAAGTATGGCCGGCATGAATTATTTCTTAAACAAATTCAAAAATAAAATAAATCACGCTTTTGCTTTAACATACAACACGCTAAAAAAAATAATGCAAATTAATTTGAAATATATACATTTCAACGATTTCAAACATAACGACTGACACTGTCGTCATTTTCTTTACTTTAGCATTGGTTGAAAGAAGAAACCCGAGTAATTCGAATAACATCCATGACGTCATCAACTATTTAAAGAAGACATTTCGTCTCAAGCGGGATATTTTCCTATAGTACCGGGATATTTTTAGGCAAATATCCTGGCAATGGTGGAAAAGCTGAAAAAACGAAGAATTGGTAAAAAATACCCCTTTCATCAACCAATCGGAAGACAGCATTCTGATATAAGGTGGAATTAAGCTGAAAAATTTAATGGAAGATCTTGTTATACTAAGTTTAAGGACAACAAACCTTACCAATATTATAACCTACATTTCATTATACAAGGCAGACAATAATGACAATAAGAATAACTTTAAAATAAGTCTTTTCATAATCCACTTACGTTATGTCATATTCAACTGCACGTAGATCTTTCTCCAATATTTTCTTGTTTTTTTCTTCTTCCTCTTTTGCTAAAACTTCTCCAACTTGTGCCATCACACCTAAAAAGATGTTTTTATTAAGAACCCAATTCTATGAAATACATGAGATATGGTACAACATCGATCACTAGCAAATAATCCATTACCTCTCCAAATGTGTAGCAATCATAACCCTTTGTTAGCAAAGAGATTGGAAAAGAGCAAACAAAGGGACTGTTCTTATGAATCTGATAAATCACAATTATACTTAGGATTACAATATTTCAAATAAAAAGTTAAATTTCTATTTATAAAGCATATAAAGCTTTATAAGATTTTTGCTTTGTCAATTTTTTGGGTTTTTTTTCTGATTATCTTTGATTTAAATTGATTCTTAAAGAATTCTTTAAAATATTCAGAAGAAAGAATTTAGATGCAAATAAACTTTGGAGGAAATCACATTTTATATATCAAGGAAAAAAATTTTTTTGTTATTCCTTACTAATATACCATTCAATGTGTAATAATTCTACTACATATTATTCTTTCATCTTATTTGTATCAAGTTATCAACAAATATAAATAACTACAACATTATCCACATCACAACCCATTTATTAAAACAAAATATTCACTTACATGTAATAAGTACATTTTGTCACCAATATTTTGGATTAGGCATTATAAAGAGGTATGGTATGGAGAAATATAATGGGCGACTAATATATATATATGAATGGAATTTGTGCATCATTTCAGAAAATAATACATGATGGGAAATTTGTTTCTACCATACACAAAATTTAATATGATGTTATGCTAAATTAGACAATGTCCCATTTTAACCAATAGCATTATTTTGGTGTATGATAATCTCACAATGCACTATTTTCTGAAATGGTAAAACTGTTAAAGGAACTTATCCATGATGTTCAGTTTGTTGCTGTATGAAGTAAGGAAGTATTATAAGATGATTTACCTTCTTCAAAATCCTCCTGGTTGAATACATCAAGACCCAAATTTCTAAGTTCATCAGAGGCTTGATCATCTAAATGAGCAACTGGTATCAAAGTTCTGTTAACATGAAAGCTTTTATTTTTTTGTTTGTCAGCACTTTCTTTGTTATCCAAGTCAAAATCTGACGATTCCAAATCCATTGCTGGAGATTTACTTTTCTCTTTATCAATAACTTCCATTTTCGGTGCTTCTGTTTGAATATAAAAAACAAATAGGACATATTGAATTGAATTTATACAACTAATAAACAAATTTGAAAATACACTCAAAAGAATTTTTTCACATTTAAGATAGAACCTATTGGAAAAAAATCTATAAGCAATATCAGGTCATTTTTTTCTTTCAGAAAATAGTCATAGGAACAATTCATCTTGTTGAGAGAGAGCAGAAAAATTCTTTGGAAGCCTTTCAAGCCAATCAAGAATGGGGATACAGAGCAGAAAATTTCTTTGGAAGCCTAATCTCAACAGATTAAGCTTGTTTGTTTGTCTGACAGTGTTTAACTCCACTTTCAACAATATTTCAGTTATATCGTGGTGAGATTAAGGAAAAATATGAATTTTAAATCAATTGTTCACTTTCGTTGGAATTTTTTACCATCATTTTGTAAATTCTCTTCATAATTCAGTGTTCTTGAGAAAAAAAATACTAATCTTATAATTATTATTCACAACAGAAATTCAGAACATTGGGCTCAATTCTCTTCTTATTATTAAGTTTAGATTAAACATATTTCAGATTAATAATCCAAAATCATGACAATAAGATCAGATACAAGTTTTACAACTTAGAACATCTTGATAGGCTGTATTGCAAGATAGAATGATTTAATCTATACTTATAGTTATAGTATAGATATTTTATATACTAATTGACAAAGAAACAACATTTTATTTCCATTAAAATCTTACATAATGATGTGTATATAATTATCACTTTAAGAAGAAAAGAATGTCATTCATGATTGTAAGATACAACTTCTTGACAAACCGTCAGCATTATTACACAACACTAAAAATTGGAGATGACACAAGCGACAATATTCAATACTAGGAACTGCATTAAACACTAGAAATTGACATTTGTATCAGAGATATATTTCTGATTTCTTTGAATTTATATTTTTTATATAGTAAATAAATGTTATTTTATGTTCTTTTGGATTTTTTTCAAGGATACAGGCACCGGAAGTTAAATTTGTAAACAATGGCTACCGTGCAAGTGCTGTGTCCGAATGGCAGACGACAAAATGTTAAAATCACACCTAATACAAAATTGTTGCAGGTCAGTAGAATACTAGATTATAACTTATACCCTGTACTGCCATTTGATACTTTTAAGTATGTCACACTATGCAGTTCTACTTTTATTTCGGGTTTATCACGACACGAACAGCTGACGAATGACTTGCAGAAAAAATTGTGATGGAATGACATTTTGTATTTGGGTTTTATTCTGATACTCAAAGTCTCTATTTGTATCAAAATTAACAATGTTCGTTAACAGGTTTAGCCATATCACACAGAATGTCCTCATGATAATTCACATTTCAATTCAGATATATATAAGTAAAAGCATTTGTCGTTGATGTCAGAGGAGAAGATTTTCCAAAATATTTTCTTTAAAAATAAATAAAGCCCTATGTAAAAGTATGGTTCCCATTATTGGCCATCTGGGATGTCTTGTGAAGTCATCAGATGTGATTTTTTAAAGCATGACACCCGGGCACTATCTATAATATGCAAACAACTTTGCATAATCATTTTTATTTTGATTTAAACTTACTTTCTGTTTATAATAACGGTGGATATCCTTGTTTACTGACAAGGGTCATTGGATGCAATTATTTTTAAAAATGACACCATAAGATTATTTAGTTGGTGTGCTATCAAGCTATTTTACTCTCCATTGCAGAAAGATGGATCATTATGTGTACATCTAACAATACAACTGTTTTAGTTTACTTTATATCTCCAACACATGTGAATAGTGTTATCACCGTCTGCAATGCATACAATTTGTTTTCCTGATATAATAAAATAGTGATATTACACAAAATGTAGCTGATACACAAAAAATTGCATGTACATGTATATTCTGTTACAAGCCAGTACTCATTCCAAAAACAATATGTGTATTATAATCATAAAAAAGGGTCAACAATGTAATAGTCATTTAGAAAAGAATATAATTGGGCTGGAAACTTTTGATAGAATTACATTTGTAACTTAGTCTTGAATATGTTATTGTATGATGTTGCATTTATGTGACGACCTATGATTGGATAAAATCATTCCTAAAAAGAGCGATAGAAGGCAGAGCCATATATGGAAATCTAGAGAATAAGATTAATACGCTTTACTGGCCAGTGGTAAATTCCATTCCTAAAATTAACGATAGAAGGCAGAGCCATATGTTTTTACTTTAAATACTCGCGTAATAAAATTGCCACTGCAATATTCTGTTTAATGGTTTTTAGTGCATTCATTTTAAGTCTCTTTTGTTCGATTTCCTCATCGGTAGTTGAAACAAATCTCCTCTTTTTCTCCATTGTGTGACGTTAGTCCGTTACACACCGATGCAGACGATAGATAAACGTGCAGTTACGAAACGATGCAGATGGAAAATTACAGAAGGTCAGTGGGCGGTGCTTAATTTCGTCTAGTGACCATTATGTCTGTAGCCTCAGAACTTCCAAAAAAGTCTGTCAAACATAGTTCGTGGGAAAAAAAACTTCGTTACTGTTTCAAGTTATAGATCAGCAACATCGTACAAAAATGTTCTAAGCTCCCGTGACCGACTATGATTAAAATGTATTTAGACGGTAAGTAAATAGTTGAAGGGTTCGCACTAAAGTGCTCACCCTTCAACAATTTACTAACCGTCTAAATAATCATAGTCGGTCACTGGGGAACTTAGAACTTATATTGTTAGTTCCATTAATATCTTTTACTTCCTTTTTATCAAACTATGGGGCTTGAAGGGGAAATTTGTGTAGCAAATCGTTCTGTCAAAAAAAATTGGTTTGATGTCATGCTGTGTGTAGATACCATTTCTCATGAGTTTTAGGTGACTTTTGAATGGTTGACATGGTCTACTCTAATTAGATTGGACTGGACATTGTGGCTCTAATACATTACATTTGTAGTATAGTTTAAATTATATTGTATTTCTATTACTTAGCCATGTATTATCATGATTGATATTCTTTTTATTTTTTTAGATTTTAGAAGAAGTATGTAAAAAGCAAGGATTTTTACCATCAGAAGACTACAACCTAATGTAAGAAATTACATCCATTTATCATATAAAATAAAAGGGGTTCCAAAAGATAAAAAGATATTTTTTTAACAATTGTTTCTTCAATTATATTTGTGTGATTCTTCGTTAGCTGTTTAAGACATATTTATTCATATAAAATAAAATATGTAAAAGATAATGCTAAATGACTAATCAGAATTATAATGTAGATATATACTGTAACATTGTAGAAAATAATATGCATGATATGTATCCTTATTCCATATTATGTTTAAAAATTGTTGAAGCCTCAATTTCAACTTGCATAATTAACCCCTATATTATGCATTTGGACTAGATTTATATTCTTCCACCCATTCATGTGAATACAGTAAAAGTCATGGCAACACAGGCAATTTTACAATGTAAATGATTTTTAACTTCTACACCAAGCACAGTCTGTGCCAAAAACTTTTTCAACAACTAGCCCAGAGGGCAAGTCAGGTCCCACAATTCACTAGTCCTTCCTGATTTTACCTAGCCTGAATAAAAGATATAAATTGTGTACCTCTTCTGGTTCACATTTCCTCTTAACTGAAGCCTTACCAGGCTTGGCACCTTTAACCCAACGTGTCATTTATTGAACTTGATGATATTCATTAATTGCACATGTATGTTTACATCAGCTAATTACCAACTGAATCGATCAAATTGTACATGGAAACGAAAAAAGGGTGCCGTCGACTCGAGGAGAAGTAAATGTGATAAAAATTTAGAAATAGTCATTTATTAGCTAAGAACATAGATCAAAAACGTTATCTTATATAAATCAGGGTCTTATATACCACCCCGCTATACGAGGAGTCCGGAACTCTTCCTAGTTGGCAGGTGGGTCGTTGTTGGAATATTTTTATCAGAAATTAGTCGTATTATCAAAACAGAATCTCTCTGGATTTTTCTCTTGTTAACCACGATACAAAGCATATTCCGAACTTGATTCAGGTGAACTCCACGAGGTTAACAACGTGACAAATGCATTTGTAAGGGTAAACAAACAGCAGTGAGACGTTCACGCATACAAATAATCGTACCAAGAAGTTATAAAGGTCATCGATTTTCACTAGCCCGTTCGGGCTAGCATTATAAAGCTTTAACTAGCCCTCTCGTTATTATCCCCCCGGGATAGCGGTGATGGAATATAGTAATAGCGGCCGTCTGTCTGTCCATCGGTCACACGTTCTTGTTTACGCGATAACTTGAGTAAACATGAATAGATTTGAAAAAATTTCATGTGGCTTGTAATTATCATTATCTTGGATGGGTTCTAACACGGAAATATTTGAAGCAAGGGTTTTGGGGGAAAATCTTAGTTTTTGGTTGAAAAATGAACAATTTTGAGAATTGTGTCTTGTTTACGCGATAACTTTAGTAAACATGGATAAATTTGAATAATTTTTTGCGTGTGGTTTGTAAATATCATTTTCTTGGATGGGTTCTTCCATGGAAATATTTGAAGCAAGGGTTTTGGGGAAAAATCTTAATTTTTGGTTGAAAAATCAACAATTTTGAGAATTGAGTTTTGTTTACACAATAACTTGAGTAAACATGGATAGATTTGAATAATTTTTTGCATGTGGCTTGTAATTATCATTATCTTGGATGGGTTCTAACATGGAAATATTTGAAGCAAGGGTTTTGGGGGAAAATCTTAGTTTTTGGTTGAAAAATCACCAATTTTGAGAATTGTGTCTTGTTTACGCGATAACTTTAGTAAACATGGATAGATTTGAATAATATTCTGCAAGTAGCTTGTAATTATCATTATCTTGGATGGGTTCTAACATGGAAATATTTGAAGCAAGGGTTTTGGGGGGAAATGTTAGTTTTTGGTTGAAAAATCACCAATTTTGAGAATTGTGTCTTGTTTATGTGATAACTTTAGTAAACACGGATAGATTTGAATAATCTTTGCATGTGGCTTGTAAGTATGTTATACATTAAGACTGCAAGGCTGCTTTCTATAAATATATAAAACTAAATATTATGCAAGTGCAGGGGGATACGTCGCGCATTCATGCACTAGGCGGTTCTTTTATTTTACTAGCCGCAGGCATCGGGCTAGTGGCTAATGTCGCAGACTGCAAGCACATATTGAAGTCTAAATTGTTACTACTGGTCCAATTCTCGCCAACCAAAAAGTATTTGTGTATTAGTAACTTACATCATTTTTCATATGATTTTTTTCCATCTGTCAAACAAGGACAAAGCATTTGAACATCAGAAAAATGTTTGAGATTTGGTAAAATAATTTACATAACACTATGGTAAAAAAAACAACTGGGAGAATTGGTATATAATACAGCAAGATTTTGTTTGACACCAGTATGCATATCAGAATCATAATTTTGTGAGAAATTATACATTTACCCAAAGAACTGAAGTTTCTTGATTTTCAAGGGAATTAGAATCCTTTACCAATACAGTCAAACCTGTCTATAGCGACCATTGAAGGGAGTTCTGAAAAAAGGCTGCATAAGACAGGGAGTCGTTGAATAGAGGTTATGATATTTGCTCCCAAAATCTCAAGAGGAAAAACTTAGTTCGGGTATATAATCCGCATCAACTTTTAACCCGTTCGTGTGGAGGACAAATGCATGAATAGAGCTTAAATTCTGGCAAGAAAAAGGTATAAAAATGAAATAAAAAATATGTTCAATTAATATCGTTAAATATTTCCGTCCTTTGTGGGTGAAATTAAAAAAAATATATTAAATGATCGAGTTTTTTACTTTCTTTCAACAGCTATTGTTATCTTAATTGTCATCGTAATTAGAATTAATCATTAATTATGATTAGAAGAATGTAATTTCCTGACAAAACGTTTTCAACTTCAATCACTCGCCTAAAGCTATAAATAGTATTTTAAATAAATATTTGTTATTGCAGACATGGAAGAAAGACTCTTGATGTGACTTTGTCTGTAAGATATGCCAATCTGCCTAACAACTGTAAATTAGAATTAATCAAAGCAGAGAAGAGTCGCGTAGAACAGGAAGTTGTTATAGCATTACAGCTGGAAAATGGAGAGAGACTTCAGGGATCATTTCTACCTACCATTACATTGTGGGATCTGTTACTTCACTGGGAATCTAATTCTGACAGGTTCAAATAATATACATGTACTGTAATGAAAGTGTTTCCGTATACATGTACAAAATGTACCACTTGATTGGTGGGAAAACTGTTGTCAGGCACAATTTACATATATATTCATTATGTAGAGTTAGCATGCTGTCCTCGATTGTGGTAGATTGTGGGTTCGAACCCTGGTCGGATCAAACCAAAGAATATAAAATTGATATTTGTTTCTTCTCCGTTAAGCTCACAACACAAAGAGTAACAGCAAAGACTTGTTGGCTCTGAATCAGAATAATGTGTCCGAGTAGAACAACATGTCTACCCACAGACTGGTTTCATTGAGCTAGCACTATAAAAATCCAACTCAGCATGTTGGTTGATTTGATTTGATTTTTTTGTGTTTAACGCCACTATAAACAATATTTCAGCTATATCATGGCGGCCAGTTTTAGTGGTGGAGGAATGCATGTTGGACTAGTACAAAGCAGACATCATCATCTCATCATTTTATGTAACTTGTTCTCGCAATGATATAGCTGAAAAAATGCTCATATGATTTAGTGTTAAACAATAATCACTCACTCATTCACGTAGAATTCTCTTTAATTAATGTTTTAAAATAAACAAGCAATCAAGTTTTGTTTCTTCAAAATTTACATTTCATGTAGGATTAAACTACATTGACAGACTTCAATAAATCTTTGTACATACATGTATATATATCAATTGTGATTTAATCATGCTTAGAATGTAGAATGGTAAAGGAACCATATTGTATTTGAAGTTTTCGAATGCTGTAATATTTTTGTTAAAAAGTTTAAAAGTACCCTTTCTTCTTTTTAAATGAATAGGGGCCATGATAGCTATGTAGTTGGATTTAGATCTACATATGCAATCAGTGCCATTAACCACTAAAGTTGTGGATTCAATTTCTGTGCATGGCGAGGTGTATTAGATACATCATTATTAAATTAAGTTTGACAGTGACTTGTGACTAGGTGGTAGGTATTCCAGCTTCATTTACCAATAAAACCTACTGTTGCATTATAACTGAAATATGGTTGAAAGTGGCATTAAATACCAATAACCCTAACCCTTTATTGAATATGAAATGTGTACATATTATATACATGTAGTGTATGCCATGTACAATGAACATTTTATTTTTCAGTATTACATCAGGACAGCTGACAAGTACAGATTCAACCAGTGTACCACCTACACATCCTGTCTGTATTTATATGAGAGAAGAGGTAAATTGTTATTTATCAAAACCAAATATATTATATATCTGTGAGCCACAACAAGACATAGTTTAGAATAAACACCTATGATAAATACTTTATGAACTGATTGAACCCAATCTTCACATGGATTTTCATTATATGGTCCAGAATTCTATGTTGTTTTAGTTTTTTCTATTGATCAAAAACCCTAGATGTCTTTCACATCAAATAACACAGAATCTAAAAGGAAATTGTTTTTAAATATTCAAATGTATATGTATATGTTCATCAAAATGAATCTATATCCAACATCAATGTCCATGTTGTTCCAGATACATTTGTTAGGCATGTACACTTCATTATATGAAAGTTTTCTTTGCAGATATTTCAATACTTAATACCGTATTTAGGGTTCTATAATGCACACCCCCTCTTGGCCTTGAAAATCTCCAGAAAAAAACTTGTTCGTGTCTATAATGCACATGGATTTTTGAAAAAAATCGTGGTCGGAAATGTAAGAATTAAATGTCAATCGTATATATTTTTGATAGCTTTGAGCTTGTCNAAAGTTTTCTGTAAGTTTTGGAAATATTTCAGGATCATCACAAGGTAGAGTTCATCGTAAGGTCATCTATTTATATGCAATTTGTAAAAGTTACAGTAGAAACAAAAACTTCCTAACTTTTTATTTAAAAAAAATCTATAAACACGATCTGTGTTAAATTTTTTTTTATTTAAGTTGTCTGTCACATTACATTTTTTGTATCACAGAATTAAACTATCACGTGATCTCTTACTTACCGCTAATACAATGTACATGTGTATATATGTAANCGGTCTGAAAAAGAGTGAAGCACATTGTTCTTGTCTATAATGCGCATCCCTCCTACAAAATAAATAATCTGGGTAAAATCCTGCGCATTATACACCAGTAAATACGGTAATAAAAAAATATATAAATATTTTAAAGCTTGTCTAATCTGTCGATGTTGCTCAAATTGATCCTTATGCAAGAAAGTTTTGCTGTTACTTCTGTCCTATGAGAATTGATTCTTTAGCAGCAAGTGAAAATTGTTAAGATTTGCCTTTAAACTGATATATAGTTATGAATTATTAGTTGATCTTTCTTACTGTATTGCTTTTTTAGTGTGCAATATTTATGTTTTTTTATTAGGTTATTGGTGAATTAGCTTTAAAAAATACAAGTTTACGGAAGCTTGGTTTAACTGGAGGAAAAGCAGCGATAAGGTTAGTTAATACTTTGTTTGAATTTATCAATGACTTTTAAATCTGATTTTTAGATGGACATGCTTTAAAAAATAATGCATGTTATATCTTCTATAATGTATGCATTAGATACTGTATAAAATGTATTTAGTTGACTACTGTTTTCATTAAGGCTAATTATGTGTGTTGGTCATCGTCTCCATTCAGAATGACTTATTATTAGTCATCTTAGGAATAACTGTACTGAATGGAAGCAAATGAATATATGATTGATTGTTGTTTGACATCATGTAAACAGTATTTCAGAAATCTTCATGACAAGGACATGTATACAAACAATGCATCATACACTTAAAAAAGTGACACTGGGATCGGCCTGTGAATGGATGTTTTTATTTCCTCAAGGAAATTGAGAGTTGATGGATAGGGTAAGGAAATAGGCATTCTGCTACTACTACCAAAATATTTAAGTTACATGTATATTGATGATGAGAGATAGGGTAAGAAAATAGACAACCTGCTACTACCACCAAAATATTTAAGTTACATGTATATTGATGATGAGAGATAGGGTAAGAAAATAGACAACCTGCTACCACCACCAAAACATTTAAGTTACATGTATATTGATGATGAGGGATATGGTAAGAAAATAGACAACCTGCTACTACCACCAAAATATTTAAGTTACATGTATATTGATGATGAGAGATAGGGTAAGAAAATAGACAACCTGCTACTACCACCAAAATATTTAAGTTACATGTATATTGATGATGAGGGATAGGGTAAGAAAATAGACAACCTGCTACTACCACCAAAATATTTAAGTTACATGTATATTGATGATGAGAGATAGGGTAAGAAAATAGACAACCTGCTACTACCACCAAAATATTTAAGTTACATGTATATTGATGATGAGAGATAGGGTAAAAAAATAGACAACCTGCTACCACCACCAAAATATTTAAGTTACATGTATATTGATGATGAGAGATGGGGTAAGAAAATAGACAACCTGCTACCACCACCAAAGCATTTAAGTTACATTTATATTGATGAGAACACGTTTACAAATAATAAATCATGTAGGTAAAAATGTGGCATTGTAATGAGCCAATGTACAAAAGTTTAAAGATTGCCATGGAGAAAATAAGAGGATAATTTATAATGAATAGCATCAAACAGTTTTTCCTTTGCAGTGGACCAGCACTCCACACAAACTTGCTCATAAAGAACTGCTACAAGTTATCTTCTTATGTTCAAGACTGACATTCTCCATACACGAAACACTGGTAGAGCTGTGGGAGAATCTATTTATTTATTATGATTTTAATTTCCATAGATTTGCACACAGACCGGTAGATGATGGTGTCATTGCAGAAATAACATCTAAGTTGGAAAAGGAACAAGCAAAGAATGCTAGATTAGAACAATTTGCAGCAAGACAACTTTCTCAGACAGATCCATCTAAGGAAACTACAAATATAACAGAAGATAAAAATGAACTAGAAAAACCCAAAGAAACAAATACAAAATCTGAAGTGCAATCCGATCATAATGGATCTAAAAATAAACAAACCAATATTGTCAAAACATCTGATAGTTTAGAACAGGTGTCTACTCAAAGTGAAAGTAGAAATGTGCAAAATGAAAGTAGTGCTAATAATTTAGAACCGATGGAAACAACAAGTTATGATCATGTGACTAGTTCAGATAATATGTCTATGGATGTTGACAAAACAGATGATACTGTCAGTGAACATATAGTTACTTCTGGGAGTAGAAAATTAGAACAGCATGAATCAGGTCAGATGTCTCAGGCTGAGGCCAGTAGGCGGGGTGCTGAAGCATTAAGAAATATTAACATTCCTGGTGTTGAAGTGATTACTCCAGATGATTTTTATGATTTAACTCCTAGAGAGCAACAGGTACTACTAAATATTAAGCTGAAGTGTTCTGATGTCGTGTTAATTTTAAGCGCGCTTTGAATAGAAATTTGAAGGCTGTTATTCAAGAGTGGATTTGAAGTCACAACTTAAGTGGTGATTGACACTTATTGCCTACCATATGATCGTGACAACGACAGCCTCTATATTTGAATGAGTTTCTTAATGTTGATAATTTTTAAATGAGTGAAAAGTTCATGATCTCTCTTTTGTCATCTTCAAAAGTACAAATCTATCTTTGTGTAAGATTACATAGCACTGTCTTTTGAGATTCAAACAAAGTAACATGAGTGGATATTGGTATCATTCTGACCTTGCCATACACCCTGTAATGTATACATCTTTCTGATTATAGGTAGCCAGACGAATGGCAGCAGCTTACATGCAACAGATAGGTGTTGATATTAACCAGATAAGACCTGGTGTCTCTACAGAAAGAACACAAAGAAGACCACCTCCTCAACAGTCATTTAAAGAATTTAAGGTATGATTTGTCTTGATGAGACAGGCCAGGGTTATGTAATCAATTATTATACCCCCCGCAAACAAAGTTAGAGGGGGTATAAAGGAATCACCCTGTCCGTCCGTCTGTCTGTCTGTCTGTCCATCCGTCCATGTACCTTGTACTCACAACTCCTCCTAATCGGCTTGTTGGATTTTTGTGAAACTTTACACAGTTGTAGTACACTAGCTGCAGATGTGCATGAAGAAATATGGTCGCTGTCAAAAATTTGGAAGGGGAGATAATTCAACTTATACATTCACGAAAAAGGGGGGGGGACATGTACCTTGTAAGCGCAACTCCTCCTAAATGGCTTATTTGATTTTTGTGAAACTTTACACAGTTGTAGTACACTACCTGCAGATATGCATGAAGGAATACTGTTGCTGTCTAAAATTCAGAAGGGGAGATAATTTAACGTACTTTCACGAAAAGAGGGGAGGACATGTACCTTGTAAGCGCAACTCCTACTAAACTGCTTATTGAATTTTTATGAAACTTTGCACAGTTGTAGTATACTACCTACAGATGTGCATTAAGGAATACCGTTGCTGTCTAAAATTTAGAAGGGGAGATAATTCAACTTATACTTTTACGAAAAGGGGGGAACATGTACCTTGTAAGCGCAAATCCTACTAAACTGCTAATTGAATTTTTATGAAACTTTACACAGTTGTAGTACACTACCTGCAGATGTGCATGAAGGAATACCGTTGCTGTCTAAAATTTAGAAGGGGAGATAATTCAACTTATACTTTCACGAAAAGGGGGGGACATGTACCTTGTAAGCGCAACACCTCCTGAACGGGTTATTGGATTTTTGTGAAACTTTACACAGTTGTAGTACACTACCTGCAGATGTGCATGAAGAAATATGGTTGCTGTCCAAAATTTAAAAGGGGAGATAATTCAAATTATACGTTCACGAAAAGGGGGGGGGCATGTACCTTGTAAGCGCAACTCCTACTAAACTGCAAGCGGGGGGTATCACTCAGTGAGGTCACTCACAGTTCTAGTTTTCTCAGTTTTTGTTTCCAATTTTACTCACAAAATTGTTTTTTTTTATTAAATAAACTGCCAGCTAAGAATGAATGAATGAATAATTGTATGATGTCACTTTAACCAATATTTCATATTTATATTATTAAGTAATGATTAAAGTGATGGACATTCTCTTTCAATCAAGTTTAAAAGTACTGGTAGATGAAGGAATGTAGTAAAAGGATAGCAATGGTTAGTATGCACCTTATATCACTATTCAGTGTACGGTAGTAACAGGATAGCAATGGTTAGTATGCACCTTATGTCACTATTCAGTGTACGGTAGTAACAGGATAGCAATGGTTAGTATGCACCTTATATCACTATTACACTGCACCCCCAAAGAACCAAACTATTTAAAGATCATTTGTGATTTGATGTATATAGTTTGTACTGATTTAATAAATAAAAATATTCTGTTATTGTAGCTGTTACTATTTATAGATTTTTGGTACTTTCAGTTTCCAGAAGAAACTAAAGGCAAAGATTTGTATAAAAATGAAATAAGGTAAAGCATTACATGAACTACTGGTAACAATACACACATTATTGGTATGATGTAGTAAAGGGGTTAGGGTTATGGTGTTTAAAACCACTTTCAACAATATTTCAGTTATATCGTGGCGATCAGTTTTATTGGTGGAGGAAACCTGAGTACCCGGAGAACACCATCGATCTGCTGCAAGTCATTGACAATTTTTAGAACAAAATGTTGTATCGTGTACACATCGCCATGAGTGTGCTTCAAACTCACAACATTAGTGGTTAGAGGCACTGATTGCACAGGTAGTTGTATATCCAACTACCATGCGATCACAACCATGACGTCTCCTATAAAGTAATAATATCAATATGAGATAGCATATTAAGTTTCAAAGTTTTATTTCTTACTTGATTTCATTTAAACATTTTAGAATTTTAGAATAGAGACTACTTGTTTATAGTGAGTTGTTTAATATATATTGAGAATTTTATACCTACTCATGTGAATGAGGAGATGGGATTTGTTTTTTTTTAAACAAAGAAGATTTGAAGAATACCAATTTTTTAAATAACAGTAGTTTTTATTTAAGAATAAAAACTGATTTTAGTTAATAAATATATTACAACAATCAACAGTGTTATATAATATGTAGACTTGTGATGTTTGATATATACATGTACCAGTAAATATTTTATAATTTGTTTCAGTTCTGCAAGTAAAGACGATTTTAAGGTATATTATTTCTTTTATTTTTATTAATTAAGATTTCAAAATCTTTTAGCTTGATGCTTCATTTATGCCTATGCATGTCAAACACTTTATTTAAAGTTTAATTTATATGTTACATTTTTTGAGTGATTTTTTATCAGTTCATTTCTTCCTTGGATAAATAAATGCTATGTGAATCTGAATAGTGTTCCCTTGGTTATTTTACATTTCCATCTTCTTGTAAGCATGGGATATTTAGAATTGGTATCATTTGTTACAACAATTTAAATCACCACTGAAATGAATTTGTAGATGTTTTAATTTTTTTTATTAAATGGGTGATTAGCGTCACTTTCAGCAATTTTTCAATTATACCACACTTTTATTAGGGAGGAAAGTTTAGATAGTTACAGGCCTTTCAATAAGGGGCAGTACCAGGTACTAATTACCCTTTTAAAATGGTGTTTGGTACCTCCTGATTTTAAAGAGCATTGTATAATATATTCATGAAAATGTTCAAATTTTAATACAAAGTACTAGTACTGCCTGTAAATAGTGAAGTACTGGTATACATGAAATATATTGAAATCCTTGCAGTTATAACAAACTGACCTTTAAAATCACTTTCCTTTAACACAAGTGAGTGTCTTGGATGCAAACTCACAAAAGCTGTGTGAAACTTGTGATCAAAAGTCAATAACCATAACCAACAGGCCACCCAGTTCTATAATGAAATGTAAAATGGTAGGTTATGAGTGTGTAGCACAACTTTCAACAATATTTCCGGTGTGATAAGAAGGGTGGCCTTTCGTGTGTGTGGCATTACAAGAGAGAGAATACTGTATATCACACAAATGTCACAAAATATGCATAAAATAGTTTGATAATAAAAGGTCGTTGGCCACTGGTCCCCCGACGCCAAGATTATATGGTAAGATTAAATTTTGAAACTACTGTAAACTAGAGGTTCAGGTGAGCCTGTATCACTCACCTGACTTAAATAATTCTGAAAGGACCATTTTGACGTAAAAAAAAAAAAAAAAGGGGGGGAGTAACTCTGGTTAGATTTGTCGAAAAATCATCATTATCGAACTTGACCTAGATATTCATGAGATACACTTACATACCAAACCTAGTTTCAATCTGAATTTTTGTTCCCAAGTTATCATCTGTAAACCAAATATTTAGCAATTTTGAGGTATAAAAAGGGGCACAAATCTAGTAAAAATTGTTGAAAAATTTTCATTATCGAACTTGACCTAGATACTCATAAGATACACTTACATGCCACACCTAGCTTCAATCTGACTTTTCACTCACAAGTTATCATCTGGAAACCAAACACACGGACGGACGGATGACACCCATTTCTATAGTCCCCTTCGACGAAGTGTCGGGGGACAAATAAATGGGTAAAAAACTAATGTCATTTTTAGCAGTTGTCGGAACATTGATTCGTTGTTACTTATATTTTGTAGCCATGTGATAGGGAGACTTTATTATTCAGTATGGATGAGGAAATAAAATCAACAGGAACAGATGCAGGTATAAAAGATGCATAGTCTGTAAATACTATACTAAAAAAGTTACATTTGTGTGAAAACTTTCTAACATTACAATTTGTTGTCATGTGGTAATAGACATTTGCTACTTATTTTCAAAATGAGGATAATTTACATATGGTGTATGTAACAGTGGTTTCCTGTATTTTAAATCATTAAAACAATGGAAATTTAATTTTACTCTAAATTTAAGGCATGTAAAATATTTATTCGTGAAGAGTAATAATATATATTCTCATTCAGATCTACCAGAAGACTTTTTTGAAGTAACAGAAAAAGATGTTCGGAAAATGATGCAAGATTTACAGAAAAATGTGTAAGGATTTCAGTGTTAAAATTAAGACTATGGTGTACAGGACCATCATCTTTCAAAGCCAAACTGTTAAACATTTTGATCTGTATTATGTACACTAATCCTTTGATCACACTGAGTGATATTGTCAGTATCAACAGACATACTCTGAAACTGTAAATTATAGATGATTTGTACATTTGCCCTTCAATCTTTGAACATGATAATTATCAAGCAACTATCGTGATATGAACATAATATTATTGTTTTTTAATGACGGTAAATTGACGTCATCTCACCAAATCGTCGATAAACATATTATCGGTGATATATTTTGCTCGAAATGTACTACTTGTTGTATATCAAATCTCAGGCTTCGCATTTGATGTGAGATTGCTCTGAGAAATCAAATCAACAATAGTATATTTATCAGTAAATATGACATCAAGCACATTATGGTGTTACCAATACAATAATGTCAGACATACAGTATCACTAGTGTATCACACGTCAACCTCTCAGACTGGCTGTGGTGATAGTGATAATATCTGTCTTGTTATTCTGTATATCTTTTGTTCTGTCTTTCTGTCAATGGATATCAAAATTCAAGTTGGTTGTCCTGTCCTCGACTTGGCTGAAATAATTTTTACTTCCTTTCAAGAACTATGGATGGGTCACTGAGCTAATTCCCATTCAGGATGCTGTCCCTAATTGGTGTGATGTTTTCAACTGGGAAAACCAGTGAGGCCAAATCACACAAAAGAAATTATTTATCCAGTACAACAATAAAATACTCGTTTCTAGGCTGACCATAGGTACAGGTAGCCTGTTTTTACTTGCAGGACCGGTGAATTGTTTTCTATTATTATTTCACAACATATATATTTTTGTTAAGAATGAAAATATGTCCATTAGTGTCCATTAGTGTCCTTGATTCTTTGGTATAAGATGTTTGTAACAAATTACTATAGATGTGATTTACACTTATGTTTTTGTATTTTTAGTGAGACAGAACAGCCTTTAATGACTCAATCCATGAGAAGAGCTAAATTAGAGGAGCAATACAGTAAATATGAACGAGTTGTGATCAGAATACAATTCCAAGATAAACTGGTGTTACAGGGTTTATTTAAACCTAGAGAAACTGGTATGTTGTCAGATATATTGATGAGAAAATATTTTATATAATTCGTTGTTCGTATGATGTTTATTTTGAAAATAGTATATAGTTTCAGCCTTATGTGATCCTGATAACGAAGAGGGTAAGTAAGTAAGTATATACAGTTTTAACATGTTATGCAGGGCAGTTGATTTCATACTTTTGTCTGATGCAGTTGAAGTAAAGGATTAAAAGTTTGAAAAACAACGATAGTTGATACATTTATTTATTAAACAACAAATCTATAAATATTAAAAGCACATTGTTTAACTGGAGAAACAGATGACAATCACACAAGTCACAATAATCAATAGCACTACATTGTCAGTAAATAATGGAAGATAACACTTTAGATATCTCTGGAACATACACAGAACTCTTCTGTAAGGTGCTGTACGTTGCTGTCATTGTCAAGTTGTCTTCCTCTTGGTGAGATCTCTAATGTGTTGTTGGTTTCTGGAGTTGGAGTTGAGTTGGCAGACTTCATGATCAGGGTAGATAACTCTTGGATCTGGTTCCATTTCTTCTCTCTGTACTGGTTGTACATCTTACGAATACCAAGTGTAGTTGACTTTTTGGTTTGAAGACAAACTCTATAACCATGAATACCATTGATGTCTGCTGTAAACAAGTAGTTGTCAAGCTGCTGTATCTTACAGTCTGCAAAAGAGAAAGAAAATTATAAATTTCAGTGCAAAAAAATAACATATTGCATATTAATTTGTTGAAAATATGCACACAAAAAAATATATACTTTAAGAAATTATGGGATTTCTATTTTTATAAAACTTATATTTTCTAAAATCTTGTGGAAATAATATTTATTTCTATACCTAGTAAATTAAGTTGAGTAACTGCTTGGTCATGTGCTGTCAGTAATTTCTTCAGTTGTTGAGCATAAGACAGAATACTGTAGAACTCCATTGTAGTATTTGTTTGTAGTATTGTAGAGAATTGTTGTAGGATTTGAATTGACTTTTCCTATAAAGTTTGACTCTGACAGTATATATATTATTTATTATTTACTCAAAATTAAGTTAGCTTGTGTTTGTTATAAAAAGTACTCACTTTTATCTTTTACTTACAAGAAGATCAAAGGACCAATTATCTACAAATCAAGTTAATAATTAAAGATCAAAGAAGTTTATTGTCATACAATAATCAATCACTCACTGCTTTCTTTAAAATTAATTTATTTTACATCACCTTGACAATAATCATCATTAGCAATTATAATTTTTACATTTGTTACAATTTTACATATTTTTCAAATAAAAAGTTAATTGTTATAGTAATCATATACCGATAATCTTATTTTAAAGTTTATTCTTAGATGATTAGAAATTTGTAATCACTTTTGTGGATTGTTGATATATTTTTAACCTAAATATATTTATTTGTTTTGATTTGATTTATATTATATTTATTTTTTAATCTTTTTCTTTCAATATTATTTGTTTATTAAATATTACTTCTATTTATTTAAACCTATTTTATTGTCAAATATATACAGTAGGATTGAATACAAGTTTTACAACTAAAATAAAGTCTCTCCATAAGTTATCATTCCTTTTGTTACATGTAGGTAATACACAAGACAAGTTCCTTTAATGACATCAATAAGTTTTTTTAAATACTTTCAGAGTATTTGATTTAAAAATCTATGATTCATAGTAAGTTGAAAATGGAAGCAAAATATTATGTATTTATAATCCCTTTGATCAATAAGGGACAGAGGCTTTACTGATTTGAAAATATGTTTTATTCCTAAGGATCTTGTGGTTGAGGAAATCAATTTATAAAATTGTTCACAACATAATATAGCTGAAATACTGCTTAAGTTGGCATTAACCAACAATCAATCAATTAATTACTAAGTTGAATCTACAATTTTATCAATTGACATAAAAGGTTACAATCTTTTACATTTATTATTTATTTCATGCCATTTTTATTTAATTTACAGTATTTTCTGTCAAAAAGTATGTAAAGAGTTATCTAGAAGATAAAGACCTTAACTTTTATTTATGTAA
This sequence comes from Gigantidas platifrons, assembly GCA_002080005.1. Taxonomy (NCBI): domain Eukaryota; kingdom Metazoa; phylum Mollusca; class Bivalvia; order Mytilida; family Modiolidae; genus Gigantidas; species Gigantidas platifrons. The sequence goes on from MJUT01052312.1 coordinate 172,846, forward strand.
GTATTTTGATAACAGTGTTTTCTAATTAATGAAGATTGAAAGACGGTTTACAAATCTTTTTTTTTAAAGTTTTTTTGTTATTGTTGAAATATTGAATATTGAATAAAGATAAAACAAAAATAGGTGTGTATTTCATTTTATGACAAATGTTTACTTGTTAATTTATTGAGTAAATTATCATAAACTATAAGTAAAAGAGATATGATAGCTAATTTCATTATAGGCTGAATCATACCCTAAATATGTATTACATGATGTCACATGTGTTATATGACATTTTTGTTTCAGATACTGCCCCTCCAAAACAAGTTTTAAAAGATAATTCAGCTACAATTATAGAGGTAACTGTCTTTTCTGTCATTAGCTAGTGGGGTTGTCGTGACGATGATAGTATGGTAGTTATATTTACATCTATTTGTGTCTTTACTGCCTAGATTACTACAGCTTGTGAGTGGATTCTTTTCCATTTGAAGGTGTATTATATACAACTTTATTTAATTTTTTTATATTTAAAAATAAGATAAGTGTTAGATTAAAGTTACCATAAAATACTATCATTATAATTAGAATATCACACAATTTAAAAAAATCAACAAAAAAAGCAATCTTCCTATTTGGAAAGTAATAACACAACATTTGTTCAATTTTATACTTGTTAAAAAAAGAAAAGAAATGTGGTCGAAATATTTTTTAGGTATTTTTTTTTTTAAAGAAAGCACTATATACAATATTATATATGTAAGACTCAGATTGACGTCCAGTCTCTAATTGACGTCCAATTCTCAAATCTATAACCGTTTCTCACTTTTTCAAATCAACGTCCAATGACGTCACTGGTTTAGGCTTTAAATAACCTCACACCCGTTAGGGAAGGTTTTTTGCAGCAATGATGGAGAATCGACAAGACCAGATGAGGGATTCTTGATGACAAAAAAAAAGAAAAAAAAGAGTCGGCAAAGACCCAAATACAGAAACATTCTGGGTGGATATGTCGTACATTGTTCTGATAACAAAGGCAAAAGAAGAAAATCCTAACACGCAAAAAACCAAAATTGTCATTACAATTACTTCTAAATTTATAGTATATTGCTTTTGCTTCTATTTTTTGTCAAGAATACTACTACTAAAATAGGAAAATGAGTAATATAGCATATATTTATAGGTGGAACAGATATTATAAATCAAACATAGAATAGAACATGGAAATCTACATAAAAACTGCTTGAAAACATCCACTGCTCAACTATTTTGAATTTTTGACTTTCGATGCCATTCAATGTCATATTATATTTTGCTTTCAAACTTGTTTAAATAAGAGAGTCACTGATGAGCTTTATTGTAGAAGAAACGTGGGTCAGGCGCACTGAATTTATACCTGGAAATTTGACATTTTGCATTCATTTGATATAATATGCAATACAGATGTACAAACTTGACTCACATGCATCATGTAACAAGGTAAAAACACGTACAGATCTTCGCTTTGAAATGGACGTCGATTTCATAACAATAAATCGGCCATAGATCTGAGAATTTGGAAAGGATGCCGATTTGAGTCAGTAGGCACCGATTTGAGGATTGGACCATGATTAGACACTGGACGTCTACCTGATTCTATCATATAGGGGTATAATGTTTTCTGAAGAAAAAATAGAAATTCTTACTGCTTTGAAATTACAGGCAAAATTAGCACCAGCAAGTGTTGTTTATTTTGGAGTAGAAGAAACTCAAGGTAATAATTATATAGTCAGATAATATATTGATTATTATAATTGATTAAAACCAAGGTCAAGCTCTCCCAGGTGTAATCTTAGCCAATTTTAACTATCCTTTGATTCACATGTACCCAAAACTTTTAAATTGATTGGCTTTCCAATGTTTTGATTACCGTCTTTTTGTGTCTATTAAACGCCCTGGTGCATAGAACGCACCCCCTTTCCTCCCCAAAAAATCTGGGAAAATTCTAGTTCCTATCTATAGAACGCAGGAAATTCAGTAAAAAATTCACGGCAGAAATCCTCGTTCAAACGGCAAAATACTGCTTACCACAGATCACGTATTTGTTAATCCATGTATTTTGATAAATTTTAGACAGGGAAATGTTGAATTAGTTTTGTTAAGAGTTTAAACCGATTATTCTACATTTTGCAAGTGAAAATTAGCTGTTTTGTGAATGCAGGAAGTTTATCGGTAATGTTTAATTTGAAAACAAGTTCAAAACGGCAATGAAAATGATACGGATGGAGCAGTTGATCTTTTTGTCGTTCTTTACGTGAATTATGGTTGTTTTAAATAATAAATATGTAGATATGTTTAATCTTTAATCAGTATTAATTCATCAAATAATGAACCGTTCATGTGATCAAAGATAGGCAAGCTTGGGTCAAGCTTAAAATAGGAAGTAATTACGATCGATTCAAATAAAGTGAAAACAATACAAAAGTAATAACATTAATTAAGACCTGATCAAAGAGATTATAATTTCTTTTGAAGTGTACTCATATTGCTGCCACTGCTACAATATATTATACATGTATAATATTGACAGGTGTCCCAGTAAGTTCAATTATCTTTTCACACCTTGTTATACAATATACTGTCCTTGACCTTGTCAACTGCTGAAGTGCTGTAAAAATCGATAATTCAAACTAAGGTTCAATACCCAAACACAGGTAATTTCACCCCAGGAAAAAAATAGATTGAAAAAAAGTTAAATATCACACCTCTGATAGCAAACATTTGACAGTGATTCCTGCCTTCGTATGGACAATTAATTCCGAACAATAACACCAATGTACAAGGATTATTATTGACAAACATGGAGAATATTTACATACCTTTCAAAAAGGCAATGAAAAAGCAATAAATATAATTTTTTTACAATTTTATTTTAAATAACACATATATAATGAACACAATTAATGTTATTTGAACAATAATTCACCGATAATTGGGAATATTACCGTCCGTGAACTCGAAGCTATGCTACCGGCAACTCTCTGCGTGACCTGAAAAAAAGTGTCTGATACTTGCTCTTATGCATAAAACGCACCCCACCTACAAATTATCATATTAAAGCATAAGACCGCGTTCTATACGTACCTAAAAACGGTATGAGCATAGCTGATGAAGATTATTCCAGAAACTCATTGCACTATATTAGATGTCTACATTTTTTTTTTTTTATGATTCACAATTATGTCAACTAGTTTTGATAGAATACATGTATAACTGTATTCAGGGGTGTTTTTAAAGTGATTTTCAATTTTATAGTTTCAGAGCATTATCTTAGTCGAGCTGTAATGAATGAAGTAGGATCAAGATTAAAAGCTGATGAGATGGTCAACAAATGGTAAGTCTGATGTCAGAAGATATTTTTGTGTTGATTTTTCTTATAATTAGTTACTACAGTTTTATACTTCTGGAAAACCATCGACCTGTCGCAAGTCACTCACAAACTTTATCACATAATGTTGTATCGAGTACACCTCACCATGAACAGGATTCTTCTATTCTTCTCTAAAGAACTGTCATATTTTATATGAATTGAAATATGTTACACTATTTAGGCCCTTTGGTGTACTTTCAACCAAAGAGTATTTGGCATTCTAATCTGTTGAACCACATCGGTGGTGTAGTGGTCAGTGTGCTTGCCTTAAGAGTAGTAGATTGTGGGTTCAAGCCCTGGGGCTGGTCGAATCAAGCCAAAAACTTATAAAATTGGTATTTGCTGCTTCTCCGCTAAGCTTACAGCATTAAGGAGTTAGAGCAAAGACTGGTTGGCTCAGAATCAGGATAATGTGTCTGAATGGAACACTCACAGACTGTTGTATCAGTGAACTAGCATTATAAAAATCCAGCATGTTGGTCTAGTACTAAGCAGACATTATTATCATCATCATCACATTAAAATGTAACTTGTTCTCGCCATGATATAGCTGAGAAAAATTGCACATTTGGGGTTAAACAACAATTATTCACTCTATAACTCTAATCTTTTGACTGGAGTTTGACCAGTTTTATAATATGTAGTACATGTATTTTTAGATAATAATTCTGTAGGCAAATTCAAATCTATGATGCATGTTGTATTTCTTCCTACGTTAGACAGAATTACTTCTACAACAATTATGTGGGGGGGTGCATTGTTTTATTGTTTTCTTCCTGTCTGTCCATCCATCACAATTTCTTCAAACTTTACATTTACAATTTGGAGATTTGCATATCACAATGACATTCTGATTGGATCATTGAGTTATTGCCCTTTCTGATATATTTTATTTTACATTTTTCACCAACACCATAAATAAATGAGTAAAGTGATATAATATATAGCCCTTCCATTTTTACAGTGTCAGCTATTTAAACTTTATCATACATGTAATTCTTATTATGTCGAAGTTGAAGGGACCAAATATTTCTAAGAGCTAAGGTTCTCCTCCCTCAGGCATAGGTGACCTTACACGATTTTGGCTATCTGTTTAGGCCCTTTGGTCCCAAAAATTTAAATTATTAGGCTTTCCAATATATTGATTTTGAGTGGAAGGTTATTCCAGAAATGCTTTGTGTGCACTAATTTGATATCTACGTTTTTATTCACTTAGAAATTTCAAAGTATTTGAGTTTTTCTGGGATAAATTCAGGTGAAGGCTGTTCTGAATGGATCAAATTGTAAACGGCTTGTCTGAGTTTTAGGAGTTCAAGATAACAAGTTTTGCTATATATTAATATTCTTTAAACCAGTTTGATTACTATTGTATACATATAAAGCATTTTTTTATTTTTTTATTTTATAAAGTTTTCCTAAAGATAACAACACACCAGTGGAAGATAACGTAAACCCAGGAAAAAGAAATGTTGATGATACACAGCAAAAGAAAAGAAGTTCTGAAGACAGACCGACACAATCAAGAAACACGAGTGGACAGACATCTAATGTACCTAAATGGTTTAAAGTTGGTTAGTACATGTGTAAATATTCATTCTAATGCTGTACTTTCATAAGAAAAGTTTGAAAATACTGTAGTGGTAATCAGAAGCTGAAGTGTTTTAGGAGTATGTACATTTTAGGGCTTGCCAAACCAGTCAAAATGGGCAACAATGAAATCTCTTTATTTCTGCCCCTAGGGCAGAGGTTTAGTCACCATGTCAGTATTTTGGAAGTCAAGTTTTATTTCATTAATAATCATACTTTTCCTTGTACATATATATTCATAAATGTGGAACTCCCATGTTATTGACATTTGATCTATGGGGTTATATATTCAATTTTTATTCCAAACTTGTTGATTGAATCTTCCCTAGGATTGTTGAACAGCATGTTTGGTTTGTGAAAACTAGGAGACATCAAATAGTAGGGGAAAGAAACACTCATAATAACTGAAATCTCTTTGGAAGCCACCAAGATTTTTCCTCATTTTACCCTTAAGTCCTTGTAAAGAGAAGTGAATATAATGAAAATCCATGTTAAACTTACATATATTTTAAAAATTGTTATTGTTGTTCTTCATTTTATAATCTTTGTAACATCTTGAATGACAATTATAACTTGTATGTTAGTACCCCTCTTATAGGACCACACTTATCTAAGGCCAATTACATCAGAGTCCCCCTCTTATAGGACCACACTTACCTAAGGCCAATTACATCAGAGTCCACCTCTCATATAGGACCACACTTATCTAAGGCCAATCACATCAGAGTCCCCCTCTTATAGGACCACACTTATCTAAGGCCATTTACATCAGAGTCCCCCTCTTATAGGACCACACTTATCTAAGGCCAATTACATCAGAGCCCCCATCTTATAGGATCACACTTATCTAAGGCCAATTACATCAGAGTCCACCCCTCTTATAGGACCACACTTATCTAAGGCCAATTACATCAGAGTCCACCCCTCTTATAGGACCACACTTATCTAAGGCCAGTCACATCAGAGTCCCCCTCTTATAGGACCACACTTATCTAAGACCAATTACATCAGAGTCCACCCCTCTTATAGGACCACACTTATCTAAGGCCAGTCACATCAGACTCCCCCTCTTATAGGACCACACTTATCTAAGGCCAATCACATCAGAGTCCACCCCTCTTATAGGACCACACTTATCTAAGGCCAATCACATCAGAGTTCCCCTCTTATAGGACCACACTTATCTAAGGCCAATTACATCAGAGTCCACCCCTCATATAGGACCACACTTATCTAAGGCCAATTACATCAGAGTCCCCCTCTTATAGGACCACACTTATCTAAGGCCAATTACATCAGAGTCCACCCCTCTTATAGGACCACACTTATCTAAGGCCAATCACATCAGAGTCCACCTCTCTTATAGGACCACACTTATCTAAGGCCAATCACATCAGAGTCCACCCCTCTTATAGGACCACACTTATCTAAGGCCAGTCACACCAGAGTCCCCCTCTTATAGGACCACACTTATCTAAGGCCAATCACATCAGAGTCCACCCCTCATATAGGACCACACTTATCTAAGGCCAATCACATCAGAGTCCACCCCTCTTCTTATAGGACCACACTTATCTAAGGCCAATTACATCAGAGTCCCCCTATTATAGGACCACACTTATCTAAGGCCAATTACATCAGAGTCCACCCCTCTTCTTATAGGACCACACTTATCTAAGGCCAATTACATCAGAGCCCCCATCTTATAGGACCACACTTATCCAAGGCCAATTACATCAGAGTCCCCTCTTATAGGACCACACTTATCTAAGACCAATCACATCAGAGTCCACCTCTCATATAGGACCACACTTATCTAAGGCCAATCACATCAGAGTCCCCCTCTTATAGGACCACACTTATCTAAAGCCAATCACATCAGAGTCCCCCTTTTATAGGACCACACTTATCTAAGGCCAATTACATCAGATTCCACCCTTCTTATAGGACCACACTTATCTAAGGCCAATTACATCAGAGTCCACCCTCATATAGGACCACACTTATCTAAGGCCAATTACATCAGAGTCCCCCTCTTATAGGACCACACTTATCTAAGGCCAATTACATCAGAGTCCACCCCTCTTCTTATAGGACCACACTTATCTAAGGCCAATTACATCAGTGTCCACCCTCATATAGGACCACACTTATCTAAGGCCAATTACATCAGAGTCCCCCTCTTATAGGACCACACTTATCTAAGGCCAATCACATCAGAGTCCACCCCTCTTCTTATAGGACCACACTTATCTAAGGTCAATTACATCAGAGTCCACCTCTTATAGGACCACACTTATCTAAGGTCAATTACATCAGAGTCCACCCCTCTTATCTAAGGCCAATTACATCAGAGTCCACCCCTCATATAGGACCACACTTATCTAAGGCCAATCACATCAGAGTCCACCCCTCTTATAGGACCACACTTATCTAAGTCCAATTACATCAGAGTCCACCCCTCTTATAGGACCACACTTATCTAAGGCCAATTACATCAGAGTCCACCCCTCTTATAGGACCACACTTATCTAAGGCCAATCACATCAGAGTCCACCCCTCTTATAGGACCACACTTATCTAAGGCCAATTACATCAGAGTCCCCCTCTTATAGGACCACACTTATCTAAGGCCAATCACATCAGAGTCCACCCTCATATAAAGTTGCTCCCATCAAGGCTAGATTTTATCAGGACAGATTACAGATTCATTGAGATAGTAGAATACTACTAAATTATCCCCCAAATAGAGGACACCTTTCTTTTAAGGCCACATTTTATTGGTCAGGTCAAACCAAAGACTGTATAATTGGTATTTGTTGCTTCTCCACTAAGCTCACAGCATAAAGGAGCAAGAACAAAGACTGGTTGGTTCAGAATCAGGATTATATGTCAGAGTGGATCAACATGTCTTCATATGGTCTGTTGTTCACTATACAAATTCAACTCAGCATGTTGATATAGTATAAAACAGACATCATCATTTCATCAAAAAGCAGATGGTTCTTGCCAAGATACAGCTGAAAAATTGCTCTTTTTACATTATACAGCAACCACACATGTACTGTTCCTGTTGTATTTTATGGAAAAACAAAGTGTCAAATATTTTTTTTTTAAATGTCAATAACTTGATTCTTACAAACATCGAAAATGGGTATAAAAACAAAGCTATTTCAATTTTGTTAAATAGTATTAAAAAGAATAATCATTAGTTAAAAACTGTTTTTGTGTGTCTGCAACAATATAAAAATGGTTCTATACTATATAAAAGAAAGACTCCTACAGAGTAGGTTTAATTCTAACAAATTTTAGGAGAAGTTCCAATGGTTTTTTTGTTTACATCTCAATAAACAGAACAAATAATACAGTTTGGAGAATGTTTATTCTGTCAATCAGATGTAATATTTTATTTCAATTTTCTTTTTATAGGAAAGAAGTAATTATACAAGTGAACTATAGAGGAAACACATAATTAGTCAGAAAGAAATATGAATACAATTTCTAATGGAGATATGTCCCTTGATCTTACAATTGAGATGAGAACAATATGCAAAAAAAGTAAAATGATTGACATAGGATCTTTAGAATCATGTTTTTTTATTTTTTTATGTCATTTTTGCTGTGACTGTTTTCTTATTTATGAACAATGAGAAGTATAATTGTATAGTAAAAAAATGCTGAATTTCAAAATGTCATCTTGTTGTGAATGCTTATAATAAAAACATGTTATTATTATGAAGTGATCTTTGAATACAATGGCCAGGGTATTTGTTGTAAGAGTTTTTAATGAGCTTTTGCCATCTAACAGACTGCTATTCATTGTTTGTACGTCAAGTCTGTCCTATGTAGCTGTGTTTTTGTGTGTATGGCAACAGGTCATCTGAGCTGTTGCCATCAGTTGGAGTCTGTTGTCTGTAAACTTTTTATATCTTTATCTTCTACTTTGTTACTACCATGTTATCTGAACCAAACTAAATTCCAAATTCCAAAATTTTAACTTTCAAAGTTTTCATCCATTTAGTACAGTTTTTTTGGCAAAATTATCATCTTTATGGGTTATTAATATTTAATGGACCATACAAAACATTTGCAATTTTATTTCATTAGGGGTAAATTTTTATTTTTCATCTAATTTTGTTGCTATTTATTCATTGAATCGATTGAGTGGAGAGCTTTTGGCATTATGTCTACAGATTTCCTCTATCTGTTATGGTTTAAACTCAACCAAAGGGAAATCAAAAGTCGAATTCTAATATTTGAACTTTCTTATTTCACATCCAATTTTAATGCAGATTTTTTGCAAAATGATATGTATGAGCTACTGACCATAACATTGTTTTTATATTTTATTTCGAAAAGAAGCTCTGAAATTCTGCATATTTGGAAGGTATATTTAATGCTCGAAATAGTAAAACAAGACAAATGTACATAATACCATGGGTCCAGCATATTACAGTGTCAAGCAATTATTAACTGTGTCAGACAAAATACCGTGTTCACAGTTGGTTTTAATATACATTTGTTCAACTATCCTTTGTCGACATGCTGCGGTCATTCCTTGTTGATAGGATGGATGGTTTTTCCATTGTATAAGAAGTTTGTTTTAGCAGCATATGGCCTTGTCACTTACACCGTAAGGGTTTCTGCAGTTATTTGGAAAAAACACTAGCAAGTACTTGTTAGCAAAGAAATAAATGGTATTTACATTACAAATTGTAAATTGGGTTAAGGTTATGGTATTAAATGCCACTTTCAACAATATTTCAGTTATAAATTTGATATGAAACCTGTCAAAACCAAACACTGAATAAACCGGAATCCTATATAAACCAAACTTTGTTAATTTAACCTGCATAAACTTAACACCTGTCTATTCTGAACACAAAATTTGGTCCCAAGGAGATTCAGTTTAGTCAGATTTCACTGTATTTGGGAATATCAAAATGGTTTGGTTTAGATGGATTATAACAACAGAAAATCAATATTAACATAGCATAGGATCTTTTTATATTCCAACCAATCACAAACTATTATGCCCTATGGCAGTTAAAAACACCTTGTGATTTCTGTGCAGATTCATTATCCCGGATGGAACCCCAGTGTATGTAAATAGGGCCTAGTTTCTCTACTGCAAGGTAAAATTCCTTTGAGAGGGATGCCCTCTAGTTGTGCAGAACAAATCTAATCTTCAACTTGCCTTGTGTCGGAACTCAAATAAGTGCCTTGTGTATGGAGAATGTGACGCTCCTTGTATATAAAAGACAACTTGTAGCAGTTCTTTATGAGCAAGTTTGTGTGGAGTGCCAAGTGGGTGTTGTTGGTCCACTGCAAAGGAACAACTGGGTGACCCTATTCATTATACCTTTATAGCTCACCTGGCCAAAGGCCATGTGAGCTTTTGCCATCACTTGGCGTCCTTCGTCTGTCGTAAACTTTCACATTTAAATCTTCTCTGAAACCGCTGAACCAAATTACACCAAACCTGGCAGGGATGGTCCTTGGGTGGGTCCCTTTCAAAATTGTGTCCGATAGCCCCGCCCTCCATTCAAGATGGCTGCTTTTACTAAAAATAGAATTTTTTTCAATTTTCCATTGCTGCTTTAGTATAAACCAAAATGAGCTCAAATTTTAACTGCAGCTACATGGCAATGAGTAGTTTAACATATATTCCGGGTTTTTCTGTAAAATTTTTGTTTCAGCCGATTTATACCGATTATTCAAATTAGGCATATTTTGATAATAGATCACATTTAAATCTTCTTCTCTAAAACCGCTGAACCAAATCAAACCAAATTTGGCTGGGATAGTCCTAGGGTAGTCCCATTTCAAAATTATGTCCGACAGCCCCGCCCTCCATTCAAGATGGCTCCGGCTGCTGTTACTAAAAATAGAAATTTCTTCAATTGTCCATTGCTGCTTTATTATAAATCAAAATGAGCTCATATTTTAAGTGCAGCTACATGACAATGAGTAGTTTAATATATAGTCTGGGTTTTTCTGTGAAATTTTTCTTTCAGCCGATTTATACCGATTATGCAAATTAGGCATACATTTTTTGTATTTTGATAAAAGATCACATTTAAATCTTCTTCTCTGAAACCGCTGAACCAAATTAAACCAAATATGGCTGGGGTAGTCCCATTTCAAAATTGTGTCCGACAGCCCTGCCCTCCATTCAAAATGGCTGCTGTTACTAAAAATATATATTTCTTTAGTTGTCCATTGCTGCTTTATTATAAATCAAAATGAACTCAAATTTTAACTGCAGCTACATGGCAATGAGTAGTTTAGCATATATTCTGGGTTTTATTGTGAGATTTTTTCAGCCAGTTTATTCCATTTAGTAATATTATGAGATAAAAATCACATCAAAATCTTTTGCTCAGAAATTTGAGTTGAAATGATCTTTGGGTGGCCCACTTTCAAAATTATGTGTAACACCCCATTTTCTATCAACTTAAGATGTCAAATTGAAAACCAGGAGAGTGATTACAGGCTCCTGGGAGCCTCTAGTTTATTTTCTCTGGCAATCTTTAAACTTTTGTACATTGGCCCACCAGTTCTACATTTTTAATTACATGATTTATTGTTGTAAACATTTACTCGTGGTGAATATACATGTAGCTAAAATACTACTTACTAATGTTAGTCAATCAAACTATAGATTCAAGTAAGAGTGAATAATGTTTAACACCAAATGAGCTATTTTTCAGATATATCATGGCGAGAACAAGTTGCATTTTGATGATGTCTGGTTGTTTCTAGACCAACATGCTGAGTTGAATTTTAATAGTGCTAACTCACTGAACCAAGAGTCACTGGGTAGACATGTCGCTCCACTCTGACTACATTATTCTGATTTCGAGTCAACCTGCCTTTACTTTTACTCCTTAGTGCTGCGTGTTTAGCAGAGAAGCAACCAATACAGTCTTTGATTTGTCCCAACCAGGCCTCAAACCAGATATACCACACTCAAGACGAGCACGCTAACCAATTACATCACCAATGCAGTTATCTATAGATTCATATGTGAAAAGTAAACAAAATGGACAAAGAAATACTGCCATGTGATTAAAAAACCACAGGCTACATTTGATCAGAACATCTAAAAATATGTTCTTTCTATAAAAATAACAGCACAATCCAAATCAAATCTTAGACAGGAATAATGTAATGAGCAGCTGGTTAAAATAATATTATTGTCACTCCATATATTTTAACAGACAATGGCTTGAAGGATGACAATCAACTGCCATTTCTACATTCAATTTCTTTATTTAACAAAAAATAAAATCTAACAGTTTGAAGTATATCACAGTATTATATAACAAAATAACAATAAATATTGACTTTGTAATCTTAATTTTAAAATCATTTTACTAAAATTAATATACAATGTATGTAATATTTTCTATTTTTATCAATGGACGGAATTTATAAAACAACGATAATGTTTTTACATTATCAAATGCTAATTCATTTGTATTTTGTTCAATCACATCACAACTATTTGTGTTGTCAAGAAAGTATAAATAATACTTTTTAAAACATCTATCATGGGATAATCAAGCACATGTTCTTGTGAAATATTATTTTTTTCAGTCACAAAAATTTGTTTTTGTCAGATTTCTCGATGATTTTAAAAATTTTGTATTTTAAAATTGGGAAACTATGCTCTACTTTAGAACTTTCATACCTTACTAGTAGATCTTCATGGTCTTATTCTCCTCTACTTTAGAACTTTCATACCTTACTAGTAGATCTTCATGGTCTTATTCTCCTCTACTTTAGAACTTTCATACCTTACTAGTAGATCTTCATGGTCTTATTCTTCTTTTTAATACAAAGGGTTATGGTTCTTTGACAAACATTTTTATTGAAAGTTTACAGATTAGAGGCAAGAAATTTATTTCTGGAAGGAATTATGAACACAGAAACAAAATGTTGATCGAAACAATGGAGCAAATACATGTAATGTGTTCTGCTGACTGGAAATATATTTATTAAATTCTATTGGTAATATGTTAACATTTTGAATGATAAACTGTACACTCATAAATTGAAGGAATATTGAAGTTAAAGATATGGTTGTCCAAATATCAAGGTATGGGGAAGAAATTTAGAAATACATAGTCTACTATGATTACTTGTTAACTTAAATGCACCAACAACAATCTGATAAAAAAAAAATCGGATATGAAATTTAAAAATCCTTATTTTTTTTTGATTGTTCTTAAATTCTGAGAAACACCTTATTTTTCTTATCTTTGATACACAGAAAAGAAAATGTATCATGGTCTTCACATTGATGAATATAAATGAATTGTTGAATATGAATTTTGAGCACCTCTCTCGCTAAGACAAGCAGTTAAAGTTTTAAATGCATTATCTGTCCTATACTACCGATATAGTGGGGATAAACGTGGACTATTTCTTCTGGTAGACTTTAATGGGTCATTCTGAAAAAGTAAAATAAAAGTATTTTAATTATGCATTCAATGAAATTTATATGAGGAACATGTTTTAATGAGAAAAAAAAATATGTTGCCTCCCTTACCTAACCTGAAAAAGGGAGGTAATTAGTGGTTAAGTTGAAAATTTTATGATCGCTATCACGACTTAATAACGATTATAGATTATTGGTGTCGCAGATGACCATGTATATTTTCTGTTTGTCGTATTCACAATCCCTTCCTCTATCATGACTTATCTCCAGATTCTTAAAAGAATAAAACGACAGGTGCCACCAGTGGAGCAGGAACTGTTTACCCGTCTGGAGTACTTGAGTTCAGCTTGGTTTTGGTGGTGTTCATGTTGCTTAATCTTTAGTTTTCTGTGTAGCGTTTTGTAGATAATTTTTTGTCTGTCATTATTCTTTTGGCCATTGTAATGTCTGTCCTTCTTTTATATATAATTTCTGATTACTCCGTTGGTATCTTCAAACTTTTCTTTCTGAATGTACTTGTTTTTAAGTAATTTTCAACTTTAATTATAACATATACAAAGGGAGATAAATAATATTGATGTAAATAATGTGTAATATTTATACCCATGTTTTAATTATTCCTATCACAAAAAATTGTCCTGTGGCCGTCGTGGTCGTGATCGTATGGTATTTGGATTTACAATTACCTATGCAATCAGTGCCTATCACCACTTAAGTTTTGAGTTCAAATCCCCTTCATGGTGAGGTGTACTCAATATAACATTATGTGATAAAGTTTGTCAGTGACTTATGGCAGGTGGGTGGTTTCTCCGGATACTCCAGTTTCCTCCACTAATAAAACTGACTGCCACGAGACAACTGAAATATCATTGGAAGTGGCATTAAACACCATAACCTTAACCCTAAAAATTGTCCCAATCTTTTGTGTCTGTATTACATTAAAAAAAAAAAAAATTCATAAGAAATGTATATTAATAACTACCTTTGATTTAAGCTCACCAGGTTGACCCATTTGATCAATTGCATATACCGATATATAAAAATTCTTGATGATTATATGTGTGTGTACGTTTGGGAAAGGGAGGGACTAATCTAGTGTATCTACGAAAATAATCATTGATAATCACATGTTTCTATGAGCTACATTTAGACATTAAAAATATTTGATCCAATTGTTAGTACCAATAACATAAATAATTATAAAGATAATCTTGGTACATAAAATCAAGGAGAGTGGTAAACTTACTTAAAATTATACAAACCAAAGCTTTATTAATGGAGATTCCAGTTAATAACTACTAAGAAAGGACAATCAATTTACTTCAAAATACAAGAAAATGATCAATCAAGATTGAGATGGGTTTTCTACCATATATAAATAAACAATGCTATGTAGAATAAATAAATGTACAAATTGGTTTTAAAATGATAAATATGATGCTGCTACATTTTGTCCTAAAAACAGCTGTAATAGGATTTACCAGACTTACAGTTTATATCAGTATATTGCCCAGTATAGACTTCCTGCCTGATAATTTACCCTTATTAAATAAAATGTAGAGAATCAGTAAAATAAAAAAAATAAAAACAAGTTCAGGCATATTTACTTTGTTATATGAATGGAGCCAAGTAGATGTGGCATAATATCAAAATTTTTGAAGTATCAAGGGTATGTACAGTATTGCACAAAAACATGTTCCTTTTCTCACTTTTAGAAATTGTGTTATGTTGAGGAGATTTTTGTTGTTGTTTTAATTCAAATACTGCTTTTTTTTTTTAAATGTTTAACTTCCCACATTTTGGCAATTGTTAAAGACAGACCATTCACATATTGGGTTTATATTCTTCCTTGTTATCTTCGGATTTATTGTTGATCAGTCCATCACTCTTGACTCTAATTCATTCAATTGTTTCACTTCATATTTTCAAATTTTCTGATATTATCGTGGTAAAAATAAAAAATAGATTAGTATTAGTTTATAAAGACACTTACATAAACAGGATAATCGTGTAATACCATGCCATTAGCTCGGCCAAATCCATTCTCTGCTTCATTTAGACGTATCGTCATATCAGCTTTCTCTTTTCCCCATGCTCGAGAATTTTCAGCTAACTACAATTTATAACATAGTATCGTATACATTTACTACATGTAGTTTATTTTAATTTTATGTTACCATGGTAATCTAAAGGAAATTATTAGGTTTATGCAGCAAGCTGTTAATTGTGAATACTTAATATTCCATATACAATCACAGGTTTGGTAGGTACTTAATATTCCATATACAATCACAGGCTTGGTAGGTGCTGTTTAACACTCATTTTAAGGTATGAGTTATTCTCATTATTAAAGACCTGACAGTGACTGTGAAATGTAGAACAGCAACAAAAGTCTTGTTCCTTAACTTAGTTTGTGTCTAAGTGTAATGTTAGATAGTCTCTCATGTTCATTTACATCAACAACCTTTCTTACTACAAGTTGTTCCTTAACTTAGTTTGTGTCTAAGTGTAACGTTAGATAGTCTCTCATGTTCATTTACATCAACAACCTTTCTTACTACAAGTTGTTCCTTAACTTAGTTTGTGTCTAAGTGTAA